>CAWUFW010003973.1:1270000-1667496 GCA_963921515.1 Calotriton arnoldi
TGTTGCAATATACATAGCTTTAGCTTGTTAAGTGTGCTTCCAATATATTGTTTTCCACATCCACATTCCAAGATGTCTACCACATGTGTGGTTTCGCACAATATCCTTTCTTTGATCTTTTTTATGCCACTGAGGGTCCTGATGTCCACTCTGTTCTGTCCATAACGACAAGCCTTACATTTCTGACATTTGAAGAAGCCATTATTCTTTAGCCAAGTTTCTTTCCCTATCCCTTCTCTTGTAAAATAACTTTGAGTTAGTAAATCTCCCAGTGATGGTACCTTTCTATATGTGATATTCACGTGTTCAGATGTTAATCGTTTGAGTTCCTCGTCTCTTCTGAGTACCGTCCAATGTGGCTTGATTCAACACATTGAAATTTTTAATGAATCTTGTAACCTCACCACGGGGTTCTGAATTTTTCTGCAATGTTTTGAGCACTAGTAAATTTTCTCTCTTCCGCCTAGTTGCTCTTATCTTTGCATCTTCTAATACAGTTACCTGGTAGCCACGTCTCTTAAATCTTTTGTACATTTAATTTACTTAGGCCTTATATTCCATATCTTCTGAGCAATTCCTTCGAGCCCTCAAAAATTCTCTGTATGGCACACTCCACGCTCTTGGGTGGGCACTGTTTGCGTGCAGAATGCTGTTACAGGCGGTGGGTTTACGGAATAGGGTGGTATCTTCAATGTATATTCGGATATCCAAATAATCGATTATGTTTTTATTAATCGTATAGGTGAATTCAAATTTCAGGGAATTCCAACTCCTTTACCTCCCCTTCCCATATTAGAAAAAGGTTGTCAATGTCACGTACCCACAGTATCACCTTTTCCATTTTTGCAATATTTTCTTCTGACCACATACATTCTGCCTCCCAGTATCCCATTGTCAAATTTGCATATGTAGGAGCGAATGAGGTGCCCATGGCCGTGCCTCTCTTTTGTTTGTAAAATTTGCCATGAAAAATAAAAACATTATTGGTCAGGCAGAAACAGATCATATCTCGAAGCATCTGGGTGTGACCGAGCAGACTCAATGAGCGTGTTCTCATGAAATATTCACATGATTTAAGGCCATCCTCATGAATAATAGATGTATAAAGTGAAACTACATCAATCATGGCCATTACATATTCTGATTGCCAGGGAATTCCATTGATACAGTTGAGAAAGTCCATTGAGTCACGGATGTATGATGGTAAGTTGGCTACGTATGGAAATAGAAAAATATCCACGAATCTGGACGTGTTTTACAATAGGGAGCCGCATGAACTCACAATCGGGCGTCCCAGGGGATTTTCCAGACTTTTATGCACTTTCGGAAGTACATAAAGCAATGGAGCAATTGGATGAGTGACCTTGAGATATTGTAATTCATCATCGTCCAAAAGACCTTTTTCATACCATATATGTAGAATATGGTATGAACGTCAACATGATTTGGTTGGTAGGATTTTCCTTCAAGTTTTCATAGTTGATTGAGTCACTCAGTTGTCCACTGACTTCTTGATAATATTTTTGGCGATCCATCACAACAATATTCCCACCTTTGTCAGATGATTTAATGATGATATTCTTATCACGTCGTAAGTCTGCGAGTGCCCACCATTCATTCGCCTTCATATTAAGTTGTAATTGGTCACTCTGTTTCTTTTCTTTGATAAAAATGTCTCTCAGATCTTCTGCCACAAGCTCATGGAACATATCTACTCTGTTTCCCGGTGGGAGTTGGGGGCAAAATTTAGATTTCACTTTACATCTGCTGCTAACTGATTCATTTGTTTTTATGCCCAATATCTCACAACACTCCATGTTGGATATATTCTCCATTTCCAATTCTTTTGATCGATCCCCATCCTCTAATTCCAAACTGTGCAGGGTTCTTAGGAGGATCATGTCCTCAGATGTTAGAGTTGATAGTTCCTGTGTTGTTCCAAATTTCTTTTTAGTTAGAGGTTTCATAGCAAAGAACTTTTTTAATTTTAACTTTCTGCAGAATTTGTAGAGATCCACTCTTGTTGTGGCTAGATCCATCCCACTATTCGGGCAGAAGGTGATGCCTTTATTGAGTAAATTTGTATGTTTTAGGTTCAAGGTCTTTCCAGAGAGATTGATGACTAGATTATCCTGAGGATTGGAGCCGGGCATATTTTCTTTTATCTCTTTCCACCTTTGGTCCCTCTTCCTCTGTTTTTTCCGACTACGTCTAGTTCTTTCTGCTCTCCTCCCAGGGGGCGGGGGGATTGTTCCCCTTCCTTTTACCCGTGTCGTCATTCGTAGGAGGCGCATTTCTCCTGAAAAGTCCATTCTCTGTCGACCGTTTGAGATCCACTCGAGGCTTTGCATTGCTTTATATATGAGCAAAACACCAGTTGTGGAGTGCGCACTAAGGCAAAAACACGGTGGTACGTGGACAAAAAGGGGATTTATTAATTCATAAACCCTGCATGACATGTTGCGACCGTATGACGGTCTTGTTCACACACAGAGTGCCAGGACAGAGCATCAATACATGAGTAAAATGGAGATCAACAAAGGACAATGCATGGTACATAGTCATTATTCCGTAGCAAAGCGGTGGCCATCTTGAAGCATTGTACTAGTTTGAACATACTCAGTCTTGTCCAATGTGGAACTACATGGCAAATGCAGCAAGAAAAGAAAGAACAAACAAGCTTCCACATATCCCCTGGTGCACACATGTCGTGTGGTCATATGTAAGAGTACAATGAACAATGTCTGCAAGGGATACTGAGCATATGTAACACAGTGGGTGTATAGGGTCGCCAGCAACAACTTGATTCACAATTTGACTTGTTTGTTACTAAATAAAACCTTTCTGCTCAATGTTAGATGTAGTACCTGTGTCCAAAGCCACTAGGTATAGGAGCATAGAGATCCCGCAGAAGCAATATAGTATAGTTGAGCTGAAAAGGAGTATGTGGCTAAAACGGCATAGTGCCTGACAGAGACCCCACGAGAAAATGTTTGGTGTATATGTGGAACTCGTGTTACGAGGGCGGGTTCTGCTCCGGGGTGGCATGAGTGACTCTGGATGGAAAAATTCTAGTGACGACCTAGTGTCTGTGTTGTTTTGCAAATAACTTTGGCATCATTTGATGAATCTTCACAAAATTTTCAAAAAACGAGCACAGTCAGGGGCAGCAAGGGGGCACAGAAAGGAAAAACGAGCACAATCAGGGGCAGCAAGGGGGGCACAGAAGGAAAAAACGATCACTTCAGCTGCTGTCTTGACAGTTTCGTAGTGATTCGTCAAGCGGAGGTCGAGAAAAAGGGTGAGTCCCAAAATGCGTTTTCTTCCTGCAATTTCCCATAGGGATTTTAGACAAGACTACAGCCAGAACCGCTGAACGGAATTACACGAAATTAGTCAGAAAGCTAGATAAGGAAAAGCAAATTTGTATATCTAGAGATGTGCCAAAAGCACTGCCGTGATTGACTGGCCTCAACTTGAGTAGAAAGTTGGAGCTACCATTTTAGACTTCGGGGAACGGTCCCTGGCAGCAAAAATAAACATTAAATGTAGTGGAAGGGGACAGGGCAGATGTACCCTAACCTGCAGGGTGCAATATCTGTGAGGGATGCTTTTCTGGGCAGGAAAATGCCCAGAAAAGTATTTTTTCACCTGCAAGGATTTGTGAACCCGTCGCGACGCTCAGTGCGGCTCCCCATGTAACTTCGCAGCAGAGTTGCAAATTCTACCAACATTTAAAAAACAAAATATACACTCACTCAGACACTCATGCACCCACTCAGGCACTGTCACACCCACTCAGACACTCACTGACAGACCCACTCAGACACTCACACATCCACTCACAGATCCACTCAGATACGCATCCACTCACAGACCCACACAGACACTCATATACCCATTCACAGAGCCAAACACTTACATACCCACTCACAGACCCACCACGACACACTCACTGATGGGCCCCTTCAGATACTCATACATCCACTCACAGATACACTCAGACACTCACACACCCACTCACAGACTCACTGAGACCGTTATGCATCCAATCACAGACACACACAGAAACTACCTTATACATCCACTCACAGAGCCACTCAGACATTTACTGACCCAGTCACAGACCCACTCAGACACGCATGCACTCACAGACCCACACAGACTCTCACAAACCCACACAGACATGCAGACACACACTCACATACCCACTCAGAAACTTATGCTCCCACTCACATACCCAGATATTCATGCCCCCACTCAGATACTCTCGCAGCCACTGACAGATTAATTCAGGTACTAACGCACCCACTTAGAGTACCACACAGACACTTATGCATCCACTCACAGACCCACTCAGATACTCACACACCCACTTCATTCGTCATATTATCAATAGTAACTGGCACATTTTAAATGCCACTAGAGAACGTGAAAATTCCATGGCCAAACCTTTGTTTGCGCATAGAAAAAACAAAAATCTTAAAGATTTGATAGTGCGCTCAAGAATGAGAAATACCCAAAGAACCCTCACTCAGACATCCTTAACAGGCAATGACTTCCCTATTGGTAATTTTAAGTGTATGTCCTGCGTTGCATGCCAGTTTGCCATTGAAACCACAACATACATGGTAAATGGAAATAACATTAAACTGAGATCTTTGACTAATTGTAAGACCGCCAACATTATATACCTGATTGTATGTCCTTGCATTCTTGGATATGTTGGTGAAACCTACTGTTCAATGGCTACTCGATTGACTGAACATAGATCAGCCATTAGAACAAAGAAAACTGCTGCTCCATTGGTTAGACACTATATGGAAGCTCAGCATAATGCTCAGGACATACAATGGCTTATCTTGGAAAAAATACATATCAATTCGGGAAGCCAAAGCACAGAAATACGCAAGCGGAGAGACGTTTTTTTTATCTTTACCCTTGACACGTATAAACGTGGAATGAACAATGAGATCCCTTGGGATCAAGTAATACGCCATAACAACTGAGGAATTAACTACTGAGTGACAACAAAACCCTCTCCTTTTTTTCACATATATTCCTCATGTCTATTCATTGAAGGAATTCAGTATAAGTGATCAGTCACACCTTTTCTGAACATGGGACATTTTTCCATTTTATATATGCCAATAGGCAGCTTCAGGCATATGGAGCACCTTGAGATTTACATTAATTTCAGTTGCCCTTATACCAGCTTGTAAAAGAACTTGGATTAATATAAATGAGGCCATTCCATTAAATTTAGGGCGATATACTAATACGACTAGTTGCTAAGTCATATTGTGACTGTCGTGTTAATACCTGACTATTTTCACACCATATGGTGGTTTCCATTCAGGTACAATTATCTGATTTGGTTACAGAATCAGAAATTTGTGTGAATGGATATTTTTGTATTCACTCCTAAGATCAGTAGGTATACATGCCCTTAATCCATTTATATTGTGTGCTTTTTCATTATGCACTGCATTTTCACTCCATCTCAAAATGGCGGGCTTGTTACACGCAAAGCCATAGTTATATCGTAGGACTTTTTTTGACCCGCCTCGGAATACATTCAACCTATTAGATATGACTGACGTTATATCCGGTAACAGGATGACGACGTGAATCCACCTACATCAAGTTTAAAAACTGCAGTTTAGCGGGAACAAATTTGGCGTGCCGTTCATGGCACACAAGTGCGGGAGACCTCGAGCGTGGACCGCGGGGATGTAGGAGTAGTCGCAGGAACCCGGAACACTAGGTAAAAGACGTTTCAATGACCTTACTGCTATTTCTGGCGCCATTACCTGCTGTTTTATTTTCATCGTTTATAGGCTATGAAAACCGCATTGAGTGTGCTTTCGCATTTTATGCTACACTCAGTAGCGTTATTTACGGGACTAACATCTGCGCTCACACTTTGTCTTCTACATCTCTTTATGTAGGACTGTCCAACCAGTTCCACCGGTATATCCTGAACCATGCATTTGTAATATCAGACCGGGTCCTCAGCGGCAACTGTTGGACCTAATTCATTATGAATCATTCTGTAACGCTAAACGCCTGCTAAATTAGTCCTAATTTTAAAATGGAGGTTACCATCTTTTCCTCCACAGAAATTTATCGCGTGTCCAATTGACTATAGCCTGAAAACTCGAATACTAATATTGCACAAGTCTACAGATAGAATACATCGACCATTTTGAGGAACAATAGAGGTAAGACCTTAAGGTATTAGTTAATGTCTTCCTGCTATCAGCAGCTATAAAATGTGAAGCATTATGATGCACCTCCACCCCCCCCTTTTTTTCTTCCCTTTCTCCAACACAGAGGGAAGTTCATTATCCTTATGACGTCTTCTTAGGCGGATTGACAGAGCTATAATTATTTTCTACAAGTCATCTGGTTTAAAACTTCTGTGTCGTGACCATTTAACGAGTAACGAGTAACAGGTAAGTTCATACCCCTCTCCCCCTTTTTCTTTAAATTATAACACTGAGACACCTTTTACATAGATGGGGTATACTCATATATCCCATGCTTTTTTATGATGATCCCCACAAGCATTCCCTCCATATTTCTTTTTCTTGTGTTGCCTCTACAGGTATTCCCTCAACAACTAGCGCTCCCACTAGTTTCAATTGAAATTGTGTTGCAACATGATCTTTTCGTTCATTAAAGGTAACTTTTTACATCATTTAGTAACCTCTAGAATTTAGGTAATTGTCAGTCATTATATAAATACTGACGTCCTCAGCCCTACTACACGATGGAGGGAGCCTCTTGTATATATAGTTTTTCTGTTCCAAGGGTATGTTCTTTCCCTCTATCTTTTCACGAATCTCTTGGTGAATAGTTTATTAAATGAATCTTTATAAGTCAAAACACTTGGAAGTGGTTCTAATTTTCTTTCCTATCTTCTTATGGCTATATTTAATTCTTTTTTGGCATCTTATCTCTTATATATAATTGCCTTCTTTCTGTGACATTTCTAAACTTTTTTATGAATAACTTTAAACTTAAATCATAGTAAAACATTTTTAGTAGGACCTGTCAATATGAGACCAGAACAATTTTCCATATTTATGTTTTTCCTTTTAGATCTTACTAGACCACCATGGCTACCTGATGAAGGCGTACCGCCGAAACGCGCGTAGACATGAACTATGTTCGCCATGATTATATTTTTTAATGTTCTAAAATTACATATGTGTGTAACATTATATTTCTTCACTGTTTTTGGTACACAAAACCGTTCTATTGTCAACAATATCATGTTTGATATGTATTGATATACCTAATTAGGCCATGTATGAATGGATAAGTATGTATGAATAGCATTAATGACAATTATATAATCACTTTGTACGTACTACATAGGCCAAAACAGAAATTGTATATGTACCAAAACTGTTCTTAATCTCGCATGTTTTCTTATTATCTATAAAGATTCAATATCTACAAAAATATTTCTTATCAAAACTTGATTTATAAATATAAAAATAATAAAAATTATATATTTTTGATATTCTCTTCTCTCTGGTCACACATTGTTTCTGATTATCGTAGGTCCACTTTTAACTTATTTCCTAAATGGTTTTTTCTCACACAGTACCTGTGTCCAAAGCCACTAGGTATAGGAGCATAGAGATCCCCCAGAAGCAATATAGTATAGTTGAGCTGAAAAGGAGTATGTGGCTAAAACGGCATAGTGCCTGACAGAGACCCCACGAGAAAATGTTTGGTGTATATGTGGAACACGTGTAACGAGGGCGGGTTCTGCTCCGGGGTGGCATGAGTGACTCTGGATGGAAAAATTCTAGTGACGACCTAGTGTCTGTGTTGTTTTACAAATAACTTTGGCATCGTTTGATGAATCTTCACAAAATTTTCAAAACTAGTTTGCCACTCACTTCAGCTGCTGTCTTGACAGTTTCGTAGTGATTCGTCAAGTGGAGGTCGAGAAAAAGGGTGAGTCCCAAAATGCGTTTTCTTCATGCAATTTCCCATAGGGATTTTAGACAAGACTACAATCAGAACCGCTGAACGGAATTACACCAAATTAGTCAGAAAGCTAGATAAGGAAAAGCAAATTTGTATATCTAGAGATGTGCCAAAAGCACCGCCATGATTGACTGGCCGCAACCTGAGTAGAAAGTTGGAGCTACCATTTTAGACTTCGGGGAACGGTCCCTGGCAGCAAAAATAAACATTAAATGTAGTGGAAGGGGACAGGGCAGATGTACCCTAACCTGCAGGGTGCAATATCTGTGAGGGACGCTTTTCTGGGCAGGAAAATGCCCAGAAAAGTATTTTTTCACCTGCAAGGATTCGTGAACCCGTTGCGACGCTCAGTGCGGCTCCCCATGTAACTTCGCAGCAGAGCTGCAAATTCTACCAACATTTAAAAAACATAATATACACTCACTCAGACACTCATGCATCCACTCAGGCACTGTCACACCCACTGTCAGACCCACTCAGACACTCACTGACAGACCCACTCAGACACTCACACATCCACTCACAGATCCACTCAGATACGCATCCACTCACAGACCCACACAGACTCTCATATACCCATTCACAGAGCCAAACACTTACGTACCCACTCACAGACCCACCACGACACACTCACTGATGGGCCCCTTCAGATACTCATACATCTACTCACAGATACACTCAGACACTCACACACCCACTCACAGACTCACTGAGACCATTATGCATCCAATCACAGACACACACAGAAACTACCTTATACATCCACTCACAGAGCCACTCAGACATTTACTGACCCAGTCACAGACCCACTCAGACACGCATGCACTCACAGACCCACACAGACTCTCACAAACCCACACAGACACGCAGACTCACACTCACATACCCACTCAGAAACGTATGCCCCCACTCACATACCCAGACACTCATGCAGCCACTCAGATACTCTCGCAGCCACTGACAGATTAATTCAAGTACTAACGCACCCACTCAGAGTACCACACAGACACTTATGCATCCACTCACAGACCCACTCAGATACTCATACACCCACTCACATACCTACTTAGACACTCGTACTCCCACTCACAGACACACTCAGACACACTTACATCCACTCAGAGACTGACTCAAACACCCACACACCCACTCAAAGAGCCACTCAGACACTTACACACCAACTCACAGACACAGTCAGACACTTGTGCACCCACTCGCAGATACACTGAGACACTTATGCACCCACTCACAGACCTACTCAGACACTTATGAACCCACTCACACACCCACTCTCAAAGGTTACAGGGACACTATAGTGTGGATATAACATTTAAAACCCCTTAGAAATTCACAAAAAAGGTTACAGGGACGTTACAGTTAGGAAATAGAATTAAAAAACCTTGGAAATTTACTGGAAGAAACAAAGGTTACAGGGACGTTATAGTTAGGCTCAGATTTCCCACATACAAAACAATAGAAATTCAGCTGTTATAGTTACCTGAGCTAACTATAACTTAGGCCTCCGCAATGCACTGCTTAGGACATATTTCATCCCTCATGACATGGTCAGTGATATCACGGATAACATCACTGTTGACATCATCCACAGAACCACTCACACACCCACTCATACCCCCAATCAAACTCATACACCCACTGACACACCCACACAACCACTCACCCATTCACAGACCCATACAACCACTCACACACCCACTCACTCACACTTAAAGCCACTAACATACCCACTCAATCACCCATACAGCCACTTCCACTTCCACTCACTCACCCGTACAGCCACTCACACAATCACTTGCCATACTTTTACTCACAGGGTCACTCACTCACCCATATAGCCACTCACAGAGCCACTCACTCCCCATATAAATACTGATACAGCCACTCACTCACCCATACAGTCACTCATGCAGTCACTCACACACCCACACAACCACTTCCATACCCTTTCAGACATCCAGACAACCACTCACAAGTCCACTCACTCTACAGTACAACCATTCACACATCCATTCACTTACTTAAACACACACTCAAACAGCTACTCACTTACCCATACAGCCACTTACATTCCCAGCCACTCACCTATACAGCCACTCACTCAACCAAACAGCCACTTAGGCACCCATAGAGCCACTTACACACCCAGTCACTCACCTATATAGTCACTCACACACCCACTCAAATACTCATGTACCCACTCAGATACTCTTGCAGCCAATGACAGACTAATTCAGGCACTCATGCACCCACTCAGAGAACCACATAGACACTTATGCATCTACTCACAGACCCACTCAGATACTCACACACCCACTCACATACCCACTTAGACACTTGTACTCCCATTCAGACACACTCAGACACTCTTACACCCACTCACAGATGCACTCAGACACTTATGCACCGACTCACATACCTACTCAGACACTCTCACACCCACTGACAGACCCACTCAGACACTCACAAATCCATTCATAGACCCACTCAGACACTTATGCACCCACTCACAGACCCACTCAGACACTTAAGTAGCCACTCATACACCCACTCACAGACCCATTCAGACACCCACTCACAGACCATCTCGACACTTATGCACCTACTCACAGACTCACTCAGACACCA
This sequence comes from Calotriton arnoldi, assembly GCA_963921515.1. Classification (NCBI taxonomy): domain Eukaryota; kingdom Metazoa; phylum Chordata; class Amphibia; order Caudata; family Salamandridae; genus Calotriton; species Calotriton arnoldi. Next base: position 1,280,657 of record CAWUFW010003973.1, read on the forward strand.
ATGCACTCACTCAGGCACTCTCACACCCATTGACAGACCCACTCAGACACTCAAACACCCACTCACAAACCCACTCAGAGACTCACACACCCACACAGACACTCAGACACCCACTCAGGGACTGACTCAGACACCCACACCCCACTCTCAGAGCCACTCAGACACTTATACACCAACTCACAGTCCCAGGCAGACACTTGTACACCCACTCGCAGATGCACTGAGACACTTATGCACCCATTCACAGACCTACTCAGACACTTATGAACCCACTCACAGACCTACTCAGACACTTACGCACCCACTCACAGACTCACATAGACACCTACTCACAGAGCCGCTCAGACACTTAGGCACCCACTCACACAATTATTCAAACACTCATGCACCCACTCACAGACCCACTCAGACACTTGCGCATCCACTAACAGACCCACACAGACACTTACGCACCCACTCACAGACACTCATGCAGCCCCTCACAGGCCCACTCAGACACTCACAGACCCACTCACAGACCCACTCAGACTCTCACTCACCCACTCACAGCTCAGACACTCACACACCCACTCACACACAGACCCATACAGCCACTCACACACCTACTCTCAAAGGTTACAGGGATATTATAGTTTGGAAATAACATTTTAAACCCCTTAGAAATTCACACAAAAAAAGTTACAGAGACGTTATAGTTAGGAAATAGAATTTAAAAAACCTTAGAAATTTACTGAAAAAAACAAAGGTTACAGGAACGTTATAGTTAGGCTCAGGTTTCTCACATACAAAACAATAGAAATTCAGCAGTTATAGTTACCTGAGCTAACTATAACTTAGGCCTCCATCAGGCACTGCTTAGGACCTCACATATTTCATCCCTCATGACATGGTCAGTGACATTACGGATAACATCACTGTTGACATCATCCACAGAACCGGACCACTCACACACCCACTCATACCCCCAATCAATCTCTTACACCCACTGACACACCCACACAACCACTCACATACCCATTCACAGACCCATACAACCACTCACACACCCACCCACCCACTCACCCTTACAGCCACTCACACACTCACTCAATCACCCATACAGCCTCTTCCACAGCCACTCACTCACCCATACAGCCACTCACATAATCACTTGCCATACTTTTACTACAAGGGCCACTCACTCACCCATATAGCTACTCACAGAGCCACTCACTCCCCCACACAATTACTGATACAGCCACTCGCTCACCCATACAGTAACTCATACAACCACTCACACCCCCCCACAACCACTTACATACCCTTTCAGAAACCAATACAACCACTCACATGCCCACTCATTCTCCAGTACAGCCACTCACACATCCACTCACTTACTTATACATGCACTCAAACAACTACTCACTCACCCATACAGCCACTTACATTTCCAGCCACTCACCTATACAGCCACTCATACACCCACTCACTCAACCAAACAGCCACTTACGCACCCATAGAGCCACTTACACACCCAGTCACTCACCTATACAGTCACTCACACAGCCACTCACTCGCCCATACAGCTATTCACACAGCCACTCACTCACACATACAGCCAGTCACACACCCATACAGCCACTTAGACACCCACTAACACACTTATACAGAGAGACACACAGCCACTCACATGAGATATATTAGAATTAGTATGACTAATTACTAGTACAGAAGCAATAGTAATTTAACTTATGCAATAGCTTAGCATATATCTTTAATGTCATCAGTGATGTCATTTGAGATGTCATCAGTGATGTCATCAGTGATGTCACTGACCATGTCATGAGTGATGTAATATGTGAGGTCATAAGCAGTGCATTGTGGGGGCGTAAGTTATAGTTAGCTCAGGTAACTATAACTGCTGAATTTCTATGGTTTTGTATGTGTGAAATCTGAGCCGAACTATCACGTCCCTGTAACCATTGTTTTTTTCGGTGAATATATATATATTTCTATCTAAAAGAATCAGCGGCACTCGGGAGGTGCAGTTCAGTTCAATAGACTATATTTGGTTTTTGCAAACCATAAAGCAAACAGATAAAAAATACAATTACAAAAATATCACTTTCATAAATTGATTATCCATTGTCTTGCTTACAATTAAAATAACTATAATATTAAAACAACTTTTATTAAAAATAGTACATGTTAAATACAGTAAAATTCAATGCAAGTAAATAAAAACATCCATTATATAAAAAGATATAATATCGCTACTACCCAACAATTCTCCTGCCCTTGACCACAGCTGCTAAGAACCTGTAAACTGTGTAACAGACCTCATCTGTCTGGAGCAACCGCAAGTACTCCAATGCCTTTTTACATTTCTGAATATTTAAAAATGTTTGCAATGGTCTCAAAATTCTAATACACTGTTCTTTGTACAATTAACACAAAAAAATGGAGTAGCGAACGGAGCACACTTGAATTACAAGGGCATAGGGACAAATCTTTTGGTGAACACATTAGATGGGTAAGACATCAAAAAATGGGCTAATCCGATTCTAAATCTGACCAGGAAGAACCTTTGTTTACGAGGCATTTTAAGCAGATATGGTTCAATGCCTATGGTCATATTAAGAGGAATATATTGCTCCACCTACCTCTTTTTCATATCAATCTCCCACCTGCTCTGAACTACAGACTTTAGAAGCGCGCCTCTCACCATAGATTTGTTAGTCCCAATAATGCACAGAGGATTAACAAAAAGGTCCATTCTATTGATTCCTGATAGACCTTCTCTGACTTGCGCAAGCCATTTAACTGTGTTGGCCCCTGCTAATCTGAGTCAGTCAGAGATTACTGCCTGGGTTAGGACTACTTCTGGTCTAGACCAGACCGAAAGCCAAAGTAAAGTGGACGCCAATTTCAATGTATCCCCCAAATAACACATACCCAGTGCTTCATGTACAACTGCAGTTGGTACGCTATTCGGGAGTGACAGCAACCTGCGCAAGAACCTATTCTCACATATTTGTAATTCAGGGCATTGTGTATAACCTCACACCTGGGCCATAAGAGGCGACTGGGACTGGTCTTGTTTTATAAATCGTAAGTGCGGCGTCCATGGGCATAGCCCCTAACTTTGCAGCAAACTTAAATAAAGAGGCAATTGCCTGTTCAAATTGGGTCACTCTGCAGTCCCTCAAATTCTTCCAAGTAACCTTGCTATCAAATGGGACTCCTAAATAAGTAAACATAGATACGCATGTCAGTGCCAAACCTTCAATTAGAAAGGGTGCGACCCTACTCCGGGGGCGACTTCAGACCATGGCAAAGGATTTAGACTTATTAGTCATTAGGCCCAGGTCAGACTTAAAGGACTCAAAGGAATTTAAACGTTTCTGCAAACCTTGTCCTGTTCTGGCCATTAAAACGCAATCATCCGCGTACATAAGTACAGGTAACGGGTGGTTATCTATCACTATCTAGGCACTTATCGAATGGTCATTAAGATCGTTGATGTAAAAGCTAAAAAGAAAGGTGCCAGCACGCAACATTGCCTGACTCCCTTTCTAATCTTAGGGAGTACACTCTCCTCCTGGGCCAAATCTGACAGTCCCCTCAATGTCTTCGTACAGCTGAGCAAGTAGGTGAACAATCTTTGAATTGGCACTCTTATCCATCAACACATTCCACAACCTGGCCCTTATGACATTATCGAACGCTGTGCTGAGGTCCATAAATGCCAAGTAGAGGCACCCTTCTTTGGCAATAATGTATTTACTCATAATTCGGTGGAGGTTAAGGCACTGGTCTACCTTCCCTAAACCTTGTCTAAAGCCATACTGTACAGATTTTATCTTACCCATCTCATTGGCCCAAGTTTCTAGGTGGTCTAACAACACTCTGCCCAGTCCCTTGGCCGTTGAGTCAATTAAACATATAGGCCGGTAGCAGTGTGGGTCCCTCCTATATCTCTTTTTAAAAATAGGAACAATAATTCCCCTTTGTGCAGGACTTAGGTAGACCATAATTATAAAAACTCATCAACACGTTCGCCAAAACATGGGCCAAAAGTGCCAAATTACTCTTAAATAGGTCTACGGGAATTCCATCCAGCCCTGGTGCTTTGTTACTCTGGCATATGTTTAGAGCTGAAAAAACATCCTTTACAGTGCTTGTCATTTGTTCCGAGCCTTCCTGATGCCATATGTCCCTTGCAGGGATACTTGCACTAAGAGGTGTTTCCTACAGGTCATACAATTTAGAGAAATAATCAACCCAGGTATGATCTGCAATGGTCACTTCTAAACAACTATTGGAAGTGTTGGAAAAGAAAGGTGTATTTACAACACACCAGAATTATGCGAAGTCTTTACTGGAGCAGGCAATAGTAAGCTGGTCCCAGGACTCTCTCCTGATCTTCCTCTTTCTCTTCTTCCTATTGCTCCTAATTCCTTCTGCGCCCCTCAGGATGATTTTGAGGGCTTTGGTGAGATTACTATGGTAGCAGCACTCGGGAGGTGCAGTTTTTCTTATTTATTTGGCATATATAATCGGTAACAGCATCAACAGCCTACGCGTTTTGACACTCTTTCTTGATCATGGCAGGTAGTCCTTCTTCAATCTTTATTGTTATACCCTATTATTGCTTATAACGAAGCATTCTGGGAATTGTAGTACCAAAAATAAAAACTTTAACATCGAAAACCTCTGATATTACAGTACAGAGATGAGATATTATGGGCAAAGATAACATTATTTCAGCATGAGGTTTCAATTGTCCCCTTAAACTCCTCTCTTTGAAGTGATTGTTGTGGCATTAAATTTCAATTGCTCCGAAAATCTTCCTCTCAGTGAACTTCTAATGACAGTCAATCTTTACAACAGATTCTTCTGTTTTTTCCAATATCTTCCTATTATTCCCCTCTAAGGGAGGAATTGTTTTTTGAGTCTGTAATTCCTTTGTAATTTGTTGTTTATGGTAACATCTCCTTCCAATTAAACCTTCTCTATATTATTATTCTAGGTGGATGTGTAGTTCTTCATCATTATTGAGTCCAAATGGGATGTTGGGCTGTAGTCTAATGATGTATTGGGATTTTTTCTGTCTGAGTAACACCGGACTCTCTCACCTCCTCTTTCATGTTTTTTGAAGTACCCAATTTCATAATACTCAATGTTTTTCCAGGTATCCCCTTCATGTTCTTTCATCATATGTTTACCTATTGCATAGGATGGATCTTTATTTTCTATTGCTCTTATGTGTTCAATATTTGTTTCTTTAGTGGGCAGACGGTGCTTCCACATTGTCTTGCATGTTATTCTTTGTTGGATTTTGATAATATTGCCATTTTTATTTTATTTTGTTTCATATTTTTTCCTATTTTGCAAGCTTTACATGTTGTACATTTTTTTAAGCCAACCTTTGGGCTATCTAGCCATGTCTTATTCTGTTTATATTCAAAGTGACTTCGTATTAGTTGATCTTTGATGGACGGTGGTTTTCTGTATGTGATTGAGATGGTGGGTTTTAATTTAGCACTTAAATCAGGATCATTTAAGAACAGATTCCAGTGTTTTTGAAAGATTCTTTTAATTTGCTGACTTTCCTTACTGTATGTTAATGTCAATCTTATCTCATTCTTTTTAGATGTATTATCATTGATTTCTTGATTTGCAATTAGTGTATCCAGTCTTGTCTTTAGCTTAGTTCTCTCATATCCTTTACGAATAACTTTGTTGCTATAGCCACTCTGTTTGAGGCATTGCCAAGTTTGTTGACAATTCTTTTAAAACTCTTGATTCACAGAGCAATTTGGTTTTCTGTCTGAGAAATTCCCCATAGGGGAAACTTTTTACTAAAGGTTGTGGGTGAAAACTGTGAGCATGCAGTATTGAATTTATTGATGTCTCTCTTCTTTAGAGTGTAGTTTCCAATTTACCATTTTTAACATAAATGGTGATATCTAAAAAGTTAATTCTACTTTCATCCAAGGTGTATGTGAACTTGAGGCCCAAATCGTTCTTGATGGGACTGTTAAAGTATGATTCAATTGTTTTGGCTGTACCATTCCATATAATAAACAAGTCGTCTATGTATCTTGCCCATAGTATAATATTGTCAACAAATCTCTCATGGTTTTTCTCTCCAGGCTGTTTCCTTTTCCCACCACCTCATTCTAAGGTTGGCGTAGCTTGGAGAAAATGAAAACCCCCTTGGCAGGTCTACATTTCTGTTAAAATATCTGATGGTTAAACAGGAAGACATTGTTATTTGAGCAGTGCTAAATCATTTCCAACAATATTTCTGAGTGTTGGAGTTCTTCCACTGTTCTTTGTTTGAGAACATAGGCACAAGCTTTTAGTCCCACTTCATGCTTTATTGATGTGTAGAGTGAAACAACATCAATTGTTATCAGTTTGTACTCAACCTGCCATGTTACATCAGTTAGTATCTTTTTTTTTTTATTGTCTTTATTGAATTTTTGGTACAAAACAAGATTGCATCCGACATTGCACAAAAATGATAGGTCATATCATCCAATTACAAGAACTGGAGTCCGTCCATAATGTCCACATCATATGTTATCCCTGAAAAACAGGTCTCAATCAATATAAAAACTGTTCATGCATATATCTAAATAGAGGGGGGCGGCCCAGTGAGGAATTGAGTGAGGAGTGGGGTCAGTCATCAGTGGTCTGGTCTAGGGTGAGGAGGTAAATGCGGAAGGGTAACCAAATATCTTTGAGGCGTGATGTAGGGGGTTGTAGATTGGCGTAGTCTTCTCCTATACTCTCACATCTACTCATGTTCTCCAACCATTCTTTAACAGTGGGTGATCTGGCCCCTCCCCAAAGCAGAGCTATCTCCCTCTTGCCCAGCAGTAGTGCCATGGAGACCAGGCGGCGAAAGATATGGGGCACTTCGTGGGTATAGCCCAGTAGGGCGACCACAGGGTTTGGGGTCATCTCATGGTCGATCATGGTGGAGACATGTGCGTATACATTTTCCCAAATAGCTGGCCGCCAATGGGCACGTCCAAGTTAAATGGGCAAAATCCACTCCGGGGGCTTGGTATTTTAAGCATTTGTCAGATCTAGTATGGTCCAATTTGGCGATATATCCAATGGGGAGAGGTAACACCGATGTAAGTATTTAAAATGTATCAGTTTGTGTCTGTGGTTAATGGAAATGTGCTTTGTCTGTGCACAGCAAAAGACCCATATTTGGTCTGTGAGTGGGGTCCCCAACTCCGTCTCTCAGACCTCCCGCACCCACGTAGTTGTGTCCGGCTTTAGGGCCATGCATTAGTGATAGGGTTTTGATGTCATATGTCCGCCATCTGATGCTGTGATTACCAAGCACAGAGGTGGAAAATCGTCTGGTGGGAGCGGGTACGTGGGTATGAGAGATCTGAGGGTGTTCTGGAGTCTCTTGAAGATGAAGAGGCCATGTAGGGTGTGTTTTGAGCCTGTGTGGTATCCGTCAGTTGCAGAACGTGGCCGTTGGGAAATAGATCGCCCATGGTGGTCAGTGAGTGTCTGTTAAGCGTGCGTTTAACTAATGCTTCCCCTGTAAGTGGGAGCCATGGGTTGTCTGGAAGAGGGATGGCATTTGAATAGAGGGGCCCGCCACCCAACATGCGTCGCAGCCTGCTCCAAGCCCAGCAGGTTGTGGAGACTGTTTGAATATCTTCGGTCTCCAGCGGTATGCCCCGGGGTAAGATATGAGAGTGGAGTAGTCCGTCCAGCTCAGTGCGCTCAGGGCGAATATCAGTTAGTATCCTTAACAAGTTTCCTGTATCTCTGATATATGAACTTAAGTTCTTTACGATGGGTGACCAATAATAATCCACACATTGGGATATTTTTTCAAACAGTGAGTTAGAGGAGGTAACTACGGGTCTGCCCAGTGGGTCTTGTAAGCTTTTGTGAACTATTGGTAAGAAGTAGATAGTAGGTGTTGTTAGAGTGTCAACCATTAGGGATTTATATTCATCATGTGTAATTAGCAGCTTGGTCTGACAGTTTTTGAGTTTTTTATCAATAGCCTCTTTTATTTTCATTATGGGATTGACTTCCAATTTTTCGTAATTGTTTGAATGATATAGTTCAACATCATCCTCAACATGAAATAATCTTTATTTGGTCGAAAGGACCATAAAAGCAGAGGATAAAACAAGTTACACCTAGATCACACACAATAAAATCACAAAGATAAAATTACTCAGTTGCACATCATCGATTGTCTTTCAGTCGCGTCGTGACTGAGTTCACACTGCATACTTTTTCCTTAAATCCCTCGCCTGGATAATAAAATGTAATACTTCGAAACAGATTGTAGGAGACTCACAGCGTTGTAAAAACAGCAGACCTTCTTGATGTGTGTTAGAATGATATGGTTGTCTATTAGCCTCCCACACATAAGCGTTCTTGTCCAAAATGCCTGTTTCCACCTCTCCCGGCTGGTTTGATGATAATTTGATCATTCTCTTGTAATGTACAGCAATTAGTTCCTTTGGAATAGGACCTCAGGTAAGGGCATTTTATCATAATCCACATTTCATAGATGACACTGCACATTTTATTTCGTATTATTCTCCTAAAGTGATTTAGAGTGGTGTTGATGCGCTGTCACGTGCACAATCAAACACGAGATGACATGAAAATCCACTGCACAGCTTTAAACTCAAGCTGTTAACATTGCCATAAACATGAAAGGCGGTGCATGACTAAGGGATTATGGTGCTTTTGTGAGGTTGGAGCGGATTGCACTTTGACCTTGTACCTCACATAAAAGCATGCTCGTAATTCAGTAATGCTCCAAGTATGTGCCTGCTCTCCATTGTCATATGTACCATCAGGTTTACTGTGTCCAGGGCCGGACTGGGAACAGAAACCGGCCCTGGCAAACTGCTCAGCCGGCCCCCTGGGGTGAGGGGGAGTGCAGCCGAGCAGTTTGCGAGGGCCAGTTTGGGCCGATTTTGTTACCGGGGGCCAGTTTCGGCCGATTTTGTTACCGGGGGCCGATATTGCCGACCACCGGTAACAAAACCGGCCCCCCAGGGGCCCAAAACCGGCCCCCACCCTAGCGGCCTACCGGGGAAACGCCCGCTATAGCCAGTCCGGCCCTGACTGTGTCTTGCGTATTGTACCGGCCAGAGTCACTTATATCAAAGTTGAATTAACGCGTGTATATTTTTCTTTTATTTGCACCTTGTTCTGACATCCCCTTGCAGTACAATACAGGGCTTCAGGCATTCTGCACAGCTCCGAAAGAGCGTGAGCTGATTAATTACCTTGCAGCTGCAAAGCTCAGTGGGGCACGGACTAACGAATGCGCTGCACTTCAAATGCCTTGATGCGCGTGAGCAGTTCAAGCGGCAGGAAAGACCTCAAAGCAGAATTACTCGTTTCCAGGAATTCTGTTTTTTTCTGAGCGAGCTTTCAGACTTTTACAAAAGCATTGGGGAAGACTGCAGCTTTGACCTTGGCAAGCTGGTGCGCTGGCTAATTTTTGTTTTCTTTAAAAAAATGATTGCAAGCAAATGCAACTGCAAATTGCATATGTCACAAAAATAAAGAGAAAATATACCATCGCCTAAAAGGTGGCAGCCATATGCTTGCAATAAAAAAATTGACCACATGTAATTTTAATAGAACAGTATAGATGTTTCCTAGATGGCAGTTGTACATCCAAACCCTTTTTTTTAGTTTTAATGCACATCACAAGAAAATATGATGCTTCTTTGCACAAGGAAAGGGTATTATTACTTTTTAGTTACTGTAATCCTAAAACCTTGTTTAAACAATAAGGATTTAGAACATGAAGAAATCCAAAACAAATAGGATTTGCAAAATAAAGTATTAGCCCACCAGCCCTAGCACTGAAGTGGTTTTCTTTTTAGGCAGATATGAACATGCGATGAGCCAAAATGCCATTACCTCTATGTCCCTCATCCTCATCTCCATCATCGCTTGTGGGGTAAATCCCACTTCCATGCGAGTCCGGCCCACCCTTAACTGGGTCCCATAATAAAGCTGGCATTGCTAGCATCCTCCTGTCTGTTAACTATCTGGTTCAAACCAAGGACGTCAGGAGGGAGTATAGGTCACCGCGGAGCTCAGGCCTCTATCTTGATCACTGGATGCTCCTACCCTGGTGGGCCTGGAGGAGTCAGTGGTCTGTCGGTCAGTGTCTTCTGGAGTCTTTCAAAACAGATCCCTGGCAAGTAGGTATAAGTATGAAAGGTAACTTTTTGTGATTGCTGAACTGTATTACACTCCATTTCTGCACAATGGGCTAGCCGCCAGCATACAGGAAAAGGAATACATGCCTCTCCTCCTGATTCCTCCAGCTCTCCTTGCCTTGACAGAATTATGAGACTGATTCTAGAGACGCTGATCTCTTTAGATAAGAAAACAAGGATGTTTCTTCCAATAAGGAAATTCTGGAAGCTGATGTGATTCAGTTTGTATCAGTATTCAGTGAAAAAGATGATGCAGTCCCTCCTCACAACCAAAAATGGAAATATATTTCTAAAGATATGGTACCACCGATTCTATTCGAGGAGTCCCTATGCACCCTCATGTGCATGATGGCATCCTCAGAGAGTCGAAGGATCCCAAATCTATCCTTTAGAAGACATGGATGCCATGTTGCCTGAACATATTCCTGTCGACTATGTCGTGGCTAGTATTGTGGGAAGAACTTTAATGACTGAAGAAAATACTCTGAAGATTCAGTGGATAAATAAAAAAATTGAGTCATCATTAAAGGCAGCATATATATGCTCTCTCCTATATGAGTAGGCATATATGTAGTTTATGCTTCACAAGTGTTAATTTCAGATTTTAAGACGTTTTTCATAGTCATTGTAGATGATACTACATGCTCCGAGTTTTTAGATAAAACTTCTCTCTGATAAATCCTTTGACGTGGTGAGAGCTTCTGCTTCAGCCATGGAGTGTCAGTAGCGTCATTTCACAACTTCATATTAAGAGACTGGTATACAGATGTAGCCCAGAGTTCTACATCTTTCTGCATCTTGTTTGATGGTACTCATATTATAGCCGTAGAGCCTGACCTAGCGGGCTTTACCGCCATTAAAGGCCTGCTTCAGCGTTAAAGGCCTGAGCCGAAGGTGAAGACCTTTAACAAGGGAGCGGGCCTTTAATGCCTGGTAGAGCACGCTAGGAGGGCTCTAAGGCTATTAGAACATTCCGCCCCTAGAGGACAGAATGTTCTAATTACTAAAAACAAGGTCCTCTCAGAGCCTGAGGGGGTTTAAATCCCCTCGGGCTCCGAGAGGACTTTGCTCACAGCAGCAGTGGTAAACAAAAACAACATTGGAATGTTGCTCTGCGGGCTTCTACCGACCCGTAGAAGCCCGGAGCACTCCATTGTATTCAATGGAGCGCTCAACATTCCACTGTTCTAATTTTGGTTAAAATTGTAAGGATCAGGTGCATCGTCTATTCAAAGAAAGGATACATTCCTGTTCCTTGAGACGTCAGCATTTTAAACCACTTCAGTCTTCTAAGAACAAGTCCTCTGTTTTCATCCCTCCAGAAGACAGCAAGTACCAATGTAGTTAAACAAATCCCAAGGAAATAACTTTGCTGGATGATATTCCAATATGCAAAACAAGATCTTTCTGAGAAAAGTCCTTATTGCAGAATATTCCGAGTCCCAGGCAGGGGCTGGATGGTAGGAGGTTGTACTCTACATTTCCGGAGGATTAAGATACTCCTAAGGTTTTGTACCCACTGTGACTAATGGCAGTTCATAGTTCTTCTATTTGGACTGGCTCAGCTCCAAGATACTTAACAAACGGGATGGCTCTGATTGTAGCCTGTCTTCATCTACAAGGAATTCAGATTTTTCCGTATTTCAACGAATGGTTGACCTATCTCCTATCACTGACCAACACAATGCGACCCTTGGAAATGACAAAGAATTGTCTGCATTGCAAAATGTTTATTCCCAATCTTCCAAAATGGCGACTACTTCCACCTAAATACTTGCCTTTCAGATTCAGGGCATAGCTGAACAAGCTTTTCCAGTTTGAACCAAGAGAAATTTGACTATGTTCCCTGTTAATCTACCTGTTACTTCCTCAGGAAGCCACAGCAGAGGTGTGATCGGAAGTTCCAGTTCACATGGACTATGTGTATGTCAGAACCTTGTTCAGAGGGCCATGAAGCAAGCAATAGCTACTGGGCCCAACCGTGGGTAGTTGAGGCCTTTTACTCCTGATGTCCTAGGACCCGGCCTACTATGGATCCTAAGCAACAGGGGAGGGTAACCCTACAGCACTTGACTCTCAGTGGTAGTGCAGATCGAGCAGCCCAAGGCTTCTTGGGGGGGAGGAGGAGGTAGACACATGGGGTGTGTGAACACAGGCTCACAGCTCAAAATATGTTCAGCAGCAGCAATACATAATTATCCAATCAAATACTTGCTTTTATTAAAAAAAGGAGTATTTATATACAAACACAAAGTGAAATACGACATTCCCAAACAATATAAACAGTCCCCTGAGGTCAGGGCTCTAGAGTTTTATAGGCGGCCCCTAAGTCCCATTCTCCTCTCCTAGCAGTAGTGGTTATTCCCCATTCTCTATAGGTGACATTCAGGTTAAGCCTAGTCTCAGAAGTCCCACTCCGACTCTTTATTAAAGTCAAAAGATCGGTGCAGAAGCCATCTCAGAATCCTCATACCTCGCTACGGGGATTCAATCGCCAGGATCCCCCCCCTACTGGACCTCACTCCCTTCCCCACTAGACCTTTCTCCTCTCCTTCGCAGGGCACACTGGTCTTGGCAAGCAGGCTCCAGGCTCCAAAGGCAAGAGGTCTTGGATTCCCTAGGTGATGTCCCCTCACCAACCTGGGAGACTGGCAGGCCTTGGAGTCTTGCAAAGCTTCTTCTCCTCGCATAGCCTGACCAGACGGTTGACAGTTGGCAGTTTGTGGGGCCTTGACCTCCCTTTCTTAAAGTCCATTTCCAGACACAAAATGATATTTCGAGCCCGAGTCTTTGAAGTTTATGTTGGGGATCATCTTCCTTTTGAAGTGCCCTCACCTCTCCAATGCCCTTCCTTCCGAAAGCAGTTTGTCACAGCAGGAGTGACTCCAAATCTGATAGCCCCACAACACAGACCATTGCAGTTACTAGATGCTCACACCTGGATGTCAGCAAGAACGATATGTGTATCAAAAGGTTGCCAATGAGCATGAGCCCTACTCTTTACAGTTCTCTTATCAACCCCATTTCCTTCCTGAGATGCGCCCAGACCCCTTCTTAGTGACCTCTCTCTGAATCAAAGAGCACCATATGAATTGTCCTGAAGAGCCTGGCTCTCCCTTTCTCCGGTGTGTTCCACCCAACTTACAAGAATGCAGAAATACACATCTGTCTGGGAGGATTCCTCTACCTCCTCTACTCATATTCTTCATGTGTGCCCCGGTCTTCCATGTATTGTACCGTTGACAGACACACATACACCCAGCACATGCATATAGCGTACATGCACTGCACAGCACTACATCCTTCATGTATTGTACCATTCACAGGCACACATTCACCCAGCACATGCATAAAATATACAGGCAGTGCACAGCACTGCATTATCCCTTTAGAGTACCACTCACCGGCAAACACATACTGCTCAGCACTCTACACCAAATTGATGTAGGACAAAGGTGAGTTAAGCACACAGCAGCAGAACTTTAAATGAGTGAGCCTGTAGGCCGTACTCCAGTGACAAGGGTAAAGAGGACTTGTTCACTCCTACTGATCACTACACGGTATGCTGCCACCACCGCACTCGTGCTGCTTAACTCCTGGTAAAGGTAGTAGCATTTCACAATTATAAAGGTAGTTCTTTGGGCACCCCTCCTCATGTAAAAAATACTGCATGACTCGTGTTCGCCTCAGACATCAAACATTAGCATTAGGGAACAAGACATCATTACAGGTGGGGCACTCAGGGCAGGGGTGCACGTCCATCACCATGCGAGGGATTTTTCTGTTCCAACAGTTTATTTATAGTTCCATAGACTAGATTTCATCTTCAGCCACTACTGTGGCCTCTTCAGATGCATTGGCATCTTCTGGCTTCTCAATGGATGGATGCAATGGTCAGGACTCCAGTGGTCGGTGGATCTAATAAATCTGTCTAATGGTTTGATTATGCACGCAGGACCTGCAGTGGTGCTGACAATAGATGACAGCTCCCTAGGGTGGAGGAAAATATTCAGAAGTTAATTTGAAAATTAAAATGAGTGCTGGTACCCAAAGCTCTGCTAAGATACCCACAGACTTTGCTATTAAATGTCTGTGTGCCAAATACCAAGGCTGCGTAGTCTTAAATTGATCTCAGGCCTCTTTAATCCACTACCAGACACTGCCTGCCTCTTTATCTCACTCTTCCCGGTCCCTGCTTTGTCCCTTTGTGACGTTTTCCCCCCTTTCTCTTCCTACTTCCTTCGCCTTTGTGTGTTTTTACCTCTCATGCTCTGTCTGGGTCAATACCTGATGAGGAAGAATAAGTGCCAGTCTCCAAGAAAGAGTGTCTGTGGGCCCCAACTGCAACCATTGGCTCAAATTAAGCTGTGGCCATATTGAACTCTTGGTCATTCCAAACCAGATGGTCCATGTCGGAGTGTCATCAGTCTGCAGACTGGAGAGAGATAGCAATTCTTTCGTGCTCTCCAGCATTTTTTGCCTTGAGTGCAGCATTGCAATGTCTTAGTGAAGTTGAACAACACAGTGAATGAGGCATATAAAACTTACCAAGGAGGAATTCGTTCCAAACTATTAAATAAAGCAGCAGTTCAGGTGCTTGCGCAGAAGCACACCTCTTGTCCCTGTATGCAGTTGATATCAAGGGACAGGACAATAATCGAGCAGATCAAGTTAAGTTTGTTTCCATTATCCCAAGACCTGGTTCTTTCTTCAGCAACTTTCTACATAGCATGCAGGAGATTTGGCATGCCATTTCTGGACCATTTTGCATCAAGGAACAGCACTCACCTGTCCAGATGTTGCTGCCACTGCCCAGAACTAAGGGTATGGGGGTTAGTGCGCTATTGTCTCTCCACCAACTGTCTTCTCATCCTCCCCCCTACAAGGACCTAATACATTCCAAAACCTACCTCATAACATTCAACATATGGGAAAACGATAACACGACACATCCTCCCCTCAAAATATTAATAAAAAGAAGGGTACTGTTATACCTATTAAATGGTACCTGCAAGTGACGAATTAATCAACACATGTAAAAGTTAAATGCATCCATACATAAATTCCTACAAAAATAAAATTTTAAAATAATTACCCAAATAATGGTCAACAAGTAACCAACATTGTAAACAGTTAGACAACTGCCTTTACAGCTCCACATAGTCATTGAAATGTATGGGTTTCACGCTTACCCAGACCTGGTTGTACTAGTTGCTCCTTTCTTGCCCTTACAGCTCCCCCCATTAGAAGCCCTGCAGGCCATATCACAGCCTACTTCCCTTACTCCAGGTTGAAACTGATGTGTTAACGTGGCATCATTGGTCCCACAGGACAACATGTCACTACTGGAAGGCTTGTCATCTACCCAATCATACCTCCCACTGTCTCCAACAGTTTTTGAAACAAGGCGAGGCATGGGTACACGAGCAACCCCTTTGAACAGTGCTAATCTCTTAGCATGCCACATGTTACCATCACTCAACAGAGCGAAGTTGCACAGGGTTTTGATAACCTGCAAAGGTACTTGCTCTCTCCTTTACATACCAGTCTTCCTTTTTTTACCATCACCAGAGCACCCACTTTAAGGTTCACCTCTTTAGCCCCAGGCAACTCATCATACCTTTTTTTGTACTTCCACTCTCCAAATTCCTTTCTTCCTCTGACTTTATTAGGAGACCAACTAATCCTCCTAGTGTTCCCTAACCAGCCCATGTTATCCTTAGTGCGAGGAGATCTCCCTCTCATCAGTTCAAAAGGGCTATGATCAGTCGCTTAACACCTGGTCACTCTGTAGGCACCTATGGTTTTCCTCAGTTCATCCTCCCAATCCAAACCGTTACTATTGGATAGTTCAATTATGCCCTAATCACTGTGTTAAAGCGCCCAACATTTCCATTTCCCTCAGGATGATATAAGGCTATGGTTCTGTGCACGACCACAGTTTTCTTCAGGAAAGACTTGAAAACGTCTGAAATGAACTGTCTCACATTGTCACTGACCACAATTTTGGGTACGCCCTCCTGGCCAAACACCTCTTCCATAAACTTCACTATTACCCAAGAATCTGCTTTACTCACAACCTTGATCTCTGGCAAATTGAAAAAATGTTCTACAATCACCAAGATGAGTTTTGGTACCCCATCAACATTCAGTACTGGACCAAACACGTCAACACCAATCCTTTCCCACTGCATGCATGGTACCATAATGGGGAGTAAAGGTGGTTTAAAAATCCCCATAGCCTTGTCCGAATTGGTACACTTGACACAACACCTTACTAGCCTTTCAATTTCCTTGTCAATGCCTGGCCACCAATAATACTGCTTGATTCTGCCCTTAGGCTTCACAATGCCAAGGTGACCCTCATGACACAGGCTTAATATTCTCTCTCTCACATCCTCAGGAGGAACTAGCTTGCCCCCTCTTAACAAGAAACCATCCTCAACAGATAATTCATCTTTTATCTCCCACAATAGTACCAACTCCCATCCTAAAAACATTTTCCTGACCACCCTTCCCTAGTGTATTTCATGACAGTGGACAATACCACATCCTGCGCCGAGGATGTGGACCACACCTCAGGATCAATACTTTGTAGTTCTTCAGCGAAAACCATAACCACTTGACACTCATACCAATCACAACACGCTGCCTGAGCACACACAAAAGACAGTGAATTAGCTTATTGCAATGATATCATGGCACACAATTCTAAAACAATTTTTCTTGGTGTTTATTTTCTTCTTTTTGGTTGTCCAGCCAACACGTGTTTCGTCGTCTGGGCCAGTAACCCACGACTTCCTCAAGGCTGTCTTGCTTTGTCAAATCACTCTGAACCTCTGCGCCGGTTGTACTTCTGTCCCGGCCAGTAGAGTAGTAGAGCGCAAAATCCAAATTCTACAAATCTTCAAATGCTGCCAAACAATATTGTCTCCACGTATGAGTTAGCCCCAAATACGGTAAATCACCAAAAAACATCAAGCACCGTGTGTTCATTAACTACTTGCGATCTGACTCGGATGCCGATCCACGTCTCGTCGTCAGTGTAAAACAAGAAAAGGGCATTGAGTACAGTCCAAACAATATTGCCCTCTTAAGCGGGCGCCTGTCCGTGTCCCGTTGCCTCAGTATCTCCCACCGTGTAGTACTGCCGAATTGGTACACTTGGCACAACCCCTTACTAGCCTTTCAATTTCCTTGTCAACGCCTGGCCACCAATAATACTGCTTGATTCTGCCCTTAAGCTTCACAATGCCAAGGTGACTCTCATGACACAGGCTTACAATTCTCTCTCTTACATCCTTAGGAGGAACTAGATTGCCCCGTTGTAACAAGAAACCATCCTCAACAGATAATTCATCTTTTATCTCCCACAATGGTACCAACTCCCATCCTAAAAACAGTTTCCTGACCACCCTTCCCTAGTGTATTTCATGACAGTGGACAATACCACATCCTGTGCCAAGGAAGTGGACCACACGTCAGGTTCAATACTTTGTAGTTCTTCAGAGAAAACCATTGCCACTTGAAACTCATCCCAATCACTCTTGGTATCCTCACATATGGGCAACGGTTACCTGCTCAAGAAATCAGCTTTTTTATTACAGGCACCAGGAACATACCGTACCTCGTACACATAATCCAAAAGCTGTATAGACAATCTAGTTATCCTGGGGGATACATTACAAAGTCCCTGTGAAGTGAGAACCTTGGTAAGGGGCTTGCGATTGCTCCTCACTATGACCTTGGTATCCCACACAAATTGTTGAAAGTGTTTTAGCCCCCATGTACACCCAAGGTTCTCCCTCTCGATGACAGAGTATTTCTCTTCCACCGGAGTTAAAGCTCGTTAAGGATTCCTTGTAGACAATAATTGTTAATTAAAATATCTTCAGGTGCCCAAGTACCGTCTCTATACATTTCTTTCAAATCAACTCCTTAAAATTCTGCTCAAAAGGCAGCAGAACCTTTTGTAGATCACCCTTGAATTCTTTCAGGAAAAGGAGCGTGTCCTGCCTAACCTAAAGCAACAGTGGGTTTTATTCATCTGCTTATGGTCATTCCAGATGCTCTTTTATCTGGACCAGATAAACCAATAGTAAAAAAACAGTTTTGGCTTACCAAAGGAGTTGGACCTGTCAAGATAAATCAAGAACGCTCTTTTAAAATTTAGTACATGCAGTAATTCCACCTCGGTAGGAAAAGGATAAGGAAGGAAAGCTGGTAACACTACCTCAGTGGGTGTATGAAAACAAGAGCTTATCTTGGGGAAGAAAAGAAGGATCAAGTTTCTCAACAAAGGAGGATGGCATAACAGAGCAGATAAGTCCCCAACTCTATGAGTCGAGAATCTTTAAATCAGTAGATATCAGTAGCTGAATATGTTGTTGTGCTTTAAGGGATTTGAGCACTAAAGAAAACTCCAAGAAGAAGGCAAAGAACAAACAGGAGGCATATAAAACAATCTAGTGACCAAAATATCACCATCTTTCAAGCTTTCTCCAGACTTATGAAGAGCTTTGATACCAGCCAATTTAGGGGCATATTTACAATATTTTGCTGCAGGACAGCTGTCAAAAACCATGGAATGCCCCTTCCATGCAGAGTAAGGCATTGTCTTACTCCATATTTATTAGGCCATGAAAAGCCACGCAGGGTGGCTTTGCGTGGCTTTGTAAATATGGGCTGGCACACTGCACCTCCAGAGCGTCATAAAAGAGATGATCCGGCGGCATAAAAGTGCCGCAGGGGCAGGTTAAATATGCCCCCAAGTCTTTAAAGTCAATAGAGAATAATTTAGCTTAAAACAATCCCACAAGAACTGTAAGACAGCAGGAAGAGAAGATGGGACATGATCTAAAATGATCTGTCAACCACTGAGTTTTGAGCCGCCAGTGCAGGGCACATCTTGTCATTAGCTAGATAGGAAGCACTACCACAACAGTAACACCTTCCTTTCCAATCTTTCCACTCTTCCACTTTCTTAGTAGATTTGTTAGACTTCCCTATGATCTTCATCTCCTTCTTATTATCATCTTGTTCACTTTTCATGTGAACCTTTTTCCGTACAATTTTAATAACCTCATCGCTTCCTTCTTTTTTACTAGACGATACAACTGCTCTAGCACACCTAGATGTGAGCTCCGATTTGGTTATAATAGAAGTGACCTCCTGCAAAGTGGAATCACAATGTGTGCTGTAAATTGGGGTATTGCAGTGCATAATTACTTGGTCCCTCACCAACTCATCTTCTAACCCCCCCAAACCTCCAGGACAAGGCTAATTTCCTTAGTGCGGCCACATAGTCTTCTATTTTCTCGTTAACCCCCTGTTTCCTGTGATCAAAATTGAATTGGTCAATAGCCTTACATACAGTAGGAGCAAAGTACGCATCAAGGTCTACAAACACTTGTGAAAAACATCCCCCCTCATCACCTGAGCGTGGCTTCTTCTCCATCCGGTTATATACTTTAAGACCTCCTGGCCCCAGGCAAAGTAGCTGAATTTTCTTCTTCCTATCCAGAGTCAAATCCTTGCACTCGAAGGTATCTACGTAATTCATGAAGAAATCCTGGAGGGGCAGATGGGGGTTATTATCCCTGCTCTTCCCCCGGGGTGGGGGGGGGGAGTGCAGAAAGCCCACTAGGAGCCAGGGATTATTTTTTCTAATGCGTAGGAGTGGGGCTGCCCAAAATGAGCATGCCAATGCCCCCATCCCCAAAAGGGGCAGCCTTTCTGTCTCCCTGAGGTGCAGGGGGTCAATAGCCCACATCTGCCCCTTGGGGGGCAGAAAGCCCACTAGGCACCAGGGACTTTTCTTTTCTTGTGCAGGGGTGGATGGTGCCTAGAAGGGGCATGCTGTTGCCCCCCCCCATAAATGGGCACAGTCTTTCTGCCCCCCCGGGGGGCAGATATGGGTAACAGCCCCCAATCTGCTCCCTTGGGGGGGCAGAAAGCCCACTAGACACATGGGACTATTTTTACTTTGTGTAGGGTTGGGGCTGCCAGATTGGGCATGCCGATGCCTCTACCCCCAAAAAATGGGCACAGTCTTTCTGCCCCCGGGGGGCAGATGGTGGTTATTACACCCGATCTGCCCCCCCGGGTGGGGGCAGAAAGCCCACCAGGGATATGTTTATGGGCATGTCAGGGAGCTGCCCCATAGTCAAGAGTCGCTCCCCCTTTTTTAGGCACACATTTTAGCCATTTCTGCCCCCTTCGGGTATCTAGTTTTCAGAAATGTCTGGGTAGGTAGGTTTACCTAGATGGCCGCCAAGCCCGGGAACAAAAACCCAGGTGCCCCCTATCTATCACAAAACAACCTGTTTTTTGCAAAGGAGGCTCCTGCGTTTAGTCCCGGGCTCGGCGAACATCTAGGGAAAACTACCAA
Organism: Calotriton arnoldi; assembly: GCA_963921515.1. Taxonomy (NCBI): domain Eukaryota; kingdom Metazoa; phylum Chordata; class Amphibia; order Caudata; family Salamandridae; genus Calotriton; species Calotriton arnoldi. The sequence continues at coordinate 1,301,282 of CAWUFW010003973.1, forward strand.
ACCCAGACATTTCTGAAAGCTAGACACCCGGGGGAGTTTAGGGAGGTGTGGCTTGTGTGGATCCCCCAACGTTTTCTTGCCCAGAATCCCCTGCAAACATCAAATTTAGCTAAAAACATCACATTTTCCTCACATTTCTGTGTGGGAAAGTTGTGGGATCACCAGACTGACACAAATTTCCTACCACCCAGCATTCCCCCAGGTCTCCTGATAAAAATGGTACCTTACTTTTGTGGGTGGGCCAAGTGCCTACAACATGGAAGGGCCCAAAATGTACTGTGGAGACATCAAAATTTTCTATAACAAAACAACCTGGTTTTGCAAGGGGGGCACCAGCGTTTTTTATCCTGGGCTCGGCAGCCATCTTCATTACCAAATTAATTGCTGTGTCCCGGTACACAATGAAAAACCATTGCAAGACGCAGCTCAGTTATTTGCTCTGGGTACTTCGGATTCTTGGTGAACCTACAAGTCCTATATATCCCCATAACCAGAAGGATCCAGCGGACACAACGGCATATTGCTTTTAAAAATGTGCCATACTTAGAAGAAGTTACAGGTGAAAATGTAGGCACAAATGGCTGCATTTTTTCAACTCAATTTAAATTCTTTTTTTTTCAACTGTTAGTTTCAATAGGAAAAGCTTGAAGGAACTACACAAATGACCCTTTGCTGAATTCAAAATGTTGTCTACTTTTCATAAATGTGTAGGTTTCCGGGATCCATTATTGGTTTCAAATCCATTTCTACCACTAATGCAAGTAGGTTGAAAGTACAAAAAATAAGAAAAATAGGCTATGTTCTAGTAAAATGTCAAAACTGTGTAGAAAATTTTAGTTTTCTGACAAAAGTCTGCCTGTTCCTGAAAGCTGAGAAGATGGGGATTTTACCACCACAAACACTTCATTGATACCATTTGTAGGGGAAAAAACAGGCGCTTTCTTCTGCAGCACTTTTTCCCATCAAAAAACTTTTGCTGTATTTTGGTTAATTTATCGGTTCCCTCCAGGGTAATCCACAAACCCTGGGTACCTTTGGAATCCTCAGGATGTTGGAAGAAAAGGACGCAAATGTGGAGTGGGTACCTTATGTGGATAAAAAGTTATGGGGACCTAAGAGCGAACTACCTCTAAAAGCAAAAAAAAAGCTTAGCACGGGGGGTCGAACGGCCTAGCAGCAAAGGGGTTAATGATGCCTGCTTGGGTTTTGAGACCCATAGTGACTTCATTCAGCAGATGCCCCTTTACGGGGTCAATGTGGGCTATATTACAGAAACACGTAAAAAAAAATAGGACATACCCATTTGCATCCTGTTCACTCCACATGTTTGCACTGTTAAAAAAACTTTCCGTAACACAGACGGGGTAAAATTTGTCAGATCCATTTTGAGTTACACAAGTATCAAAAATTGGGCAAAATGGGGTTGCTCGTTTTTGTACTGCTGCTGTTTCTAAAATATGGGCCCAGAAACTTTTATTATTACGCCATGTACATTTTTTTGTTAAGAACGGCTAAAAATTAGTCTGCAATTACTTAAAAAGTCCACACAAAAGAATAGTTACGTTAAGAGAAGTGGAGTTTTTCGAAACAAGCATAAAGGTTTTACTATTCTCTGATTGATTTTGATTGGGTTTAGATGATATTTTTGAAAGAAAAGGGAAACATTTATTTTTCTATAAACAGAAGTTGTTCAATTTGAAGACGCGTTTTGTTGAACTGCGATGGCACAGCAAAGAGAACCAGGGTCTAAATTAGGGTAAAAAAATCCATAGCTCAAATAACTAAATTTAGCATGTGGTACTAACAATGGGAAATAAATGGAGGGGCATGTTGAAGACGTGTGATGCTTCCAGGGTCAGGCTAGCCTACAGGACAATCAGGAAGTGCCCGAAGGGCTGGTCTGACAGATCAGTGTATGGGGTGTTTTTATGGCTTTTGGTGGGCCCGTTTTATGGTCTGGTTGGCCAGTTTGTACAGTTGATTATGCTGATATTACCACAAATATTGGCTACAGCAGCCACAAATGCATACTATCTCCCATACCTTGTAAAACACCTATACAAAGTGTCTTTACTATTTTAAAACTGACCACATTCGCAAATGTGGGCTACTTTTTTAACTATCTGATTCACTAATGGGGGACACTTTTAATTTGGTGCCTGGGTCGCAGCCCGACTTAGGTATGGCTTGTTGAGGATGTTCTCGCTTGTCAGTTTCACTAGTTCAACTTCTTACCTTCTCACATTTTGTCTGTGTGTCAAGGAGTTGTGTTTGTTATTTCCAATGATACTATTACAGGAAAGAACCTGTGAGAAGACAGCACTGATGTCTTGCACATGTGCAGTCCATGATATGATGTGTGCATGTGCAAGCTTTTATTTTGACTAGGAGAGTCTATGCATTGTGAATGCCTCTAAACTAATGGCACGTTTTTAGGTCTCTCCTACCAGGCAGTTTTTAGCTGTCTGTAGGCAAAAGCCTCTTGTGAACCATACAAAAAACATAGTAGGGCCTGGTACATCACCCATTGCTTACCATTGGTTGGCTTTATTGTCACTCTTCTTAGCTTGCTTCCTATTTAATAGCTTTCCTTCTGCTTCTTGTGTTTGCCCCTCCCTTGGGCCCTAGCCTCATTACCATCCTTTTGACTTATCCTTCCACTGCTTGCATTTAGGAAACGACTTTTTTCTTCTTCATTACACACTCCAGAAGAGTGCATGTGTTTTCTGGCTCTCTCTTGTGAGCTGCTTCCGTCTCACCAATTACCCATTCATTCCTGTGGCTCACCCACTTTCCCATTGCCCCTACCAGTCCTTAAAACATGTTTTATTCCATTTTTTTTTTTTTAGAGGTCCTGGAAACTGGCAATTGCTGGCAGGCTGCTCCACATTCCAGAGCTTTTGTGTGTGCCTGTTTGTTCAACCCACCCGATCCACATTCCACTCCTTCATTGCTACCTCACCCCTTGTTGTTATTTATTTATTTTTTCATTTTCATTTTTTCGGAGGGCCTGGCAAATACCATTTGCAAATAAAATTATATCTTTTTTTATTATTGATCTAACAGGTGTCCACCATCCTCGATCGGTAAATAAATAAAAAACAAAATGGTCCGCCTACAGAATGATGGAGCCGCATCATGAACGCATTTGTCTCTTCTTTTTTATTGACGTATCACAACATTGGCAAAGACATTTGTCGATATTATGCAGCATTGGCAAATAGCATTGGCAAATATCCATAGGTCAACAAGATGAGACCCACTGGCTTTACCAATACTTGTAAGTTACGTTACGTTACTGTTATGTATATTGCACGCGAGTCCCCCCAAGAGGGGTATCTCGGAGCAGGGGCCAACAACAACAATTCGGCAGCAGTCACAAATAATCCACTAAAACAATTCCCTTTTGGGTAGCTTCCTGAATTTAAAATGATCAGGAGCTGGCATATATGAACAGGAAGAGCATTCAAGTAAGTGGGGGCTATGTAAGAGAAAGATCTGCCCCCAGACCGAGACTTTTTGACCCGAGGAACTGTCAACAACATTTTTCACGTGACCTTAGGGCTTTTCGTAGACAGTAAAAAGTAAGCTTCAAAGATAGATAACGAGGCCCCTTTCCCAAGAGCACTTTGTGAGTGATACAACAGATTTTGAAAATGATCCTTTTACAAACAGGTAACCAATGTAGAGAGCGCCATGAAACCAATTGGTGAACGAGCGCTCTATAAGTCACAATTAAGATAAGATAAGATAAGCGTAAAAGGGGGGGAGATGATGACTTCACAGGTACGTTCCAAACGAGGCGGGCTGCCGTATTTTGCACCACCTGTAATTTAGTTAACAAATACTCATTGATAGAGACAAGTAAATCATTGCCATAGTATAGGCGACTCACAACTAAGGCCTGGACTAAGGTTTTCCCTTGTAGAAAGCGGAAGAAAAGGAAAAGCCCGCCTTAGCAAGTGTAACAAATGAAAGCACAACCCCGTGGTATGGCGAACCTGTTCTTTCATTATGAGGGATTAATCCAAGTGCATCCCTAGGTTTTTGACACTCATTATTTGGTGGGGAGCTTGACCAAGTTCAGATGGCCACCAGTCGGGTTAATTTACCTAGGGCAATGGAATGTTTCTATCCTGTGATTTATATTGAGTGTAACCTGCCAGATGCTGTTTCTGTGCTCTCTATTGTGAGTAGCCTGGTAGAAAAAACACCCATGACTAAAGATGCAATTTTAAAGGATCCTCAGACAAGATGAAAGACTGCCCTAAGGAAGGTACATTCTGGTTCTCAATTAACCTTGAGAGCAGGGATATATAAAGCGCACATGCTTCAACCAATTGTTATTGATTCAAAAAGCTATTTATGGCAGTTGAACTGAGTGCTCTGCCTTCCTGGGAGGAATTGAGAGACAAATTAAAGTTTTTTCTGATATATCGTTTGACATTGTTAAAGACGCAGCTATAGCAGAAGGATCTTTAGTGGCTGCCAGACTCAACCTTCGATTGTAGCGCTGGCATACAATGATGGGCAAAAATCTACATCTCCTCATGTGCCTTTCAAAGGTACTCTTTGTGGCCACATTAGAGGGAATAATACATTATTTAAAGAAAGAAAAGAAGCCCTCATCCTCATTTAGAATGCAACAACAGGTTCAGTCCTCTGAGCTGGGTCCAAGAGCATGCCCTTCATACAAACACTTAGGAAGCGATAACAGTCATCTGGCTATTGAAATTTCTGTGAAAAAAGATATCTCCAGTCGATACGCTCAAAAGCAGAAACAAGGTTAATCAGAGAAGTAAAAGAGATCCCAACTATGCCAAGGATGGCCAGAGTTGCCGGTGGGAGGGTGAATTCAATATTTCAGGAAGGGATGGGAAAAATCTACTTCCGATTCCTGGGTGTTTCAGATAGGCAAGAGGGGCTATCAGATCTCCTTTCCTCCAGACACAGGGGTCAAGAGGGCTCCATGGCCTCGGTTTCCGAAAAAGAAGGTAGCATTTTATCAAGCAATTCAAGATCTCTTGTAGAAAAGGACACTCATTTCAGTTCCACATTCTGAGAAGGAGAATGGAGTGTATACTATTGTTTCCTTGTACCCAAGATGTTGGTGGATACAGGATGATCACAGGCATGAAACATGTCAATCATTAGGTGAAACTGATTTATTTCTTGATGAGACTCCACAAAGGCTAATCCTTGTAATTCCTGTAGGAGATTGCATGGTGACAATGAACACGATGGACACTTACTTTCACATTCCAATAGCATCTAAACATCCATGTTATAATATAATATAACATAACATGACATGATGTAACATAATATAACATGTGTATTTGTACAGTGCACATTCCCTCCTGAAGAGTCTCATGGTACTATTTATATATAAAGGAAGTTTATTATTATCCAACTAATCCATCTTATCATTCTCAAATGGAGGTAAGGCTGACTGGACCTGCTGGAATTTGACCCTCTGATCATGAGGTCAAAAACAGCTTGCTGGAGTGGATGCAGCATTCCACTGAGCCATCAGGCTTGGCATGAGGTCAGGAGAGTAATTTTCAATCAAAGTTTTCAATTCTAAGTTCTTTAATTTCATCTTTAATTGGCCCCTCGAGTCTTCACACAGATGGTGACTTGCTTCATGGCTCAGCTTGTCTTTAGGGATGGTCAGCCTTTCCATTTCTAGACAACTTGTTTCTCCATGGTCCACAGGAAGCCTGGACTTTGGAAGATCTGAAGGCAGTATGTGCATGTCTAAATCGAATGAGGATTTCTCCTCAACATTTCCAAATGCCAATCGAATCCTTCACAGGACCTAGTATTCATAGGAGACCCTTTCAGGATGGTTATAGACATGCTGTTCATTCCAGAATCCAAGGTCCTGGAAGTCTGTAAGTTGCTGCCAACTCCACTGGATCTTGATGTAGCACCAACAAAAACATGTCTGAGAATTTTAGGGGCACATGGCGTCATGCCTGTTCACTAGCTACCGGGCATGACTTCATCCTCATCCTCTTCTAAGACATGTGTAGACTTACTGGATTCCTATATCTAAGAATTATGAACTCCTAATTTCATAACAATCAGGAATCTGGAGATCTCTTCAGTGGTGGTTGAATCTGATGACCCTACTATGAGGTCTACCCCCAATCTAAGGGCTCAAAATATAGTAATCATGGATGCCAACTCCCTGGGTTGAGGAGACAAATTTGGAGACACACCAATGTTGGTGGTGTCCACTGTAGGCTCAAATTTCTACCAAGTGGGAAGAGCTATCTGCATTCCTAAAGGTATTGATATACTTTCAGTCTCATATTCAAAGTCATCATGTGTTGGTCAGATCTGAAAATACAGTGGCAATCTCCTACATAAATCACAATGGGGTGGGAATGACATATGTGTCCTACAGAGATTTTATAGGGACTCTAAGACTACAACTGCGTTGTTGGGCAGATCACCACCCACTGTCGTTTAAGAATGTCCATTTAAGTGGTGTGACAATATGCGGGGAAATCAACCACGCAGGACAGTTCCATCATCCTAAGATCTTGCTCTGTCTTAATCTACTCTTCATGAATACCCAGATGAGACTCTTTTGTTCAGACATCCAGGTTAGGTAGCTTGGGTAGTAAATACATTAGTGGCAGAGTGCCCTCAGAATCTCTTGTATGACTTTGAATATATACCCCCTAATTCCCAAGTTTCCAACTCACAAGGATTAAAGCAGAGGAAAGAGAAGTGATTTTGGTAGTTCCTTGCTGGCCATAGAGGTCTTGGTTTCCCTTTCTGGAAATCCTGTCTTTGTGCTCTCCATGGTGATTTTGATTGATTATTTCTCCATTACATCCCACATTTGTCCTTTTCCAGAGAGACTGCCCCTTTCAGTATGAAAGTTGAGAAGAGGTGTATGCAGAACAAGGGCATACCTTCTCAATTTGCTCAAGCCATTCAGAAGTCACACAGTCCTTCCAAACTAAAATATTATTCCCGCTACTGGAGGGCATTCCAGAAATAGTGTGAGGCTCAGGAGACTTCTCCTTTGGAGTATGACATTCCTGCTATTCTTCATTTCCTTTTGATGGCTTTGAAATATACCTCTTGATTTCTACTAAAAAAACAGTTTAGTGCTGCTAGAGCATTTAAAGCACCTTAGGGGTCTTTCGGGCATGGGGAAGCCTTGACTTTGCATTTTTGAAAAGCTTTTCTTTGGCTGCTCCTTTAGTACATCCACTTACCCTTACTTGGGATTTGCATTTAGTTTTTACATCTGTTCAAATTCATTTCTTTCAGCCACTAATTTTGTTGGACATTAAGTTGCTTACCATGATGGTAGCCTTCCTGGTAACAAATACACCTGGGCGCTTTGTTGATTTGAGTGTCTTTCTCTCTGTTTTTGATAATAGGGTAGTGCGTGATCCTGATCCTTCCTTCCTTCCAAAGGTGCTTTCAGCCTTTCACTGGTCTGAAGGTGTGGTGCTATCAGTATTTTTTCAGTCTCAGCCTCCTTTTCCTGAGGAAGAGATTTCTCACAAATTATATTTCAGAAGGGCTCTCTAAATGTTTCTATACAATTCAGTTCTTTTCACCAGATGTATTGTTTTTTGTGATTTTGAGAGCTGTGTGACAGGGTAGCAATGCTTCTTCAATGACAATTAGTAAATGGATCCATTCCACTGTTGACTTAGTCTGTTTTTGGCAGATATTTGTTTCCCAGCTAGGATTCAGGGCAGATCTACTAGGCAACTTGCTGTTTTATTGACAGACGTCCAAGGAGTTCCACTGGCAGAAATTTGTAGAGCTTCAATCGGAGTTTCCTCTCACACTTTTGTTCCACATCATAGACTTCATGATTCCATCATAAATTTTGTTTTTGATGTTTCTCCACTTGGTTTGCATTAGTAACTTGATGTCTGTGTATTTTTTATTTAAACCCAAGTCCGGAGTTGCTTTGATATTCCTCAAAAGTAATGAATGGGACCAGGACAAGGGAGATAGAGGCGATGTCTCGATTATTTCCCGTTAATCTTCATTACTCCTTTCCAACTCATTCTGATCTCAGTCACTATAACTCTTCCCACCCGCCTTTGATGTTTCTGGCCTTTGTCTGGCCTTGGTATGTTGGCCGGATGTTTGGAGTGCTCGCCTATTTATGGCACACATTAGTGGGTGGGTGGGGCTTGTATTCATAACCTTTTCCTGTGGTTTCCTGTCTCAAGGTGAGATTCACTTCACGAGTAATGAGTAGGACAATTAGGACTACGAATAACAAAGATTACTGATACTTATCGATGTAGTGCTAAAAACAAACTTAACAATAATTTACACCCAACTTTAGTGCTGCACTGGGATCTACACGACTATATTAATGTTGTAAATCCAGGGCTTTAAGTGTGTTGGGACTCTCTGGGTCTCAGACCCAACAGTAAATAATAACAAGCATTTGCAATGCAATAGGTCTTGCATTTACGCAAGACCTATTGCATTGCAAATGGTAGGCATCACGGACAACGGGAGGGAGGGCGGGCGGGGGGAAAGGCACAGACAATGGGAGGGAGGGCGGGTGGGGGGGAGAAGGCACGGACAACGGGAGGGCGGGTGGGCGGGGGGAGAAGACACTGACAACGGGAGGGCAGGGGGAGAAGGCACGGACAATGGGAGGGAGGGCAAGGGGGGAAAAGAAGGCACGACAACGGGAGGGAGGTGGGGAGTAAGGAAAATCTGTATTTGTAAAGCGCAAACTACTCACCCTTACGGGTCTCAAGGCGCTGGGGGCCGTCGTGGAAATTAAGTGAAGGCACCAAAGCATGTCGTGCCTGCAGTAGGAGAACCTCATTAAAGAAAATAGTGCTCACAGTCTAAATAACACGTACTGTGTAACAACCGAAGTAAAGGGGCCAGTCGCCATGGGAGGTGACAAATGAAGAGGAGGCGGTACTTAGGAGGGACTAACAAGCCTATTGACGAATCAGAAGCCAGCATTTAGGACGGACAATGACACAAACCAATGGCAAATATGGGCGGAGAGTGTGCTGGGCTTCTATTCCCTACTCCTCTACAATAAGTCTCGCAGAGCAGCGCATGCGCGCTGGCTCTAGGCTCGACCTAAAAACTGAAATTGAAATGAGTCCCTCTCGGGCCCTATAATGAGTTCCTTAAATTTACAGGTAAGATACTGTTCAATTTATGAACAATGGCTGTAAAAAGTATTAGATACTCCATTTCAGAGATGCACTTTTGTTTACATTTTACATGATGTCCTTTATCCTACATTCCCTAAGAGTGTTTGAGTTTTCCAGGATGTTGTGTTTCTATAGTTTTTTTCTGTTCAGCATATTACTCTTGTATAGTGCGTAGTGTCAACTGGCCTCTAGGTGTCTGTGTGACAGCTTGTTGTGGGTGCGTCTTTACAACAAGCTATGATTGAGTCTTCTGGAGCTGAGGCTGAAGACAGAGCGAGTTTCACGCAGTGCCTGCCAGAGGGTAGTAAAGTTTTCAGAATACTTGTTCATTCAGTTCTCTCTACAGAATGCAGGGGGAAATGGTAATTGTGATTCTATGTGAAGGAGGTATCATCTCTCATTCTGATATAACATATCACAATGTAAGGATATCTGCGTGAATAGCCCATACATGTATAAAAAATAGTCACCATTTTACATTGTTTTTATACTGTTTAAACTTTACTAGATACCCCAGAATCATGCCTCGTTGTTGGCACGACGGGTTGGTTGTATATAAGAAGTAACAGAGAAAGGACTGACTTACCGTGGCAAAGACCCTATTTGAGGTCGAAAGGCCGCAGTTCGATTATGAGGCTTTAAAATAAACACTGGAGTTTGAAAAGGTTTACGGAGTGCAGCGGAATTTGTTGGTATTTGAAGTAATTGAAACACCACCACGCGTGACCGCATTAGTAGGGCCTCTGTTTTGACATAGCACCCGAGTCTGTGTTTCACTTTACTTACCTCTGCTGTGATAAGCAGGAACGGAGCTTCAGTGTAACAAGTGTGGACTTATGGAGAGCCCGTTTCACAATCCGGAAGAAATACCCTGCAGCTGATAACATCACCACTCGCCACATCCTTCCGGTTTTGAGATTTATGCAACTGGTGACGGGGCTGACAGGGGTTTGCGAAAGACATATGGAAAACTCGCTCACTTTCTAATGAGTTCGTTTTCAATAGGATTATTGTAGAATGCAGGTAGAATAAATGAAACATAAAAAATATAAATGAACATAAAGAATTCCATTTTTTATAAAGTATTTGAAATAAAGAAACAAATTAGAACCTATTTTTTGAAAGCCAGTTGTAACTCTCCGTGTTCACCTAGAACTGTGAGACCAGCAACAGAAAACTAAGATCAGCCTAACCACAACACATCTGGAATAAAATTAACCCTCACTGACAATGCTAAAACGTATTTCAAGAGCTAAAAGGTTATATAGAATGAAGTGAAAATAAATATGACAGACAGTGAACAGCAAGTACCTTTCGAGAGAAGACATAAAATAAAAACAAAAAAACAAACCTTCTAACGCACTGAAATGAAATCACAAGCATTGGCAAAGCCAGTCTCACCTATGAAACCTACAAGTTGATATAGTTACAGGATGTGAAATGCAAAAGAGTCTAAAATAATCTTTAAAAGCAAGATCAAACAAAAACAATTTCTGGACTCACTTTTGGCAAACATGGATGCAGAATAGACAACATCATGGTCAGTATGTCTAGCTGGAAACCTTACGAGTGACATGGCAGTAAAGGAGCGCCCAGAAAGAGACCATGATTCCCTTGTTTTACATCTTGTTGCTAGAGCATTCAAATTCCAAAGCTCGCCATCAGGGGTTGTGACAGAATAAAGATCACAAACACACACGACACAACCTTCTAAAATGAGAGTTTGTTGAAGTGGGTGCCAGATTGCCTATGATTAATGATCACGCCAGGGGAATCGTGGGACAGATCAAACTCCTGGATACAAACCAAATGAAATAAATGCACTGTACAGGATGAACCAAATTCTATATTTCTCACAAAACCAGTAACTAGTAGCAAGGGAGTAAGAGTTGTTAGGTTGTGTCGCAGCTTAAATGACACTTCACTTGTAATTCCTTCTCCAAGTTTTAATCTCAATTCTCAAGCCCTCCAGCAGTGCAGGTCACAGCCTTCCATGTCAGTGCCAACCGCCTCATTGGACTCTACATTCCACCCCACGCACTTACAGCCTACATCCAACATTCTGACAACACATGGGCTACTGACATTCCAATCACCCAACAAGAGTCAGGACACACTCAAGGTACGATAGAGACTGTACACTGACCAAAAATTGCCTTCCAAAAGCTTTAAAAATTAGGAACACCAATGATATCGAGTATGTAGGAGTATAAACAGAAAAGGTCTTGGCGGATAATGGGAACACATCAGGTGGTCAGTCTGGTTTGCTTAATGTGGTCAGAGCAAAGGATCAAATGCTTTTCTTCCTCCTTGTGGCAAACAATGGATGGTAACAAAAGAATTATCAATCCAGAGATACATATTACAAAAGGCCATTAGTACCAACATTTTATTTCCCCTTATTGTGGGAAGGACGGCTTACGTGCTGAGGGAATACCTTGTGAGGTCTTGTGTCTTGGAAGCCCTAGCTTAGAGCCTTTTACCTTCCAGGAAGCTATAGTAGCAATTAATAAACACAAAAATTAAAAGGCTCCTGGCATGGAAAAACTACTGGCATACCTATATAAATCAGAGCATGCTTGTCAGCAATGCACTTTTTATATAGTGCAAACTCAGCCCAAGGGCATTGGAGCACTCCATATGAGCACCAGTTACATTACATAAAGTCACACTCATTTTTAAGTCTCGCCTGAGACAGTGCATGGGCTGTCACTTGCAGGAAATTTTGTACAGTAAAAAGGGCTTGTAGCCAGCCCATTGCTTTCCATTCGTTTGCTTCATTGTCACTGTTATTTGCTGGCTCCTGATTGGCCAGCACACCTGGTTTCACATTATCTTCCTTTGTTCCCCTTCTAGGTTGCTGCTTTTTGATTAGTGTCCTTCTGCTGCTCGCGCTGGGATTGATATTTTTCTTACTTCTTCCCCCTTGTCCATGTTGTTGCTTGTTCCCCATCTGCCCTCCTGCGTCTGTATGTTTCCACCACCCTACTACCACCACACAACTACCACCCTACCACCACTACACCACTTTGCCAGCATCACATAGCACCCTACTACCACCATACTACCCCACCACCACCATACTACCACCTTAACACAACCCTAAAACCACAACCTTAACCACCTCCACCCTAAACACCATCACCCTAACAACCACCCCATCACTCTACCACCACCTTATCCTAACCACAACCACCCTACCCTAACCAACAACTTAACCACAATCACCCTAACCACCAATACTAAACTAACCCAAGCAACCATTGCCACCTCACTACCACCCTAAACACCACCACCCTAACCACTACTACCCTAACCTACACCACCAGCACAACCACACTACCACCATCACACAACACCCTACCACCACACACCACCCTATCACATCACTCACGCCCCCTATCACCTCCAAACCACCACCACCCTTCCATCACCACCCATACCACCTTAAAACCACCCTACCACCACCACCCTACAACCACCATCCTAACCACCACCACCCTAAACACCACTCTCTTAGCCCCCACCCCCAACCACCCTAACCACTACCCTACCCTAGCAACACCACCTGCTACTACCCCCCTACCCTAGCCACCACTACCACCCTACTAACTATTACTAATAAAGCAGCCTACGAACTCAGTTAGTCCTGCTTCAAACACTGGTTGTGTGGGGGTTTCCTTATTCTTCTTGTGTTTAACCCTCCTCTTAGAGCATAGCATCATTACCTGTGTCCTCACACTCTGCGTTGGCATCTCCAACCAACTCCAAACCATCTAAAACACCACCGCCAGACTCATCCTAGACGTCCCCAGAAGTGTGCACATCACACCCTACCTCGCAGAACTGCATTGGCTACCCATCTAGAAACACTGCAAATTCAAGCTTCGCATCCACGCCGACAAAGCCCTCCACAACACAGGACCAGCTTACCTCAAAGACCGACTACAACTCTACCAACCCTCCAGACAGCTATGCTCCACCTCTCTCTCCTTCACACGAATCCCCCACATCTGCAGAAGCAAGACAGGAGGACGTGGATTCTCCTTCATTGCCCCCAAAAGCTGGAACAAACTCCATCTACACATCAGGGCCACCACTCCACTCCTCAACTTCTGCAAGAAGCTGTAGACCTGGCTGTTCAACTAAGAGCACCGCCGAACCTATGCTCCTGCTCCAGTGCCTGGATACCCTCATGGGTGATAATCTACGCAAACAAATCTACATAACATAGCACTGCTTTCTTTTCAGACACACCTTTTTTCTTTTTAGTTAAGTACTCCATGAGGGTGCATTCGTTTTCATGCTCTCTTCCTCTTGTACTTCTCTTTGGCCCTCCACCGTGCTCCATGTTGCTGTCGCCGGTGTGCTCCCACGCCCTCTGTGTTGCGCTTGTCCTTGTGCAATTTCATCCCACATTACTTTCTCACCTGTGTGCTTCTCTCGTGTTCCACTTTGCGCTCTCTCTCACCCATGTGCTTTTGTTCCGCCGGGCTCCACATTGCTCTCTCTCACTGTGTTGTGTATATCTTTCGCCACCCTATGTGTTGCTTCCGACCCTGTCTTCTCTGATCCTTCCCCAACCCATGTCCTCCATGTTGCTTCTGCTCCCACTGTCCTTGTTACTTCCCCCACCCACTTAAAAAAATGCTTTGGCACTTCCTCTTTTTTTAATTACCAGTCCAACCTGGATAAGTAAATAAAATGAAAAAGAAAAAAACCTCAACACACACCAGAAAATGATGTTGTCACTGTGGCTGCATCATAGCACCATTTATTTGTTTTCCTCTTTAGCCATTCTGCAAAGCTTCACTAAAACCATTGGAAAACCCATCTTTCCCAAAGGTGAGACCTATTGGCTTTGCCAATGTTTATTTTTTTAGGCGCTAGCAGATTAAGTGATGCGCCTAAAATCACAGGAATTGAGCTGACTCTGGGACTCAAACCTGGTTTACCAGTTCCAAAGTCGGCAGCCCTGACCCTAATTCGTTTAGAATTTGGAATCACCAAACAGTCTCTACCAGTCGAGGAGCCTATATTGAGACTTGCTATAGACTAACAAGCATTGGCAAAGCCAATAGGTCTCGCCGATGGAAGATCTATTGTCTTTGTCAATTGTTTTTTTTAGCCATGTTGTACAGCAGCTGAAAGTATCAAGTATTAAAATTAAACTAGGCTTCATGAACACATTTACATCTTGATTAGAGCGGGTGCGCGTGCCACGTATTAGACACTATCCCAAGCCCCAAGCGGAGTGATTGCTAAATTATTATTAAAGTACGGGTAATTGCTATAGCTTCCCCTGGGGGCCCTGGTAAGTAACTTGTTCTTCTGGTCAGCAGCGGTTCTTTGGAAACCCTACAACCATAGGAACACTGCGCCATCAGTGCAATCATGAAGGTAAACCCCACAATTAAACCCCATGCTCTATAACGAGCCTGGACCTGAGCCATGGGAAGTGCCTAGAAGTCTAGGAAAGGGGAGTGCTGTTGTATGGAGTAATAGACCTGTCCCAGGGTGTTTCAGTGTGAAGGCGCGTGGCATCTGCATAAGCCGTGTTCCAGAGACCCCCCAGGGCGCACAGCCTGCTTCTCTCTGCCTTTTAGGTTTAACTTTGTTTTTATTGGCATTCAGCAATAATACAACATACATCTCCAGAGCTCTATACAATGTGTCCACAGAGCGGATCCTGATACGATACCCAATTGTTCTTAATAAGCTATGGACGTGTGTCCCCAGAAGCGCCCCACGGGGCCGAGCTTTTGTGTCTCTAGGGTCTCTACATTTCCTGGGAGCTATCTGCAAGTCCTGTCTTACAATGCCATTTATTAGAAAAGAGAAGAAAAAATACCATAGATGTAAACCACTCCCCACTCCCCACCCCCTCCCCGCCCTCCCTCGAACTAGTGTGCTGGGGTACGATTAAGCTAATCAACAGTTTGGCCTGTGTACAGACACGGTGGAGCCTCATGCGGACTGCGTTTCAGAGCTCGTGAGGCGGAGTAAGCGAAGGTATCTGGGACACGTAATCTCATTCATCTCAGTGGATAAAAGGGAAAGTAGCGGCTGCCAGATTTCGTTAAAGCTAGTCATGGAGTTGGTCAGGGAAGCCTGGATGCGTTCCATTCCCAGGATGTACCATAACCTGTGTAGCCACCCCAGATGCGTCGGTCTCACCCGTGTCCCCCAATGCGATAAGATGTTTTGGAGAGCCGCTCCCAATGCTAGCCCCATTTGTTTGCCTCTGCTAGATCTCAGTGGATACGTCAATGGATTCGGCAACCCAAGCACCACATATGCCGGAAATCGCGGAATCTGTGTGCCGAATTGGCGATCTACATCATCTAAGATCACCGACCAATAACCCCCCAGTTCTTTGCAGTCCCATAACAAGTGCGTCAATGTTCCGTCGTCTCCACAACCACGCCAGCAGGTTGGGCTTCGGTCAGGATTCCCCCTATTAAGGCGGACCGGGGTCAAGTACCAATACATGGCTATCTTAACTGCTGTCTCTCTGCTCGCCGTGTTTCGCGCTGTGTGGGCCGCACGATAGTAGATGTCAGGCCATTCTTTAGTTGTGAGTTCCCTCCCCAGCTCCCCCGCCCACCGCCTCTGTCCCGCCGTGGGGTCCCTCGGGGCCTGAGGGCGTAACATCTCGTATAGCTCCGAGATCATCTTCTTGTCTGTGTTTTTTGTGTACAGCCATTTTTCAAATTTCGTTAGCCTCCGAGAGACCCCGGGGAGCACTTCCGTGTGGTGTAGCCAGTGTCTAATTTGCATATAGTGGAACCTTTCGGTTTCCGGGAGGCCATATTCTGCCCGAAGATCCCGGAAAGAAAGAATCCCCTCCAGGTCAAATAAATGTCCCGCTGACTTGCACTCAGTCTCTCTGCAACGCGGAAACGCTCTTTCGTCCGCACCCGGGGAAAACTCTTTGTTGTCGAGAATGGGAGTCAGAGGTGAAGGGAAAGAGGATAATCCTTTTCTAACCGCGACTCCCTCCCAAACCCTTAGCAAAGTATGAGTGATAGGGGATCCCCGGAGATTAGGGGGTCGGTCTTCTTTTTTAAGGAATGGGACCTTCCAGAGCGAGAGTTTGGCCAGTGCCCTATCCTGGAACAACCACCTCTTTTCGATTCAGGTCTGTTCCACTCCACCAGATATCGGAGCTGAGCCGCTCTAAAATACTCAAAGACATTCGGGATCCCCAGGCCCCCTTCATCAGTCCGTAAATAGCCCAATTCTCTCCGTAAGCGGGGTCTCGCTCCCGCCCAAATAAACTGATGAATCGCCTGTTGTAGTTTCTGGAGAGTAGCGGGTGGAGGCCAGATCGGCAGTGTCTGGAAGAGGTATAGTGCCTTAGGGAGGGTGGACATCTTGACCGCCGCTACCCTACCCAATAGGGATAATGGATGATGTCTCCACTGATGCAGGTCGTGTGTTATTTGAGATGACAGCTTAGAGTAGTTAAGAGTGACCGTCTGAGCCACCGACGGGGCCAGCTCAATGCCTAAATATGGGATGGAGGCCATCACCGGTATACCTTCGTAAGTTATTCCCTCAGGGGCAAGCGGCTGTCCAGCCTGGTTCAGCCAGAGGACCATAGACTTCCCGACATTAGCTCGGAAACCCGAGATCTGACCGAAGGCCTCTAATTCCCGCAAAAAGGCCGGGACCGATGTCGTTGGATTCTCGAGGGAGGCGATAATGTCGTCCGCATAGAGACTTAGTGTGTGTCTCTCTCCCCCGAATGGGATGCCCAGTATTTCTGGGTTCTCTCTAATCCTCTGGGCGAGCGGTTCTATGTAGAGGGCAAAAAGAAGAGGCGAAAGCGGGCATCCCTGACGGGTCCCCCTCTGAATCTCAAATGGCTTAGAGTCCACCCCATTCACCCTGACGGTCGCTGTTGGTCTGTTATAGCAACTCGCTAGCCAAGCTCTAAGCCTCTCCCCAATGCCAAAATAAAATAAAACTTTATCTAAAAAATCCCAGTCAACGCGATCGAATGCCTTTTCGGCGTCTATCGATAAAAGGAGGGCATCCATATCTGTACGATGAGCCTTATCAATGAGGTGCAGTATGCGTTTGGTGTTGTCACTGCTTTGCCGATTTTGGATAAAACCGGACTGGTCAGGCTCGATAATACCCGGCATGTGGGGACCCAGTCTCGCTGCCAAAATGCCTGTGAACAGCTTCAAATCTACATTAAGCAACGACACTGGTTGATAAGAACTGCAGAGGGATTTATCTTTGCCTGGTTTTGGTAGGACAGTGATAGAAGCCGCGAGCATGTCCGCGGGAATCGCCCCCGGTCCTGTAAAAGAGTTAAAAAGTTTAGTCAATAGTGGAGCTAAAACTGTGCAGTAGGTTTTATAAAACCCGGCCGAAAACCCGTCTGGGCCCGGTGACTTCAGTGGTTTGAGACGCAAGATCGCTCCTATTACTTCCTCTATGCATATGGGCGAATCTAACGACTCTGCGTGGGCTGGATCGAGGGTGGTTACGTGGGCTCCCTGGAGGTAAGTATCAATTTGGGAGGGTACAGGAGTCTCCCTATGATAAAGCTCCGCGTAAAATGTTTGGAAAGCCTGTGCTATCTCTTCGTCTTTTCCAGCTATGGTCCCCGACGCCAGTAACGTGCGTGCCCGCAGCCTATCCGCGAGCATTCGTCCCGTTCTGTCCCCTCCTATGTAGTAGGAGTGTTTAAGACGAAGCGCTGCATATTCTGCCCTATCTAGATCCAGCCCCGCCAGCTGGGCACGTGCCGCTTTCAGTTGGCGCCACACCCGCGGCGCTCCTGTCCTACAATGCACCCTCTCCAACTCCAGGACCTGGGTCGTAAGCTGCTCCCGTTTGGTCTTGCGCTCCCGATTATCGGCCGCAGATATTGCTATCAGTTCCCCGCGCACCACCGCTTTAAGAGCCCCCCATAATGTGGACACGGAAATGTCGGGGGTGTCATTCGTGTCGAGGTAGTCTGTGATGCATTTAAGTACCTGCTCCCGCACTGCTGGCTTGTGTAACAGGCCTTCACGCAATCTCCAGCCCCCCCCCTCTTACGTGGCTGGGGCACCCACAGGGTTGCCTGAACTGCATCATGATCAGACAGAGCCGCCGGCGTAATGGAGACGTCCCTCACTAATGTGTTCAGTTCTGTCGTACCTAGCAGGTGGTCCAGACGGGCATATGTATGGTGGGCATGAGAGTAGTAGGAGAACTGCGAGGTGTGGGGGTGAGCCGCCCTCCAAATGTCAATGATCCCATTGTCCAGTAACCACTGTCGGCCCTCCGTGGATATTGCCCCTGTCTGAGTATACCGAGAGCTGGATCTGTCTGCTGATGCTTCCATTACTAAATTCAGATCCCCCCCTACAATTAGCCAACGTTCTTGTGCACTGAGGACGTCTGCTATTGCTGCCCTGAGGAACTTCTCCTGCCCGGCATTGGGCACATAAAGGGACCCTACTACCAGAGGGGAGCCCCCCACCCATAGAGTATGAGCTAACAAGCGTCCCTTGATTTCCGCTACCTTGTCACCCATCCTCCCCGTAAAGCGTCTGCCCACCAGTATAGCTACTCCCGCTTTCTTATCCTGTGTGGAGGAGAAAAACTGTTGGGGAAATGCTCTGGACCTCATCCGATGCCAGTCCTTGGACAAGAGGTGAGTCTCCTGGAGGAGGCACACATCCGCCCCCGAGTGCTCAAGGTAAGATAAAATCGACTTCCGTTTATTAGGGCTATTCAGGCCTCGCACATTCAGGGTGAGAATACGTAACTCTGAGTGTGTCATGGTAAAAGGAAGGGAGTCAGTAATCGCAGCCGCCTAAAGACCTTCCCTTGGTAAAGATCTGTGTCCCTCTCCGTCTGTCCTAAATTAAAACCTTTTTGTCGTCTAAGCTTGCGTGGACCCACTTGTAGCACACCAGTTCCCCTCCCCCCCTCCCTAACCCCAACTGAACTTCCCCAACCCCCCCCCCAAATGTCCAGAGCCCACTGGGCTTGGTCGCGCGCATCTGGAAAAAAAGGTAAATCGGAGCATCCCGTGGCCTGGCAGGAGAAACCACCCCCCTGCCCCCATGCGCCCCCGCCCCTCTCTTCATGCTATACTAAATCAGTCCCCCCTGCATTCATGAGCTGTCTTGAGACGCTGTGTCTTTAAGGACTGTTTCCAATGCCGCCCGACGTTCCTGTGCCATAGCTGCGAGGTCAGGCCCCATGGGTGATCCCGAAGGACGCCTCCTTCCCACTGTCTGCCAACGCTCTCGTGTCGACCGCTGGCTGGTGGTGCTCTTCCCATTGGAATCTGGAGCTGGCAAGCTCAGTAACTTACAGGCCTCCTGTAATGATCGAATCTGGTGCAGCCGTCCGTCCCATTTAAATATTATCCGGAAAGGGTGACCCCAGGAATATGCCACTCCTTTGTCGCGCAGGTGAGTTGTCACTTCTCGGAAGGCCCGTCTTTTCTGTAATGTGATAGCTGCTAGATCTTGATACAGCGCAATAGCGTGGCCCTGGTGTTGTATTGGTTGTTTCGCTCGGGCCTCTCGGAGGATACGTTCCTTGAGGGTGTAGTCTGGCAGGAAGGCAAGGATATCCGGTGGGGGCGCCGGGGCCCTCCTACGGAGCCCGACCCTATGGGCCCTATCAATGCGGAACTCAAAGTCCGGTGCCTCCCCCAGAACCTCTCGAAACATGCCCTGCAGGTAGCTGACTATGTCCGTCCCTTCCACGTTTGATGGAACCCCCCGAACGCGGACGTTGTTCCGCCTCGAGCGGTTCTCGAGATCTTCCGTGTGACTCTGGAGGTCGATTTGTTGTTCCTTCAAACGGATCACTTCCTGCTGGAGTTGCGTTATCTCCTCCTCCCTGGCTTGCTCTTGATCCTCAATCGCCGCCACTCGGTCTCCTAGTGTGTCTACATCCCTCCGGATCTCTCGCACTTCCCCTGCCACTTCGCTCTTCAGGGTGTGGAAGTCCTCCCGAAGGGTGTTGAAGAGCGACTCTAGGAACTCCCTAGTAATTGGGGCCTCTCACTCTTCAGTGTTAGAGCTCAACAGTGCTGGTTTAGTAAGCATATCTTTAAAATTACGGTCCTTTTTGGTCCTCTGCGCTGCCATGTTGGCGTCAAGTGGCGTAGGGTGCAGGCCGGGTGCCCTCCCTCGCTGTGGTGCAGGGCTGGTGTGGACTCTGTCAGCTCCGGGACCTCTGTGCGGTGGGGGGAGCGCTGACTCCCTAACTTATGCTTCTCTGTGAGCAGCCCTCGCCCCGCGGGAGGCCCACAACACTGTCCCGCTATTTGAAGAGCTGAGTGTGAGTCGCTCCGATCAGGGATCCCTTTCAAAGTCGGCGTTTCTCACCTCGGGACGCTCTGCCGTGCCACCCCTCCTGACCACAGCCACTGGCCCTCTCTCCGTCGGCTCGCTCCGCGTGGCGCCGTGTATGCCCCTGCTGTGGCGGGACCCCCCAGCACTCTAACTTGAGCGGTACTGGACCACGTTGGGCGAGTGTTCAGCGCGGTCGCCGTCGGAAGGTCTGGCCGGTGCCTATGTCTTGTGGAGGTGCACCGTGTAGCCCCTCGGCTCTGGACTCCTGCCCTGTTGTCACCCTCTTGTGCTGCGCTGGTGTGGGTAAGCTCGTGATGTTGCCCCGTCTGAGGACGCCTTCGCTCTCGGGCCTCTCCTCTCCGCGCCTCTCCTGGTCCCGTCCCTGCTGAGCTCCTGATGTTCGCTTCCTCCGGCCTCTCTCTGCGCCGGTGTACCTCCGAGCACTGTCTGTGATGCCACCGCCGCTCCGCTCTAACCGCTCTGTGCTACGATGGACCTCAACCTTGCCTAGGGTGTGCGCCACCAGCTGCGTTCACTTCCAGTGCAGGCGCCAGTCGGTTAATCTGGTCGATGTTTCCCGCCGCGTGGAAATGCGCTATGGCTCCTCCTGTTCCCTCGCTGCAGTCGCTGCACCCGCCTCTCCAACCGCGCGGCCCTGCTACGCTGAGTCTCTGATTGCACCCAGTCGGAGAGTGCCTCCTGGACCTCCACTGACTGCGCGGACGGCCGGGCTCCACGCCGCCCCACGCAGGTCGCACCAGGCAGCCGTAGACCTCGCCACCACCGGGGGAACAGCAGGCGTCTCTTCCCCCGAGGTAAGTAACTGTGGATACGCAGCTCTCATGCACGGGCGCCAGCCGAGCCGTCTGGCCGATGCCTCCCTGTGGCGCGTAGTTCCCCCGCCGGGCTCCCTAGCGTCCCTCTTACCGCCACTCTGGAGGTGCGTGTGCCCGTCTCCGCTCGGCTCCGGGGTCGACAGGGCTCCTGGGGTGAGAGCCCCGATGTTGGTGGTGAGCTGGTAGTGTCTGCGCGGGGGCGATGCCAGCCGATGTCCCTGGCCGAGGCCCCACCTCCGTCAGCTTCCACTACTCCGTCTCGGCCCTGTCTCGCCTGGCGCAGGCCTCACGGACTCCTCCGGTAGCTCCTCGGCAGCCGATCTCTGCCTTCACCACCTCTACACTTGTCTCGTCGAGATCACGCCGACTCTGCCACACTCCTGCCGGGAAATCCGCCTCGGGGGCTCTAATGCAGGCGATACACTCCCCTCCGGCAGGGCGAAATGGCTCCGGGCGCCATTTCTTCGGCACTGCGCTATGGCCCCTCGCTGGAGAAGCAGTCTGGTTCTCTGTCCCCCAGCAGCGTCCCGCACCGCTTCAAAGCGTCGATCAGGCTGGAGGTACGATTCTCCCTCGGTTGTGCGCTACAAAGGGGAGAAAGAACACACTTTGGGGCAGAATTGGGCGCACAGGAGCGGGGAGACGAAGCAATGCACGTCCTACCCGCTCGCCATCTTGGCCACGCTCCTCCTCTCGGCCTTTTAGGAATATCTAATAACTAGTAGCTCCCCTTGTTTAAGGGACCCCTCATTTGCAACTTTGGGCTTCCATTAAAAACAATTACTGTTTTGTGCGTGAAGCCCAGTGCTTCAGCTGTGCCCGTAGGACTACAGCTCCCAGAATACATCAGTTTGAGCATCCATGTGCTCACCAAGGCACCCCCTCCTGATCAGGGGCCGGTCCCTGTCAGCAGCGCGGGGACCGGCAAGTTTCGCTTTCCTGTCAGACGGCGGGGGCCCAGAGCTGGAAACAGGGCGCCTGAGAGGGAGGGCGAGGGTGAGACAGGCAGGGGAGAGAGAGTAGAGAAACAGAGGAGGAAGAGAGGCAGAGCACAGAGATGGGGGCAACCGAGGAAAGGGAGCGCTGAGAGCACAGGAGCGAAACCGGGGGGAGAGGCGAAAAGAAACGAAACGAAAAGTGGGCGAGCGACCGGGCAAACCGGATAAGGGAAAAGGGCAGAAAAGCACTAGTGTGGAAAGGGGGGAACGGAGGAATGCAGACTAAAGAGAAGAGGGGGAACACCCTGGTGACTGGAGACAGAGAGGCCCACGAAGGAGGGGGAAAGGAAAGCAAAGGCGGCCGGAGGACGTCGAGTGAGCCGACCAGAAACGAAAGAATAAATAAAGGTACTTCACCATGCTGTTGGCAAGCAGGAGGCACATTAACAAAGCTACCAACTGCAAGAGCCCCTGTAAACGCAGATCCCCGGAGGCTCAGTGGGCTATGCGTGTGGCGGCTCCAGGAAGCGCTGGGCGCCATGATAAAAAAAAAACAAGCCAGCGAGTGGTGCGCGCGCTGCAAGGAATTTAAGGAATGCAGCTGCCAGCCTGCGTGCCGCTGCTCGCTCCCGCAAGCAAAACGCTGTGGGAGTGAACATTTGTAAAAGAGGTGGGACATGCGCCCGCCTTTAACCATTTGTAGCCTCCCATTTAAAATTGACACAGCCAACAGCCAACCAAATGCGTGGGGGGAGTCAGACCCACACACAAAAGTTTACAGTGATTACATGAAGCCTCCCATAGAGCAGTGCATGCGCGCTGCGCTAGGCTCGACCTACAAACAAGCCCGCGAGTGGTGCGCGCACGCTGCAAGGAATTTAAGGAATGCAGCTGCCAGCCTGCGCGCCGCTGCTCGCTCCCGCAAGCAAAACGCCGTGGGAGTGAACATTTGTAAAAGAGGTGGGACATGCACCCGCCTTTAAACATTTGCAGCCTCCCATTTAAAATTGACACAGCCAACAGCCAACCAAATGCGTGGGGGGAGTCAGACCCACACACAAAAGTTTACAGTGATTACATGAAGCCTCCCATAGAGCAGCGCATGCGCGCTGCGCTAGGCTCGACCTAAAAAGCACAGACACACATTCATTAAACACAATATTGTGGTCTACTTTAGCTAATAGTCCCTCAATCCCTGGCAGGCTGTATCTGGACTCTGCTATAAACACTTTTGGTCTGGACTCTTTCTGAGATCTGTGTTTACCACACACTGCCCTAAAAAGACGATAAATGGCATGACAAGGAAGCTGTCGGTAGTGGCAGATAAGGCAACACTGTCCAAAAGATCTCATGCTTGTATGGTGTTACAGAACTACAAGCTCCTAAAATCTCAGTCCTACCTTGACTCTGGCTACTCACTGTTCCTAAAACAGAAGTTTATGCTTTTTCGCTTTGGCCAATTATCAGCCTTACTGCACAGACTTCCTTTGTCAAGGACTTGTGAAGAAAGCATCTGTCGCCTATGTGAGCCTGCAAGGAGGACATGGTTCACCTGGTTTACAATTGTCCTGCCCTTATGCATGATAGAAGGGAGCTCCTGAGGGCGACTTTTGTAGCTAGGGGAATTCGTACATGCCCCGAAGGAATCCTTGCTTGTTTTAAACCAACTAATGCTATACTATAATGTCGCTTTACCAAGTATTTATTAAGGAGAGATCAGAAAATTTAGTCATTTTAACTGTACTGTATTATGTTTTGCTGCTTTTCACTTTATACTTCCTTTTGCAATGATTGTAAGTAATCGCGCACAATAAACTAAACTGAGATAATTGACCCTAATTTTTTTTTTTTTTTTTAAATATCTTTATTGGCATTTTACTTTTTAAACATAACTGACGTCGCGGATCAGTACAAGAACGCTTTGATGTGAATATCAGAAATGTATATCCTGTGTACAAAATAGCTTTACCCATCGTAGTAATAGAGAGACAACACAGGCATGTTATTTCCTAGTACTGATATGTATATCATACTGGAACATATGTACAAGCACCGCAGTATGCTATTGCTCACAGTCAGGCTACAACAGAAATTACCAATTAATGTCATTGTTATCCATTGCATACTCATAACACATCTTAGCGAAACAGTCCGAACAGGAACTCGTGTGTGCACACCAGGTACATCCAGTGCATAGCCGGCCCGTACTTATCAACAAATCACTGTATAATAGAAGATAGGGCGGAAATAATAACAGATCACATTTATCGAACACTGGTGAGTACCAATAAAGCATATTTGTCCAAAATATTCTAAACATAACTAAAACTGAAAATATCAAAAGAAAATCTGCCATCCACTGAACACCATAGATATTTACCATGCGTGACTATATAGAAATACATATGATCAGAACATTTCCGCGTGTCCACACATCCAATGGATAATTATCGCGTTACATATAACTGGGCAGGGCAGCCATCAATGAGGAGGATCCCTGTGGCCGAGGATATAGGGGGGGGGGTTAGAGACCATGCATGATAAACCAGAGGAAGTGACAAAGATCTAATTTATAAACTCTGTGGTGCGCAACTTTCCTTAGCTGAGTAGCGGGGGGGGCGGCAAATCTATCATTGAGTGGCCAACGGGGCGGCATCAGTCACTGTCAAATAGCCAGTCCGGAAGGCGACTAGTATCGCATCCCAATCTTGTGTAATGGGGAACTTTCGAAGCCTGGCTATCTCCTCTCTATGCAGTGCGGAGCTTTCCGCCTGGGCCCACACCTCCAATGAACGCCTCCAGCTCAATATCACCGGGGAACTGTGTTTTTCCATTTCTTAGTTATGAGGCGTTTAGCAGTGATGAGACCGAGGTCCCAAAATTTCGAAGTAACTCTATTCTTTTTGATCTGGCGTACAACCCCAGAAGGCACACCTCCCATGACAGGGGCTTGTCCGCGCGTGTACATGAGGCTAGGGTCGAGACCACCTCTTGCCAGTAATGCTGAAGGGATGTACAGGCCCACAACATGTGGAGAAGATCTGCATCAGCATGCTGACAACGAGGACATACGGAAGTGGTGATGTGGAAATATCTGTTGATCATGTCAGGCGAGAGATATGCCCGTTGTGTAATGTATATTTGAATAAGCTTAAACCTGGAGTTTCTGGGTATATTCCTAGCACTCCCTAATATACTGTCCCATTCCCTGTCCGTCCAAGGCCGGCCTCTATCCGCCTCCCACCTATCTTTGAGCCGTGTCATCGGCTTCATCGTGTGCGTGAGAAGTGCCTCCACCAGCCAGTGTACCACATGCGACCCCGTGCCCATCACGTGTAAATATTGCACCAACAGGTGCGTCGATGGCTCAATAGCCAGATCCCCCAGGCAGCTGTCAGAGCTTTCAGGAGGGAGGTGTGCAACAAGAATTGGCCTACTGGGAGTTCATTATCTGCGGCTAACGTCTCAAATGTTAGTAATACACCATCCCTATATAAGTCACCCAATGTCTCGAGCTCAGCCACACGCCAGGCCGCGAGTGCCGCCTCTGTGGTGCCCAGCCTCCCCCGTGGTGTCCCCACCAGTGGTAGTATTGGGACATATGGGAGCATCGCGCGGGTAAGATATAAGCTTCTTTTATAGCATTTAAGGGCCAATCCTAAATGTATCTGCGGTGGCCGTGGGAGTTTAGCGAGGGGATGGAATAAATGACAAATTTGGGAATAGGACCAGGGTTGGTGCATGGTTGCTGTGTCTTCCAGGCACATGTCATTCAACCACTTAGTCACCCACTGGAGCTGAGCAGCTAAATAATACAGTTCCATATTGGGGACCGACAACCTTCCTTGGTTAGTAGGAGCATACATTTTCCACAGTGCAATACGTGCTCTCCCCTTATTCCATATTAAGTCCCGGGATAATTTCTCCAAGTCTCGGAATATCTTAGGAGGAACATAGAGTGGGAGGTTAGAAAAATAATAGAGTAATTTAGGGAGTACGATCATTTTCAACAGGGTGATGCGGCTCATTACATTCAGCGGAAGCGCCTTCCAAAAATGTGTTTGGGCACGTATGGCTGAGATCGCTCTCATCAGGTTCCCCTCCATGAGATCTTCAGGTGTGCGATATATAAATATGCCGAGATATCTAAACGTAGTGGGGTACCATGTGAGGGGTGTGCCACCCAGAGAGATATCTACCTCTGTAGTGTGAGCGCTAAACGAATAGGCCCCCGATTTAGCCCAATTAACCCGGAGTCCTGATTTCTCCTCAAAGGATGTGAGTATAGCGGCTATGGACGTCGGGATCGCAGTAATATCCCGGAGATATAATAAAAGATCGTCTGCATATAGGGAAACCGCATGCAACCCGTCTCCCAGTCGTATCCCCCATTTTTCACCGTCCCTTCGGAGTAACATTGCTAAGGGTTCCATAGCTAGGGAAAACAGTAACGGAGACAGCGGGCATCCATGGCGCGTCCCCCGTCGCACCCTGATACCGTCTGAGATCAGCCTACCTGTTCTAACCCGGACAGTGGGCTGTTGATATAATAAGCGAACCATTGTCAAGTAATGTTCCCCTAGTTCGTATTTACCCAGCACGGATGCCAGATAAGGCCACTCCAAGGAGTCAAAGGCTTTCTCCAAGTCAAGCACCAGACAGCCCGAACAGGGTCAGGTTTGCGTGGCGTATTGCTGTATTCTAAAGAATCTGCGGATATTTAGGGAGGTGCAGCGCGACGGGACAAAACCATTTTGATCAGGGTGCACCAACATTTTCACTAGTGGCGAGAGACGCCTAGCTAATAAGGATGCAAAGATTTTATAATCCGTGTTAAGGAGCGCTAAAGGACGATAGGAGCCTAAGAGGTCAGGATTCTTATCTGGCTTGAGGAGGGAGACCAACAACGCCTCGTTCTGCGTGGCAGTAAGGGTGGAATCGTCGAGCGCTGCTTCATGCACTTTAAGCAGTTGTGGTACTAAGATGTGCGTGTATGCTTTGTAAAATTCAGTCGGTAGACCGTCCGGTCCGGGCGACTTTCCATTGGACAGGGAAAAGATGCTATCCCGAAGCTCCTCTGATTGGATAGGGGCGTTCAGATCATCACTTTGCGCGCGTTGAACACGGGAGATCAAGTCCGTCCAGGTATGCCTGTATCTCTAGGGTTGTGGTTCGTGCACGCGATTTATACAAATCTCGGTAGTGTATCACGAACGCTTCGTGAATGGCACGCTGCGTATATGCTATGGCTCCGGTCCCTGTTTTTACTGATACTATGGGCGCCGATGACTCATTCTGACGGATAAGCCAGGAGAGCAGTTTGCCCGCCTTGTCGCCCATATGATGTGTTCGCGCCGAATGTGCAGCATAGTTAAGGCATCGCAGTCGCTCAATTAGCCGCGTGTGGTCCTCTTTGAGAGAGCCCTGCCCCCCCTGAGCGTCGTCTGTGTCTGCCCGTTCGGCGGCGGCAAGTCTACGCTCCAGAATGGTGAGGTCCCTTTCCAGCTGTGCGCGCATGCCCGCTTGCGTCCCCAGACAGTGCCCTCTGACGACCGCCTTAAGAGCATCCCACTCCACCAGTGGCGACGTGGCTGTCCCTGCATTATCTTCAAAATACTGAGCCATCGCAGTAGCCAAGGAATCCCGGAAGGGCGCATCCAGGAGGATGTCCGGCTGAAGACGCCAGATCGGGATCGGTGGCGGCTCATCCTCCCATTGTAACTCCATCGTGTGCGGGTTATGATCAGAGTGCGTACGTCCCATGTAGGTGGAGTCCGTAATACAGGGTAAGAGGTCGTCGGACACCATGAAACGGTCCAAGCGGACATGTAGTCTATGGGCCCCGGAATAATAGGAGTACACCCTGTCCAGTGGGTGTCTATGTCGCCAAACATCGGAGAAGCGCCACTGCGATGCCCAGTGCCCCAGTGCTCTAGCAGCCGCGTATGTGGCGGTACCAAGTAAGGGCGGAAAGGACCGGTCCAGGGAAACGTCCAGTACACAGTTATAGTCCCCTCCCAGAATCATAGGGAGGTCAGGCCATAAAGACAATTTTTGCGATAAAAGATCCAAGTATGCAGCTTGCTCCGTGTTAGGAGCATAAAGCGATGCCAGTATTACCGGTTTCCCATCGAGCACCCCTTTCACTATGACATACCTGCCCTCCCCATCCACCAATGTATCCAGTACTTTAAATGGAGTGCCCGGCCGTACCCACACTAGGACTCCCCGCGCATATGCAGAGTATCCTGTCGCATATAGTTGCCCCCTCCATCGTCGGTGGAGTCGCATGACTTCCACTTGAGCTAAATGTGTCTCCTGAAGAAGCGCTATTCGTATATGATGGCGTTTCAGGTATGAAAATATAAGGTATCGTCGCTCTGGGCTATGGATGCCACGCACATTCCATGTGCCTATTTTAATGGGTGCCATGACCAGTGAGCGTTAAAGGTGTATTTGAGCTGACTCCGCCGTAGGAGAGGGGGATGTGGGAATGTGCGTACATGGGTCAGTGTGGTGGGTGCAATGTTGCGAAGTCTGACTACGTTATAATCATACCGGCGTCTAAGAGTGTGGGCAGAAATAACAAAATAACAATAAACAATTAATAATACCATGAGAGCAATTTTGCAACAAGCAATCGCCCAAACTTAAAACACAATAGCACACAGCTAACGCCTGGGGGGGGCTATTATGCGCAGCAACTTAAAAAGTCTAACAGATCGTAAAAGGGGGTTCCGTCTTGTACAGCTAGACCTATCCCTGGCCAGACTCGTATCTGGGCGGGACCGCCGCCTGCGTATTATACATGAGATTCCCATACATTTCAGAGTTAATGAAAAGGAAGACAAGGAGCAAGAAGAAATCCTAAGCCCCACCCCGCAGTGTCCCATCCATAAACAATAGATGCAATCATTCCAATGCGGATACAACATAATTGGCTTTTGCATACTTGCGTGTCTTAATGAGTTCGTGAGCCGCTCAGGATGGAGGGGGGGGAAAAGGGGTGAGCAGAAAATAGGTATACATTCAAGAAATATTGTCGGAAGTCTGTGGAGTGACATGTGGCAGCTCACAGGAGCCCTGGGAACCAAGGGGAGCGTCCGATAGTTCCTCTTCACTATTCGGCCCTCGGTGTTCGGAGTCAGAGTCCCCCTCCGGGAATCCGCTAATGTTTGCCACTGCCTGCACCGCCTCAAGCCGCCCACTCAGTATCAGTTCCGGCGTCAGGCTGGGCGTCCGAGGGGCGGAAGACTGTGACTTCCTCCTTCGCCGTCTGCGGCGTCGCAAAGTAGTCTCCGGCGGTTGCTCTCTGTGCCTGGATTTCGAGGGGTTGAAAGAATCCAGCCATTCCTCCGCACTCTCCGGTGTGGTGAAGAAATGGGTCTTCTCTCCCGCAACGACCCTCAGCCTCGCGGGGAACAACAGCGAATATTTAAGATCACACTGTCGCAGAAGTCTTTTCACCGCTAAATAGGAGTGACGTTGCTTCTGAACTTGGAACGTGTAATCAGGGAAGATCATGACTTTGTGATTGTCAACTTGTATGTCTTGTAATTTTCTGGTTTCTTGGAGAATTGCATCCCTATCTCTGTAGTTTAACAGGCGAATTAAAAACGGTCGTGGGTTCGAGCCCGGAGGCGGGGGTTTGGCGGGTACTCTGTGCGCTCTTTCAACCACAAAGTGCGGGGACAAGGCCTCTCCTGGTAGTAGTGACCGGATCCAATCCTCCGCATAATTTACTGTGTTCCTCCCTTCCACTCCCTCAGGAAGGCCCACGACACGTACGTTGTTGCGGCGGGCCCTGCCTTCGGCATCCTCCGCCCTGTCTTCCAAAAATTCAACTCTGTCGAGCAGCTCACGAATATTTTTTTCAGCTGTGGACGTCCGTGGGGAAACCTCCGCAATTTCCCCTCAACGGCAGTGGTACGATCTGCTAGCTTCCGGTGGTCAGCATGCAATAGTGTTAGATCAAGCGCCACCTTGTCAATTTTACCTTCCAGAGAGGCACGGATTTGATTCATCGTCTCACCAAGCTTCTCAACCGCCGCCAGCACCGCATCTAGCTTATTTGACATAGGATCAGCCGTCTCCGCCTCCATCTTCCTCTCGGACTGCGCCCGAGTCTGCGGGTGAAGGCCCGTCGCGCCCCCAGTGCCAGTCTTCGTACGGCCCCCACGCGACATGTAGCAGACTATGATGAGTATCAGTCTGGATGTATCATACCACAGATATATGCAGAGCAGCGCCCGGATCCACCCTCCACAACACGCAAAGTCCCGGTGCAATCCAAGAGAGCAAACTCACCGATGCTGTCCCCAACTATGCCGGTGATCGCCGAGGCAGAGACAACCAGGCGAAGCTCGTTACACCGGGGTTCGGTAGCCTAACTCCTGAAAAGAGGGTGCGGCAGATGCCACGCAGTGTCGCACGCCAACACTCACCACAACTGCAGCTATATCAGACCAGTCCAGTGCAGCAACTCAAGGTGAGGCGCCCGGTGCAGCAGCTGTCCCAAGCGGGGCGTGCAGAAAAAGATTGTCTTCACCTGGAGCCCCCCCCCCTGGGCCTCCAGCGCACCGCAGATCACTGCACTCGGGCAGCGCTGACCACTGTCTGTAGCGCTTGGTAGGCGGCTCGTTTGCGCTATGGAGCGGCGGAGCAGTGTCGCTCCTCAAATCGGACAGCAAGCCGTGTTAGGGGGGGGGCACCTGTATATCGACGTGCAGAGGTGGAACAGCCACCACGCAAGTGACGTCACAAACTGAATGTCCTGTATTGGGGCCCCCCCACTCGATATCCGCGAGAAGCGGGCCGATCCCCCCCACAGCGGGTCCTCCGCCGCCAAGGCACACAGCCGAAATACAGAGGCAAATGTTGTGTCCTCACAGCAGGACGCGGCCCGCCGTCACTCCGCTTCACTCTTCCAGGCCGGGCCCAGTGGGCGGAGCTAGACCCCGACCTCGCGTGGAGGGCCCTGGCCGGCAGCAACGCTCCGCTCAAAAGTGCACCGAGGGCGGGGTGTCCAATCCGGGGTGAGGCAGGATCGTCGCCGCAACTCTCCCCGATGCCGCACGGATGGTCCGGTAGGCAGAGCGGGGCCGCAGTGCAGCTCAGGGCCCAGGGGGTGGGGCCAGTCCCCGGCACCGCGTACCTTATGTCGCTCGATGCCCTGGAGCCGTCCTCGGCAGCGGTGCGGGAAGGGGAGGTCTACAGCTGGACTTCAGCGTCTCCAATCCTCCAATGCTGGCGTTAGGGCAACCGGACCTCCTCTGAAGTAGCCACAACAGGCAGCGGCCCCATCAGCTCCCGAATTAGCGGAGTATAGCGGCCAGGGAAGGGAGCCACCGACGGAGCTCCTCAGCTACACGTCCATCGCCATTGCCGGCCAAGCCACGCCCCCCTGAGATAATTGACCCTAATGCCACATCGTCACTCCAAAGCCAAGATATAGTGCTGTTATATAAAAATGGGTATAGAAATGATCCTGAAAACTTGTGCCCAATAAGCCTGTTTGATGAGACCAATTATATTTGCAAGAGTGGTAGTGGCTAGATTGTAATCGTGGGTGGAGCAAAAGAACCGGATTGAGGAAAAAGACCAGCACGGTGGATCAGTTATTTAGGTCTTTTGCTTTTAGAAAAATATATAGCACTTAGACTGACACCGTTGTAAGTGGTATTTGTCGATCGTTGATGTGCTTTTGCTAACATCCCCATGTGCCTTATTTGGGAATCCATGGTGAAGCAGATATTTAACGTTTTTATAATTTGCGATAAAACTACAAAACAACAATTATGCTATTAAGCAGTGGGGCACTGATGACAAAAATTCTTCCCTGCGTGCGCCATGGTTGCTCACTCACACTGTGGTCTTTTTAGGTCTGGCGCTAGCCAGGATC
Organism: Calotriton arnoldi; assembly: GCA_963921515.1. Lineage (NCBI taxonomy): Eukaryota > Metazoa > Chordata > Amphibia > Caudata > Salamandridae > Calotriton > Calotriton arnoldi. Next base: position 1,333,466 of record CAWUFW010003973.1, read on the forward strand.
TTTTGATTTTAGTAAAAATACACATATAATATACTTACTTATGGGGGCTTTCAGAAACTGCTATTCATCCATTGGTCTTTTGTGTCATTGACATTTTTCTTCCACCTACTACAGCATAAAACATGGGTCAGTGGGTGCGCCTACTTCAGCCATTGGCTAACTTCACTGTGAGTGGAGACATTCTGGCTTCCACAAGAAGCACATTCAGACACAAAGTAGTTCCCTTCAGTGTGAGGAACTAGTAAGGCGTTGCACTTTTTTACATTTTTTTTTTACATTGTTGAGGGCTCAGCAGCTCCAACAACAAAGTTTAGAAAAAACCATGGCTAAACAAAACAAGCATTGACAAAGCCAAAAGGCTGGGAGCCAACGCCAGACTGACTGGCTGTGTCAATGCTTCTTTTCTGAATGGCAACCAGGTAGGGAGGTTTGTGATTAACTATGTATGTGATGCCCTGAGTGTAGATGGTTTAAGAATATCTATCCTACTTTTTGTGGACGATGATTTGTTGGTCTTAAAGACACGTTTGGTCCTACAGAATCTCTTAGATAAATTAAAGGAATTCTTTGGACTTAAGGGTTTAGCCATCATTATTTAAAATTACAAATTGATGGCCTTTAAGTCCCATAAGCAATTGAAGAACAGCTTTAGACTAAATGGATCGCCCTTTGGTAGAGTGCAAGATTTTGAATATCTGGGGATCAAATCTCCGTCTGTTTTTAAAATGGAAGAAGCAATTTGTGAGATCAATAAATGTCTTAGCACAATGCCCAGATGTAACCATGTGCTTCGCAAGAGCTCACAGTGGGCAAATGGTTTTCCTGGCTATCGAAGTACACAAAATCCTGTGCCTAAACTCGTCACTACATGGTGCTGTGGGGATATAAAAACTTATCGCAGCTGTGTTTGGGAATGGTTTCTTAAAACAGCTCAAACTTGCCCTCAAGCACTAAGACCTAGACTTGATTGGTATATCGACCTTGGCTAAAATCAGGCCGCTCATGCACTGGGAAAGCTTGGGGACACCAGATTTAGATCACTACAGAGAAAGTCTTCATAAGATACTAGGGCACACTGAGGCATGTCACACGCATGGCTCAACATGCTCGGGATCAGGCGGTTGTAATAGTTTTACCTGAAGTTATGGTCTACTACTGATTCTATGGAAGTTAAGACGAAAGCCAAAGTAAAACCAAATATTTATGTATTGGCTATGAGGTGATCTTATTAGAAAAGCACGAGAGGTATCATTAACCCATGCATTTATGTCAAAGATGTGCACACCTAAATTTGATATCTACCTGGATGAAATTAAGCCACATTAGCGAAAACTTTGTATATCAAATTTGGATTTGTACTTTACCCTGAAATAACTTCAAGTGTAAATGGAGCACTTCCCTTGGTAGGACCAGGTATTGCTACAATTGTACTAATCAAACCAAGGATGGCAGCCATTTTCTGTTTCTCTGTCCCCAATATATTAGGGCAAGGAATAAGTACTTGGTTAGATGGTAAAGGGTGCAAGCACAAGTGATACTGAGAGGCTAGTGGTAATGTGTAAAACAGACACCTACAGAAATGTGGTGTTTATTATCTTGGGATATCTAATAGCCGCCTGGTCGATAAGGCAACAATGCAGTAACTAACTGTAGTACTCCTCAATCTTCTTGCTTTATTATATTTGATAATTGTTACTTTTTAGGTCTTGCCTAGGCAGCGCTTGCGCTGTCTCTTCGAGACATGCTGTATTCAGGTATGGACTTAAAGCTCCGCCCATTTTCCCGCCAATCTTTTCAATTGGCTCCTGTTACTGTCCTTTGTAAATGGAGGCTGTTGATTTGTGAAAAGGATTAGTAGTCCTTCCTTAGTACCTCCTTCTCTCCCATGAGGACTGCCTCTGTAACATGTGTTGTTACTCGATATGTTTTATTTACAGTCTGTCAGCACTATTTTCTTAAATTACTTTCTCCTATTGCAGGCACGACATGCTGTCCTGCAACCACTTGTCTTTTTTTAAGCAGCGCTTCAATAATAGCGGCCGCGCCACTAACGCTGCACATGCACTAATATATTATTTTTAAAGCAGCACAACACTTCTGGCTTTCTTGTATGTTTTTAAGACAGGCTTTTTTTTTTCAACAGTGCAGCACACTTCGGGGTCAACAATAACGGCCACGCAGGGGGGCGTGGCCTGCAACATGGCGGAATAGTCGCTGTTGCCGGAGCTCCGGCAGCCCATACTAAATCCTATCACTAATCCTGTCCTTCCAGACGCCATCCGAGCAGGTCAATAGACATACCTTAAGCTACAAACCTTATAGGAGAGAGGAGAAGCGGTGGCGCACATAATCCCGAACCCACACGCAGAAACGGGTGCTGGCGCGGCGAGGCAGGCCACCCCAAGATGGCGGAGACCCGGCCCTGGACGGCTTGACCGACACTGAAACCCGGGAATGCGACACTGCCTGGAACAGGCGATTACCCGGAGGAAGTGACGAGTGATGCAGGCTCGGGCTGGGGGCAGTGCCTGATCCTGTGGCCGAGGGCCACCGTCGGGGCCTCGCGGCTGACCCAGGGTGACTTACTACTGGAGGTGAGGCCGTGGAGATCCGGCCTGTGCCCTGGTCTGCGGTAGAAGGGGAGAAAGAAGGGGCCCCCCGCCGTGTGCTTACCGGGAGAAGATCGGTGTACTCCGCGAACCCCGACACTATCTAAAGGTCCGACTCCGGTCGCAGAGGCCTGAGGCCTGAGGTGGACTGACGCGCCGGTAAAGGATGGCTGGCCGGTGCTCCCCCGTGGCGGTGATGGCGACGAGGAGCAGAGAGGCCATGCAACGGGGGCTCCGCTCCAAGTGATCGAGCGGGCCGGACACCTCGGACGGCAGAGGAGAAAGTAAAAGACCTGGGTGAGTGGTGGACGCGGCTCCGGAAGCTCCAGGCCTGCGAGGGGTTGGGGGCAGCTCACTGCTGGCCCTAGTGTCCTCCCCGGACATTAAACTGGACACTACAAGAGAGGCGGAGACTAATTAGGGGCCCTCATACGATCCAGGGTTATATTCAGATACGAGGGGACCAGAAGTCTTGGCCGCTAGATCAGTGGGGAGGCAACAAACTGCCATACCCCCCGCAGTGATTGGGACCTGGCGGCTGCCCAAATGCCTGGTGTCTCCTGACTTGACCCATCGAGAAAATGTGGCCCCACAGGACGAAGGGGAGGCGGCGGTGATAAGTTCTCACAGTAGAGACTGGGAGGAACGCAGGCTCACACCAGGAGATAGATGGGGGCGAGACAGCCACGCGTGCAGGGGCAAGTAGAAGAAGGAGACCGAATCCTGTAGAAGCCACCCTCTTCGTTGGAGCCCCCGTGGGCCACTACGGCTACACACGGCAGTGCAAGGCAGCCGGGGCGATCCCCCAAGACCAAAAACCTGAGGACCGGGGACTCCGCAAATACTTCGCAGGCCTGGTCAGAAGATGGCCAGAGACAAGGATCCCAAGGCATCCAAGCAAGGCAAAATGGACAAGTACACCAAAGTAATACCTCCACCTTCTGAGACAGATGGTGAAACAGGTGGGCCACCAGATAACACGATTCTCCTCCAGGCCATTCATTCACCAAGAGATGCGCTGGAAGGAAGAATGGCGGAACTGCGCTCTGATGTGACCCTGCTTGCGCCAGGACATGCGTAATGTAGCTGAGAGGGTGACACAGGCAGAGAGTCGCATTACGGAGGGGGAGGACACATCGCGCACCCTGCATAAGGAGGTCTCAGGACTAGCGGCGCCACTAAAAGAAGTTGGCGATGCTGAAAACAGGGCCTGCCGAAACAATCTCCGCTTGATTGGTTTCCCAGAGGGCACGGAGGGGCTGGACCCGGGAGCTTTCCTGACTACTTGGCTCAAGGACTCTCTGCCGGTGGCCCGGTTTTCGACTTGCTTCATTATTGAAAGAGCCCACAGGATGCCCAGGCTGCGTCCGCCGCCTGGGTCACCTCCGCGACCCCTGATCGCACGATTCCTCAACTTCCAGGACCGTGACCTAACTCTCCGGGAGTGGAGGAAACTGGGAGAAATCAAACATTTCAAAACCAAGATAATGGCATTCCCAGACTACTCCCCAGAAGTTCAAAAACTTTGACGTGCGTTTGACTCAGTCAAGGCAAAACTGAGAAACCTCCACATCCAATATATGCTACTCTTTCCGGCAAAGCTGAAGGTTCTCTTCCAGGGTAAGTCCTACTTTCTCCAGACACCCGAAGAAGCGTGGACATGGATAGAAGAGCGTCCTCCACCAAGACGGAGCCAGGGGGCTGGTAGTCCCCTACCCGTGGACGCACGTAGAGGAGTGGGCTCCGACAAGCGAAGGGACCAAAAGAGACGCCTGGCAACCGGGACCCGTGGGACACGAGCAGGAACTCCCTTTCGTACATTATCCCAAGACAAGGACAGAGCCCAAGTCTAGAACTCGGATGAGGAACTCACGCACATGAAATCCCGAAGGAAGCAATATGGGAAGCGCAGTGCCTCTGGCCAGTCGGATGGAGGCAACCTGGCGGATGAAGACAGTGACCACCCACTCCTCCGTGACATCGCCTTTCTGGAGCGTGAGACCGCACAGACCACTGACCTAGAAACTCCGCAGCAACATCTCCTTCCAGATGGCGAGGAAGGATGAAATCCGGGGCTGCCTGGGGGCTGTTCCAACCCAGAATGCCCTGAGGGAATCACCCGGACAATGGTGAAATCTTGTTATAACAGACACAGAGACTGGTCCAGACTCCATATCCTTTGTTCTTGTTTCCACTAAGTTTAACCAGTAGCGGCTCCTGGAGGGAGTTCCGCCGGGCGGTGACGTGGGGAGGGGCAGGGTGGGGGGTAGTAAAAACCGGAATCCAGCCGAACCGAGGTAAGTTAGCAAATAAATAAATAAAACGAATTTCGTAGCGCGCGCTGCATCGCATTTGGCGATGCAGCGCGCCAGCGAAATTCGTTTTATTTATTTATTTGCTATCTTACCTCGGTTCGGCCGGATTCGGTTTTACTACCCCCACCCTGCCCCTCCCACGCCCCACGTCACCGCCCGGCGGAACTCCTCCGGGAGCCGCTACTGAGTTTAACATGGGGCAGGGGGGTATAGACCTCTCAGGCTTTACCTACACGAGTTTTGTCATGTTGACCTTTGGAGTACTAGGCGTGGGGAGTGGGAGAGAGAGGGGAGGGGGGATTAAGTTAGGGAATGTGGGGTACATAGAAGTGTTCCAAAAGTTTTTGTTTATGACTTCAGCCAGGCAGCGAGACCCTAAAGTTGTACTCGATTTTAACACTACACGTAAATGTCATGGGACAAGCCTGAGTGGCAGTCGGGAAATGATACAAGTCCGTAAATGGGTGAAAATAATTATTCTGTGCTGACATGGAATGTCAACGGAATGGGGAATAAAGGGAAGAGAGGGCTGATTACTAAATACCTTAAAAGGCTTAGGCCTGACATTGTTCTCCTCCAAGAGACGCACCTCCTTGGGACACAATGTGCCTTTATGGGGAGTAGTCCCTCCACCCTACTGGCACAGGCAGGTTTTTCCTCAGGGTCCAGGGGAGTCACCATTCTGATTAGGAAAACCACCCCCTTTCACATCAATAAAACATGGACAGACCCATACGGCACATATGCCGAGGTGCGGGGAACGTGGGGTCGGAGAGAATTTATCCTGATGAGCGCATATGCCCCACCGCGATTACAAAGCCTGACACTCAACAAGATAGCCGACATACTCCTGGGGTCCGGGTCGTCCACACATATAGTCGGGGGCGATTTTAACGATGTACTGGACCCATACATGGATTGCTCGAGGGTAAGTGCCGGAGCACTCATACACACCCAGTTAGCTGACTTTGTGGGTTCCCTAAGACTCACTGACCTTTGGCGCAGACACACCCCCCACGGTAAGCTGCTACTCATACTTTTCTGGGGCCCACAGAGTCTTTTCCAGACTGGACCACCTCTTCGTACAAGCTGGGGAGATAGGCAGAGTAGAGAGAGTAGAATACTTGGCCAGGGGCATATCCGATCACTCGCCCTTGTGGCTGACGGTGGGGGGTGGTGCCCTAAAACCTAGGCAAGAATGGAGGCTGGCCGCTTGGGACCTACGCGATCCCTCAATAGCCAAAGAGATCCGGAAGGCCACAGAACTATATTTCCTGGAGAACGAGGGTTTTGTACCCTCGGCAATTACCCTGTGGGAGGCATATAAAGCAGTTCTGCGAGATAGAGCGCAAAATATAGTAGCCCACAAGCGAAAAGAGGAGACCCGTCAAGTCGAGACACTAGAACGCAAGCTCCTAGATTTAGAAAGGCATATTAACCCCAGCTCAGACACACAATTGCTGCGCCAGATCGCCGTGACACGAAGGGAATATCGGGCGCTAGTGGAGCGCAAAGTGCGAACCCAGCTCCTGGCCACACAACACCGACTTTACGAATCGGGTGACAGGGCTTACAAACTTCTGGCCTGGTTGGGCAACAGGGAAAGGGAGGCAAGATGGGTAGCGGCAATAAATGAAGCAGATAAGACACACACAATAGCGCAAGACGTGGCCGACACTTTTGCCTGCTACTACAAGACCCTCTACGAGGACAGACCCCTGGCAGACATGGCTCAAATAAATAACTACCTCAACACCATAGATGTTCCCACTCTCACTCACGAGGATCGTTTAGCCCTTGACAATGACTTGACGCTGCAGGAAGTGACTGAAGCGATCACCAGACAGAAACCGGGGAAAGCCCCAGGCCCAAACGGGTTGCCACCCGAATTTTTTAAACAGCATACCAATTTGCTGGCCCCGCACCTTCTAGACATGTTCCAGGCGGCGCAAGAGGAAGGAGCACTACCACCGACCTATGTCGAGCAACCGTAATAGTGATCCACAAACCTGGTAAGCCCCCCACAGATAGCGGTTCATACCGCCCAATATCACTTCTTAATGTGGAAACCAAAATACTGGCTTCTATCCTAGCAGCCCGCCTACTGCTGGTGATCACATCATTGATCCATAATTACCAATACGGCTTCATGCCTAAATGCGCCACACGCCTTAACCTCCGTCGCCTGGCCAACTGGTTAGACACAGTTAAAAACAGACAGACCACCCATGCTCTCCTTTCCTTAGACGCGGAAAAGTCGTTTGATGCAGTGCACTGGCCATACATGTGCCAGGCCCTGCTAAAGTTTGGATTTGGCCCTACCTTTATGGCATGGGTAGACTTGTTATACACTAATCCCAGGGCCATGGGATACGCGTTAATGGGGTGCGGTCAGCAGAGTTCCTCGTGAGGAGAGGCACCAGGCAGGGCTGCCCACTTTCCCCGTTGTTATTTGCACTAGTGCTGGAACCGCTTGCGTGCAAGGTTAGTGCCCACCCAGACCTGAGGGGATTTAGAGACAGTGCTGGGCTTCTTAGCAATGAGCGTATTTCACTATATGCTGACGACATACTACTGTATGTCAGCGACCCAGACAAGACACTCCGATTGATACTCCAGTTGTTCAGCAAATATGGAAATCCCTCAGGTTATAACATTAACTGGCATAAGTCTAGTCTGTATGTGGTGGGGGGCTCACTGGATACAGAGACCATACCTGAGCAACTCACGGTGGTGTAGGAGGGCTTTACATCTCCACGGATGACGCAGTATGTATCAACCACAACATCAGACGGATCCTGGTGGAATTCCGTGACGATGTGGCAAGATGGAGACGGCTTCCACTGACGATACTCGGGAGGGCCGCACTATACAAAATGATAACGCTCCCCAAACTACTGTATATACTGCAGAATGCGTATTGCTGAATACCGGAGGCAATATTTGCCTCCATCAATGGGGAACTGCGTACACTCCTAAGGGACGGTCATAAACCACGAATAGGTCTACAGACATTGCAGCACAATAAATACAACGGAGGAATAGCCCTACCTGACATACAAGCTTACTATAGAGCGGCCCACCTGATTGTGGTAAATGAATGGGGACATATGCCCAGGGATCACCCCACATACGCTGTGGAGCAGCTTCATTTTCGAGAACGCACACATCTACACTACATATATGGGGGTAAGGGGATTAAGAGGCTGCTGCCAGCCATAGGGTTATAGAGGCATGGAAAGGGGCAGAAAGACAGATGAAATGGGACAAGAAACTGACAAGGGAGACACCACTGTGGGAGGGCGCAAGGCTACCTGAAATAAACAAGCTCCAAGGTTTCCGACGATGGGATATGGTCGGGATCTCTAGCCTGGGGGATATAATTAAGGCAGACACCCTAATCTCGTTTAAAACACTCCAATCCGATTTCCAACTACACGACTCTCAAAGATACAAATATTTACAGCTACAACATGCCTGGAAAGCAGAGGCAATAGACCCCACCTCCATCCCCGAATTCGCCCCACTTGAGGGTAGGCTATTGCAGGAAGAAATTCTCGATAAGCCGGTCTCGTGGACCTACAAAACACTAATTAATAATATTCCAGATAGGCTGACGGCCCTTAGATCCAAGTGGGAGACCACGATGGGTCAGCTACCAGACATAGACTGGGAGGCCCCCCTAATGCACCCGAGAGAAGTCGCAATCAAACTACGACTGCGGTTGGTGCAATACAAAAGTTTGCATAGAATATACTTTGATAGAGAGCGCCGCCACGCAATGGGGAGATCAGATACGCCTAACTGTCTATGGTGTAAATCAGTAAGTGGTACATTTATACACACATTGTGGGACTGCCATCTCATCTGATAGAGAAATATTGGAGACAGATACTGGGGGAAATGGGCGAGATAGTGGGAACCCGTCTACAGAGAGATGCCAAGCACGTGTTACTGGGTGTCTACACCGAGATTGACCTTCCCCGACACCGACTTTTGCTATGTAACTTGGGGTTGGTGGTGGCCAAGAGGGATATTGCTAAACACTGGGGGGCTCCAGACCTTCCAACGCTAGTGGAATGGAGGGCAGGCATGGTCCTGTACATGGCCGCAGAGAAAGTGACATACAAAGCCAGAGGTTGCCCCAAAAAGTTCACTAAGATCTGGACCTCATGGTTAAGATTCTATGGTCTGGAGGTGGATAATGAGTAGATGGACAACAATGGCTCATTGTTCTGATCCCATACCGAGATGTATTAGTATATGCATGTACTTCCCTGATACGGGTTGTTAATACTGTAACTTGCGTCAAAAAGGTTACTTTATTATGTGTAATGTATATGTCCTCAAATGCTGGCCACTGTTGTGTTAATAAAAACAGTTTAAAAAAAGAAAAACAATAACGGCCACGCCTTTCTTTTATTATGTGCGGCTTGCCCATAATAAATGGATGGCAACATTCCTTTTTTTTAAAATAAAAATAGTCACGCCGCACTAGAACTTTAACAATGGCGGCCACGTCATTAACTTTGTTGTGCGGGACTGCGACTACCGCTTGCACTTATGTTTTTTTTTTGTGCAGAACGGCACATCTCGGGTGGTAAATGGCTCTGATTGCTACTCTTTGTAATTCTGTCTCTGATGGTGGAAAAGAGGTGGTCACCTTGAAGTTCAAAGCCTTACTGTAAATAATAGGATCTTTTAGTAACCTTTCAATTATATGAAAATACAGCAGCCACTCATTTCAGTTCACCATACATTATTTTGGTACAGTCTGTTTATTACAGAAGGGCATTGATGGGTTGCAAGATACCTTATGCGCATGAACTCTGCACACATACGTACATTTAGACATGGATCCTGGAGCAAGTTTTGCAAAAGATCATGGAAACCATGAAGGAGACAATAAACATAGTGATAAGGGATCAGGGCAGTGTTAAAGGATTGGCACAGGAGAAATACATTTTTCTGCGAAATCTGATGGTCTAAATGGCAGAGAATAATTTGATACACCCCAGCACATGCTTCCGGAGGTGATCTGTAAGTGGCTTTGCTGTGCGATTTCTAGGAGTTATTCAGACCTCATCGAGCAACTCTTGCAAGTAAAAGAAGATGCCGGCACAGCAGGGGTATTCAGGCGCGCAACGCACATTGGGCTCAAAGGGCTTCAGCCCTCCCGTCGTGTGTGTCAGCCCGGGCCGAGACAGCTTTCCTGGGCACACACACAGCCGCACCTGAGTACTTCACATGTCTTGTTAACGAGGCTTTGTTGTTCTTTCACCCTTCTTAGAGACCCTGCATCTTCACTCTGCCGATTGCTGGAAGAATTAGCACCCCCCCCACCAAAGTTTTTATTAGCCCCCCCCCCCCGACATTTGACTCTAGTTGCGCCTCTGGGGGTATTGTGTATGATGACACCATACCTGAGAAAGACTGAGAGCTGCAATAATGTACTGAAAAGGACACAGAGAGGGAAGAAGGTAAATGGTGTGTGAGGTCATACTTTCTGTACCCCAGGCATTTTGATGAACAGACATCCCTGGGTAATGCTCTCATTTATGTACAATAGCTGTTCACAGGCGATGAGGTGGCACTTGTTCCCTGGCTCATTCCTACCATGTCTTCTCCTCGCACCTTCACCCAAAAAGCCAACCCCAAATTTCCAAGTGTTGTGCCAAGGAAGTATGGCATAGTGATGCCTTTTTCCAGTGCCCAAAAACCGAAATGCAAATTTGCGCACATTAGCAGGTCCAGAGAATTTTTTTTTAAGATCTCCTAGTTGCAGATCTGGAATATGTTGAGAGCATTCAACACACACTCACAGACTCCTACATATTGGTCATAAACAGCACAATGCGCTGCAAAACATGTAAGAGATGGGCAGGCTGTGATCTGCATCGACCTCCTTTTCTCCCCTAGATGGTGTATTTGACACCCATATTCTTAGACTAACAGTTTTAGTCAACTTTTGTGCTCCAATTTCATCCATGATTAAAAAACTGTTTGTTGGGGGTGGAGCTTGGCCAGCAGCATGATAGCCGACTTCTGAAGAAACTCCTGGGTACAGCTGCATACCCTATTGTGATTAAAGTGGCAATCGCTACTCTTGACGACCCCACATGGGCAGTCTTATGGGGTTTTATGTCTAGCCTAGGCAGAGCTTGCGCTGTTTCTTCGAGACATGCTGTAGTCAGGATATAGGCTTTAAGCTCTGCCTATGTTCCGCCCATGTATTTTATTGGCTCCTTTGACTGTCTTCTGGAATTGTTTTTATTTCATTGGGTTATTTGTTTAGTAGTCCCTCCTTGTCCCTCTTTAGTACCTCCTTCTCTTCAGTTGTAACCTCCCATAAGGACAGCCCCTCTTACATGTTTCCTTACTCTGTATGTTTTATTAACTGTTAGTGAGGACTATTTAGTTAATTGACGTTTGTAGTTGCTGTAGTAGGTACAACATGCTTTCTGGCTTCTGCAACATGCCCTGGTGTCTCACTGCATTGTGATGTTGCAGAGGAGGTAGCATTTTTAAAAGCGCTTTAGTTTTGAATAATTTATTTAACTTCAGCAAGTAAAACAGATTTTATTTTTTGTTAATGTTATGTTTTTATCGGCTGTGTGTAAGTGCACCTTTTACTGCACCGTGAGACGCTGTTACAATGTTAAGAGATGTTGCTTCATAGTTGCCGTACTTTGTACTTTTTATCGGCCATGGAGTGTAAGTGCACCACTCTGTTGCAATGTTAAAAGATGTTGCTTCGTACTTAACCGGCTGCACTTGTTTTTTGGTGTGTTTATGCCCTGGCATACACAGACCGTAATCATTTGTTATTTATGTTTGTCTATTTATTTTTTATCTTCAGAAAGTAAAATGCATTTTTTAAGGTTTAGGCATGTAATTTTTAACTGCAACTTTGTTTCTGGTGTTTTTGGAGTGGATACTGGCTTTTGTATGCAATAAATTATATACCACCCCGTGAAGCACAGACCCTATTTAGTTATTATTTATATGTACGATAACTTTTACAAAGACATATTTCTCCAAACCTAGTGGGTTAAAATAATTTATAGGTCTGATTAATGGCATCTTTGTAGTTGCTGTACCAGGTACCACATGCTCTCTTACTTCCGCAAACCACCATCAGGTGGAACTGCATTCTAACACTGCAGAACAGCTAACATTTTCTACAAGCGGTTCTGTTTATATTTTTTTATTCACTTCACGTAGAACAATGTATTTTATTTCCCTTTCCTTTTTACAGACACAGGTCAGATCCTGCCTTTCAGTGCAGCGTGACATGCAGTATCAACGTTGAAATACTTTGCGGCAACTTTTGCATTAATTTCATTTATTGAAGAGTTTGCGTTACGTATTTAGCTGCACAAATGCTCAGGTTTCGATGTTTTGAATACTTCCCAAAATGTAATGCTTTTAATATTGTCTTTATGTTAGATTTGGATCGGCTACAAGGTCCAAGTGCGCCATTACACCATTGCAAGCGTATACTACTGCAAACAAATCTGTTAACAGTTTTGATGATTTTTTTTATTAGGATGTGTATCCTACTTCATCGTTACACGCTCTAACAACTGTAATAGATTTCAATTTCTATTTACGCAGCATATACCTGCAACGTTTTGGGTAAATTTTTTAATATTTGGTAACTTTACAATTGGTCAAATGCTTCACTTTATACGGTTGACCCACCCCTGTTACAAGCGCTTTCATTTATAAAAGTCCCAGTGCTAAATTCTCATTTTTTGTCCTCTAGGCAGTGCTGCAGCTGCGTCTATTCCCAGTGGTAATTCCACATTCGTAATCTTCTAGCCACTGCTGCTAGCTGCTTCTCTGGTCCCAGTAGTAATAACTCATTCTTAGTCTTCTAAATAGTACTGCAGCTGCTTCTCTGGTGCCAGTGGTAATTCCTCATTCTTAGTCCTCTAGGCAGTGCTGCAGCTGCATCTCTGTTCCCAGTGGTAATTCCACATTCTTTGTCTTCTAGCCACTGCTGCTAGCTGCTTCTCTGGTCCCAGTGGTAATTCCTTATTCTTAGTCCTTTAGGCAGTACTGCAGCTGCATAAAGGGACTTCTATTAGCCACATAAGGTACTGCACCCTTAATATAATTATAAAAAGAGTTTGCAGCTGAACATACGTTTCCATTTGTTTTTATTGGAAGTGAGATGCACATCAAAAAACAATGGTACATTTTTAACACGAAAGCTCAAAAAAATCTCACGTTCAAAAAAAATAAATGGAAACATATGCTCAGCTGCAATCTTTCACTTTATTATTGTATTAAGGGTGCAATACCTTATATGGCTAATAGCGGTCCCTTTACAACTCCACAGGGACACCAAATAACAGCCTTTGGTACTGCACCCTTTCCTTGCTTTGTGGATTTTCTTTTATTCCTTATGCTACTGCTGGGATATTTTTTGATAAAAGAAAATATAACAAACATTATCATTTGCAACGCCAATAGCTAAACGTTTCACTAATGCGAGACCAATTGCATTGCAAATGCTTGTTTAACCCCTGGATGTAGTGGCAGAATGAGACATTAGCATCACCCAGGATCTTGTACAACATTCCTGTATACACCAGGACCACCGGACCCTGCTCCACTTTAGAAAAGAATTGAAGGCTCAGCTATTTAAAGAAAGCTACATCACAATGCATTAACCGTTCACAACCCAACTACCTCTCTGTTAGTGCTCACTGACTTTATGCTAGTGTTTGGCTCTGTACAGCGCTCTGCTGCCTTTTGGTTGTGTTTGCGTTATAAAAATACTATATACATGCATGCATACATACATCATTTACTCATATTGCACAACAAACTCTCGTCTAAGCACAATGCAAACAAAACATGTTTTTTTTGCTCACTGTAAGAAATCGGATTATTTGGGGTGGGTGACTACCCACCTCGAGGATCAATCACAACCCTTGTGAGGGTGAACCTCAAAGTCAATAATTGAACCTGACCTCAACCCCTTGCAGGAAAGTGCCCTTTTTGTATGGCCACCCCCACTTTTTGCTCCAATGCTTAAGAAAGTGCACTGGAGATTGCGCCCAGGCCCCAGTGCCAGATTTCTCTCCCTAAAACTGATACAAGTGAATTGGCAACCCCAATTGTCAAGGACTTTAACCCCTTTATAAGTCCCTAGTATATGGCACCTGTGGTACCCAGGGTATGGGAGTTAAAGGCGTTACCAGGGCCTGAAGCACTCTTTGTGCCACCCTAGGTGACCAAGTTAACTGATGACAGCAGTTCTGCCATTGCAGACTGCAGGAGTAGTGAAAACTGCTGGAATTCGACTTTGCCCTCACCAAGTGTGGCAAAGTCAATGCACTTTATTTAACATATGCTTTTCACCCCTAAAGAAGGCCTCCTGAGCCCAGGAGGCAGGGTGCATTCTATTAAGGGTGTGGACATATAAGTGCAAGCTTATATGTCCCTTTAGTGACTTTTTCCATTAAAGACTACTATAAGTAATCAGTGATCCATAGGATAACATAGGCTGGCACCCAGGCAAGCTCGAAGTCGCCAGCTCCATTATGGTGCTGCCGAACTATGACATGTTTGGTATTAAATAACGTGCCTCCTCACCCCGACACAATTCTCGTGTCGAGGGTGATGTGGCATGCACCCAGGTGGCTACCTTAGAGGTTGTCCACCTGGTTGCCCCAGCCTTTCCTAATCTCTGGCTGGCAGCCTGCAGCTGCTGCCACCAAGACAGGAATCTGACCCTCTGCCAGGAGGTCTGAACCCTCCCAGAAGTCAGAAACAATGGCCTGGATGGGAAGGAGGTCACATCTCCCTCCCTGACAGGATGGCTTGTGAAGTGGCACACCAAGACGCTGTGATATGCAACCAGGCTGCCTCCCGCAGGCGGAACAGCCCTCCCCCTGTCCCCAGGCACATTTGCGCCTGGGCAGGTATGAACATTATGTAGACAGGAGGTGTACACCATAAGAAGAGTAGCCACATGTGAGAAGTTGGCCTGGTATATGCTGTTCACTAATTAAAGTGGACACCTTGCACCAGAACAATTCGACTCTTATGGTAGATAGGTTTAAGACAACCTTTATAGAAAGCTATCCTAGTGGTAGCTGTGGAGAGCAGCCTTCAGGCTAAGTCTTGAAGGAATGTAAAGCAGCTTGTTTTACCACACAATCTCTTGAATCACCAAATGAAAAGACACCACACAGGTATATATATCAAATATATATGTATTTATTAATAAACACTCTCTACTAATCTCTTTATGAGATTAGAGGTCAGGAACATATGTACAAGTCAAATATTATCAGAATAAGTTTAGCACAATCGAATATCACAATCTTAGTTTGCTAGACCTAGGTCTAGGGCATCTAGAATCGAGGGACCCCCAAGAACCAGCCCAGGTAGTTGTAGGAGACCCACAGGGGACGGACGCGGTGACCTGGCACCGGTGCGAGTCCTGTGCGAGTCTATGCGCTCAGACGCGATTGGGATATCAATGTTAAAGGTCCCTTGCGTGTTCGAGGCGAACACACCGATCGGTCCTTGTACGAGTCGAAGGACGCGGTCACCGATAGAGATGCAAGGGAGATGGACGCGCTGTGTCTAACACAGACGCGAACCTTGTGCGAGTCAGTGCAATGGAGATCTCAGAGTTACAGGCCCTTTGTGTGTTCGAGGCGAACACCGATCGGACTCAGTACGAGTCGAAGGATACAGTTTTAGATAGTGTTGCAAAGGAGATGGACGCGGTGTGTCTAACACAGACGCAAACCCTGTACGAGTCAGCGCAATTGTCGCACTTGGAAAGTTAGAGTTTTAGGACACTTCTAGGGACGCTACAAGCAAGTCACTTACAGGGTAAGTAGTTCTAGGGCCCACACCCACAGGAGCACCGTAGTGCTGAAGTTACCTCACCCAGGGGAGCCGGGTGCATAGGTGTTCTTTGGTGTCGGGTCGCGGCGTCGTTTTCAATGGGAGCCAGTGAAGACTTGCTGCTTGCGGCGACAGGAGAAGTGTCCGGAGGAATCCAAGCCTGGATTCGGAAGATGGAGGACCTGAAAGCAGAGGGGACAGTGTTCAAAGTCACTTGGCAGTGACTCGGGGCAAGGAAGATGGATGCCCACCGTCGTCGCAAGATTCAGGTCGTTCGCGGTTGCCTTGACTCTTCAGCCACGAGGTCCAGGAGGCGTCGACGACAACCAGGAGCTGGATTCGGCGTGTCCCACGATGTCTGCAGCTTACTGCGGTGTCGGCGACTCGATTGGAGCCAACAAACCTTGGTAACAGCAAGTCTCGGGGAAAGTGTGAAGAAGCAATGGCGCAGACCAGCAAGGTCTGTGGGACTCACCCAGCAAGGGTAAGTCAGGGCAGGCCTGGAGCAACCAGGAGAGCCCTTTGGTTTCTTTAGAAAGTCTTCTGGGGACCCACAAGCCGGCTGGCAAGGGATCGTGAAGACGCCTCGGGAGGATTCGCTCACAGGGGCCCACGGTCACTCGGGACGTGGTAGGCCTCTGATCTTAGGAGGGATTCCTGCTGGAGGCTGGGACCACACGTGGTCCAAAGCACAAGTTCGGGGAATGTTGTGAAGGGGTTGCACTCGACAATAGTGCACGGTACCCAGGGGTCGCGGTTCCTCGTTACTCTTGGGGTCCACTGGCCTCAGCTTCGCTGGGAACTCACGATGGCCTTTGAGAAGTCAGGAAATCCACTTCTTGGGCTGCAGGGACTTCGGACTCCGGTGGAAGTTTGCGACCGTCGTTTGTAGTTTTTGGTGCCTGCCAAGCAGGGGAGTCACTCCTTGACTCCAAGGGAGATTCTTCAGTCTTCCAAAGGTAGTGGAACGTCGAAGGTCCGGGATTCTTCTTCAGAGCGTCGTCCAGGGAAATCTAGGGTGCAATGCACAGGTTCCCCCTCTTATACTAAAAGGAGGGGAGGGACTAGCTCTATGACCCTACCTATGGGAGGGCCAGGGGAGTGGGTGGCTACACCCACTTCCCTTTGTCCAGTTTCGCGCCAGAGCAGGGACAGGTAAGCCCCTGAGCCGGTTTGAACTGGCATATGCACAGAGGAGCCTTCTGCTCCCCCAGTGCAGGACTTCAAAGCACTCTGCTTCTCTGGTCCCAGTGGTAATTCCTCATTCTTAGTCCTCTAGGCAGTGCTGCAGCTGCATCTCTGTTCCCAGTGGTAATTCCACATTCTTTGTCTTCTAGCCACTGCTGCTAGCTGCTTCTCTGGTCCCAGTGGTAATTCCTTATTCTTAGTCCTTTAGGCAGTGCTGCAGCTGCATAAAGGGACTTCTATTAGCCACATAAGGTACTGCACCCTTAATATAATTATAAAAAGAGATTGCAGCTGAACATACGTTTCCATTTGTTTTTATTGGAAGTGAGATGCACGTCAAAAAACAATGGAACATTTTTAACACAAAAGCTCAAAAAAATCTCACGTTCAAAAAAAATAAATGGAAACATATGCTCAGCTGCAATCTTTCACTTTATTATTGTATTAAGGGTGCAATACCTTATATGGCTAATAGAGGTCCCTTTACAACTCCACAGGGACACCTAATAACAGCCTTTGGTACTGCACCCTTTCCTTGCTTTGTGGATTTTCTTTTATTCCTTATGCTACTGCTGGGATATTTTTTGATAAAAGAAAATATAACAAACATTATCATTTGCAACGCCAATAGCTAAACGTTTCACTAATGCGAGACCAATTGCATTGCAAATGCTTGTTTAACCCCTGGATGTAGTGGCAGAATGAGACATTAGCATCACCCAGGATCTTGTACAACATTCCTGTATACACCAGGACCGCCCGACCCTGCTCCACTTTAGAAAAGAATTGAAGGCTCAGCTATTTAAAGAAAACTACATCACAATGCATTAACCGTTCACAACCCAGCTACCTCTCTGTTAGTGCTCACTGACTTTATGCTAGTGTTTGGCTCTGTACAGCGCTCTGCTGCCTTTTGGTTGTGTTTGCGTTATAAAAATACTATATACATGCATGCATACATACATCATTTACTCATATTGCACAACAAACTCTCTTCTAAGCACAATGCCAACAAAACATGTTTTTTTTGCTCACTGTAAGAAATCGGATTATTTGGGGTGGGTGACTACCCACCTCGAGGATCAATCACAACCCTTGTGAGGGTGAACCCTCAAAGTCACTAATTGAACCTGACCTCAACCCCCTTGCAGGAAAGTGCCCTTTTTGTATGGCCACCCCCCACTTTTTGCTCCAATGCTTAAGAAAGTGCACTGGAGTTTGCGCCCAGGCCCCAGTGCCAGTGTTCTCTCCCTAAAACTGATACAAGTGAATTGGCAACCCCAATTGTCAAGGACTTTAACCCCTTTATAAGTCCCTAGTATATGGCACCTGTGGTACCCAGGGTATGGGAGTTAAAGGCGTTACCAGGGCCTGAAGCACTCTTTGTGCCACCCTAGGTGACCAAGTTAACTGATGACAGCAGTCCTGCCATTGCAGACTGCAGGAGTAATGAAAACTGCTGGAATTCGACTTTGCCCTCACCAAGTGTGGCAAAGTCAATGCACTTTATTTAACATATGCTTTTCACCCCTAAAGAAGGCCTCCTGAGCCCAGGAGGCAGGGTGCATTCTATTAAGGGTGTGGACATATAAGTGCTAGCTTATATGTCCCTTTAGTGACCTTTTCCATTAAAGACTACTATAAGTAATCAGTGATCCATAGGATAACATAGGCTGGCACCCAGGCAAGCTCGAAGTCGCCAGCTCCATTATGGTGCTGCCGAACTATGACATGTTTGGTATTAAATAACGTGCCTCCTCACCCCGACACAATTCTCGTGTCGAGGGTGATGTGGCATGCACCCAGGTGGCTACCTTAGAGGTTGCCCACCTGGTTGCCCCAGCCTTTCCTAATCTCTGGTTGGCAGCCTGCAGCTGCTGCCACCAAGACAGGAATCTGACCCTCTGCCAGGAGGTCTGAACCCTCCCAGAAGTCAGAAACAATGTCCTGGATGGGAAGGAGGTCACACCTCCCTCCCTGACAGGATGGCTAGTGAAGTGGCACACCAAGACGCTGTGATATGCAACCAGGCTGCCTCCCGCAGGCGGAACAGCCCTCCCCCTGTCCCCAGGCACATTTGCGCCTGGGCAGGTATGGACATTATGTAGACAGGAGGTGTACACCATAAGAAGAGTAGCCACACCTCTAGGGTGGGCTACCTGGTCTCTACAGCTAAAAAAAGGTTTCTGACATTTTTTAATAAATTGTAGAATAAAGGGTTTTGGGTAGAAAAGGTTACATTCCCCCCCTCCCCCAGATGCGGTCACCTTAGGGGCAGATTAGCCTAACACCCCTAAATCTAGGATTTAAGGCATACCCCTGACACCAGAACCTCAGTTTGGATCTGACTTGCAACAAAGGACACAAAAGAGACCCAGATCCGCGACAACAGGAGCTGCACAAACCAAAGGCCTGCACCTGTGGCAACCTTCCTGGAACTGCATGACTGCGACTCGTCCCAGGCCAAAGACCAGTTCCCCCAGACAGAGGGACCCCTTTGAGAGCCAAAGGCAACTCCAGACTCCCCTGGACTAGTGGCACTAATCCCCTGCACACGGAAGGTAAAAACAAAGTACAGGAACTAAAGAATCGCTGGCCATCAGGCCCTCTGAGGAATCGCCCAGAATTAGATAGTCCAGTGCATTGTGGGAAATGTAGTCCTGACCTCCAACAAGTTTCAGATGGCTACTACTTTCCCCCAGATCTCCGGACGCCGAAACATCTTCTTGCTGATCTTATCGCTGCCAATGCTTGTTGGTAGCCAGTCCTGCAACCATTACCTTTACTCGACACTGTATCTCGAGGGAACCCCACAAAATCTTCATTGGATACCAGCAGTGGCCTGATTGTTGTCTTTTTGCACCCGTTTCCTTACCAGCACCGTGTACGCGGTAAAACCAGCTCCCCGCGGCTCCTGCTTCAGCACCACAGACAGCCAAGACAACTCTGCACTCGAGCTTCTTGAGTCAGGTAAAATCAAACTGACTGGCGTGGCTTGGTCCTGGGACCCACATCACCTTTACCCTCCTTGGGTTCCACGCAACTCGACCGGTAAGTGACCGATTATCACTAGTGTTTTTTCTCATTGACTGCAATGCTAATGTTTTGCAGTATTGATTTGCAGTGATTTATTATTGATTCTAAAATCCATATCTCCGGTTTTACTTATCTGATTTACTTAATTTTGGTGTCTGCATTTATATCAAAATCTGATTTATTTTTATAAATTGGTGTGGGATTTCTTTCGTTTTGTGTCAATTACTTATCGTCCATGTTGATACTCAGAAAGAGTGGCTCTTTGCCACACAACCAGGACTGAGCTAAGGATTTATTATTGTGAATCCAAGGACCATGTTTGGGGCATTTTGAGAGTATTGCATAGTGAAGCTTAACCAGTATCACTACATAATACTCCACATTCCTATACCCCTGATAGGTAAGGCACAGAGCAGACAGGCTTAACTTAGGGAAATGTGTAAACTATTCATGCAGTACCAAAACAGTAATACAGTTGAAATGCAGCACAATAAAAATCCCACACCGAATTAGAAAAATAGAGTAACATTTACTAAACAAAATGACACAAAACTGAAAATCCAATAAAGAGAACCACAGGTATGAATTTACAACGTTTTACGTAGGAATAGTGCCAAGAAGTGTAAAGTGCCAATGATAGTCAATGGTCGTGGTACACCAGAACCCAGATGCAATTTGATGCTGACCACGATTGAGTGTGGGTCAGATACACCAACCAGGTTTGTCCTGGTCAAAGATTTTACTTTCTGACTTCAGTCCTTTAAGTCCCAATCCACCACAGGAGTATATTTTTAAAGCATCCTGGACCTCAGGGGAGGCACTTAGAGACTCACCAGTTGTCAGAAAGAGGCCAAAGGCCCAGTTGCAGGAAAAGACCTCTTGTAGCTTGATGTGTCCCTATAACCTTAACAAGAGGTCAGCTTATGACCCTTGGAGTCCACTTCTTTGTTCTGGGTACAAGCGAGAGCAGGTCCAATCTTTCAGGGCTTTTCTCAGGTTACAGGCAGCAGGTTCAGTCCTCTTCTGATCTTCCTCAGGTCTGGCAGTGTTCTGAGGTGGGTTCCTGGAGATACCACATTTATGCCTGAATCTTGGGCACACCCTAACCAATGGGGTAAAAGTTCAGAGGATCAACCCTACCCACTTTGGGTATTTTCAAGATGGCAAAAATCTTCTAAACACAAATCTTGGGTTTTGAATGCTCGGTGTGTCCTCTTTTTTGTCCTGGGTACAAGAGGGAGCAGCTCCAGTCCTTCTGGACTCCTCTCACGTCACACAAAGAAGGTTTGGCCCTTTTCTGTTGTCCCTCAGGCCAATGAGTGTTCTGTAGTGGGTGCCTGGAAATGTCACATTTATGCCACCCACAACCTTGTGGGCGTGAATGAGTCCTAGGCACTCCATTTCACTTAGGGTAAATGTTCTCAGGCCAACCCTAACCACTTTAGGCAATTTCAAGATGAT
This sequence comes from Calotriton arnoldi, assembly GCA_963921515.1. NCBI lineage: Eukaryota > Metazoa > Chordata > Amphibia > Caudata > Salamandridae > Calotriton > Calotriton arnoldi. The sequence goes on from CAWUFW010003973.1 coordinate 1,354,953, forward strand.
GAAAGTCTTCGGCCACACTAAACTTGAGTTATGAGGGTTAAGGGTGTGTGTGTGGGGGGTGTATTATGGTAATCCCAGTGTCCTCCCACATCTAACACTAAACACTAAAATCCAGTTTGGGGCAGTCACTGTACCCCCAATAAACCCAGAGACAGAAGTCTGGTTGAACAAAGCAGGATTTTCCAGCAACCAGAAAGTGGATGCACAAGAATTGTTTTGGCATCCTGTATCACTTCCTTTCAAGTGCCCCCCAGTGTTATATATAAAACACAGAGACATACGTCTGGTAGGACAAAGCAGGTCCTTCAGCATCCAGGCAGTGGATACACAAGAATTGCTTTGGCATTCTCTTTCCCTTCCTTACAAGTACACCCCAAGTGTTGTATTTAGAAACCCGGCAGACCTGTCAAGCAGGCTTTGACACTCAAGCAGGAGTTGACATTGTAATCCCAAAAAGGATGCTCACAGCCCCACTGTGCGTATTATGTCAGGTTCAAAGGAGTCATCTTTGCCCATTCAGGTCACCCTGTTGTTGGTTCCTGGGAGGCACTTCACACTTTTCCACAGCTATTCAAAGGCTAATTACTGGCTGGCAGATGTGGGAGAGCAAATGCAAATGTAGCCCCCAAGAACAGCAGGCAGGGAAAAGGTAATTTTCTAAAAGTTATTTTTCCTAAATATTTATTAAAAATCTGACTTCACCATTGAATTGAATTTTTAATAACCATTAAAAATTGTTCTATCATTATTTTTAAATCTAATCCTATTCCTGAGATGCAGTTTTAGGCTTTTAAAATTGTACTCTGGTTTTCTACATTGGACAGCTAGACCTGCACAGTGACAAAATAGCTTTTGGGTACTAGTCACAGTAAGGATGTTAACATTAAATTTCTGCAGGTCTTACTTTCAAATACTGTGCAGCCTGCTTGTTATTTAAAAGGGAGGTTTTAACCTGCCAAAAAGGTTTATTTGGCAGATCGAATTGCAATTTTTAGACTGCTACAGTCAGGCTACACCGGTAGGCCTGAAGCCATGTTTTACACTGTCACTTTAATGAATAGCACAATATGTGCTGCAGTCCACTAGTGATATTCAACTTACAGGCCTTGGGTACAGTTTATACTGCGTACTAGGTACGTATAGGTAAGTGAAACATACCAATTAGGAATATGTCAATTTGACCATGTTTAAATGGGGAGCACAGACACCTACTACTGGTTAGAAGGGGTAAAGTGCAAAAAGTTCCAAAACCAGAAAATTATAGAGTCCACCAAAAGGCAAAAATCCAGGATGACCACACAGAAAAGGTGGATTTCCTACACCCACCATTTTGGATGCTACTCACTATGATAAAGTATACAAAACACAGCGATGGATGGAATGCTTGATTTAGTCTCAGCCACTGGTAATATTCTGGGCTGCATACCAGTCCTTGATTATTCTGCTCACCATGCCACCTCAGTATGCACTCAGCCATTTACAAATCAGTCTTGACCAGTGGATGCCCCTCCATTAGGAAGGAGGAGCGCCACCCCCCTGCCACCACCCACAAATAAAACTATAATAAAACGGGTTTCTAACCCGTTTTATTTTAATCCCCCTGGATCCGCCCCAGGACTCTGACGAGTCTTGGGGGTATGGGTAGGGGGATGACACTGTGGTAGGGGAGTGATAGTGCACTCTCTTGTCCCTTCACTGCACATGAGGTGTTTGGCCAGCCTTTTCAGGCCGGCCAAACATCTCATGGGCAGTGAAGCTTTCCCCAGCCCCAGTTGCGTTGCTGGGGCTGGAGAAAGCAGGCACAGGCTCCCAGTCTGCCTGGCAGCTCAAAGTCATAGCGCTCAGGCCAATCCTGACTCTGTTTTCCTGCAGCGACATGATTGCCCGCAATGCAGTCTGGAAGCCTGTTCCAGAAGCAGGAAGAGCACGATGGAGCAGACGGCAGAGGCGGTGGCGATCGGGTAAGTTTATTTATTTATTTTAATTTTGTCCCCCGAACCGCCCCCCGATTCCCGCCCCCCTCCAGCTCCTTCCTCCGGCCCACCCCGCCACTTTGGCTGGGGATGGGCCGCGACTGGTCTTGACCCTGCTCCAACTAGAACAGTTCAGCCTAAACAGACAGGCAGTTCCTCCCTGAACCAGAACACAAGCAACCCGGTGCGGTTTCGCCCTAGATAGGGCTCATTCGCATCACCTTATTGGCCTGGCAGTTCGGGCTGGACTGTTCCCATTGGCGCAGAACCAACACTGTTTGCATATGGCTGGGTCCAAACTGAGGTGCCATGGTGGGCAAAATAATGATGGATTGAGATGCTGCCTGGAGTGATTACCAGTGGCTAAAACTAATTAAAACATTCCACTCATCATTTTTTTGTATACTACAGTGTGTCACACTAAGTGGGATGGATATGGCCAGACTTGGGTCCCGTGCACACTGTGCTACTGGAACCAAACTACATCTGGATGATGAGCCCTCATAAAGGCGAAACCGGTCCTAGGTTGCATGTATTCTGGTTTACAGAGGACCTGGCCTGACAGTCCGGGTCATACTGTTCCTATTGGAGCAGGGTCAAGATTGATTTGCATATGGCTGGGTCCAAACTGAGGTGGCATGGTGTGCAAATAACGATGGACTGGGATGCGGCCCCAAGTGATTATCAGTGGCTGTGATTAATTCAAGCATTCCATCCATCACTTTTTCATATGTTACACACTGTGAAGCATACATAGCTCAGAGGAGGGTAGGGACTACAAACTCCAGGTTACTCCCTTGCTATTAATACTACAAACTAATCAGAATATGGAGTGAAATGCTTTTTTCATGTTTGGAGACTTATAATTTCCACATTACTGGTAAGACCTAGCATGTGCCTCATTGTTAGATGTTCAGATGCTCTGTCTTGTCCATAAACTGGAAAGGATTTTTAGGACCAAGACAGTGCCCTTACAAAAACTACTTTGAGTTTCAATGGCAATATTGCACCTTAGCCCCAGACTGGCTAATATTTATGTTGCACAATATAAAACCCTATTCAAATATAATGATGCTAATCCTTTAAATCTAAGGTGCTTTTGGCAGCACTTCATAGATGATGTCTTGTGCATATGATCAGGTCCTGAGGATTAAATTACACCATTTCTGTGATGGATTAATGAATAACACAAGCATCTCCATTCCACCTGGGCACACAGTAAACAGTAGGCAACTTTCCTGTATCTAAAAGTTTCTGTATGTACACACGGTATGTGACATTATGCACATATATTTAGTGATCATAAAAAGTTGGTATGGACACTTAATATTAAGGGGAAATGCACTATAAATTATATATGAGTGTGGTGTAAGGAACATGATTTTAAGGTCAAATTGAACTTTGTTTTGCCCAGATGGTGATTAGTGAGGTGGATTGCAATATTTAGATGCAAGGTACTGTACTAATCACAAAGGCGTTTTAATAATATTTCTTTCTATCCCTTGTTCATGCCCTGATGAAAGCACAAGAAGAAGTACCTTCTGATACGCTGAAACACGTTGACATATATTTGGGCTGACTAATGAACTGTAGTTCAACTTAATGTTTTTATTCTATATCATCGCGAATAAAGGAGTGTTTGATAACACTTACTCAGTTGTAGTGAATTCGGGGAATTTACATTGTGGTATCACAGGCACCCTTTGCTATACCACACAGGTCTAGGGATGGTGCCAGTCAGGAGCACAGTAAAAGGCAACAACAGAGCTGGGGTATGAGAGAGGACCAGGTCCTCTTAAGTATGGTGTTTGCATGAATTTTGTGTCGTTGGTGCTGAAAGAGTATCTATGATGACATTGAGGCAACCCTGTTCGTGGCACGTGCTTTTGCCCCCAGGACCTGTGAGGTACTATCTCCTTTTCCTTTACTGACTACTGCAGCCCCTGATACACTATAAATGACTGTGGTTTGTACTGTTGGCCTCTGGCCCAGTACAGCCAAACGTTGCCTTGGCTCGGTTTGCACTCTACAACCACCCACATACATGCAGACATACTTGTGGTTTAAGGGGTACGGTGGAAAATGATATAAACATCCTTAACCTTTACCTGCCATCCAAAATACGCAGAAACAGCAATATTAATTCCATCAAGTCAACACTACTGCTATCATGCCTACCCATACAGATATAATGAATAGTTGGAAAGAAAACAACAGGTATGCAGTGATCATCCACCGACAGTGTGCTCAGAGCGGGCACAGGAATCCGCTTGTCACCAACTGCAAACAACAAAATGCCAGAGACCTATCCTACATGTCATGCTTCGTCGCTTCGATGCATAGATTAACTGTTTCCACTCTGCACCAGGACATACAAGTAAAGGGTATTTGTGAATTCTCTGATGTGCTACAGCACTTGTCAAATCTACTAATGAGGGCCCTAAGGCAATGCAAAAAGGGAGTGGCCACACCAAAACAGCTAATTATCAGAAAGTTGTGTAACTGGCCAGGCTGGCTGGTCGAGAACAAGTACCTGGGGAATCCCTTTTCGGTGAGTTGTCAATTTACTCACTACTGTCAACGTGTCCCATCACATCGTGTCCCATATTATGATGTCACTTTCAGCAAGCTCATTTTTATCAGCCAGCTCCACTTTGCTAGAATTTGTAATTGCACTTTCCATGCATGGGCATGACCCTACTCTTGCCAGCATGGCTAGTCCTGTTTTTCATGAAATGCCGGGACTAATTGAAAGATGCCGCCCTTTGTTAGCTAAAATAAAAAAAGATTAGAGTTTTTGTTTTTGGGTATGGGGCTTTTTGTTGGGAAATTTCACTGTGGTTGATAGAAATCTTAAAGGGCTTTCGCCATATTTTGAATGGGGTCGCTGTCATTTACTGTTGTGGAGCTGCTTAAAAGCAGTTTTCTCCCTGAAGCATTCTGATGGCCTTTATCTTATGCGCCAGTACGGTTGCACCAACAAGAATATAGTAGCTATGCATATCAATATACCCACATTTATCAAAACTAGTCTATTTTCATATGGGCTATGTAGATTGAAAGCAGTCAAATGGTAGCTATGCAAAGCCGATAGCCAATGCTGCAATCCACTGGGCTATATGCGATGAAGTGTGACTAACACTTCTGCGCTTACCCCACCATATGTATGGTGGTGGGCGAGCGGTGTGGTCCTCCACTATTTGTGACTTCATCCTCGTCCACACCGGGCTCTTTACAGTAGTTTCTCCAACTTTTGAGCGCTGGGGATGAACCTCAGTTTGTTATTCATTCTGGGCAGGACAGGGAGGTGCTTGTGTACTAAGCCCTCACTTCCCACAGTCAATCCTCTTTGCACCTTTCCTTTTTCGACACCAGGATTGTTCTTGAAGTTCAACTCAGTCAACAAATGAAGTGTGCTGGGAGAGAGCATGCTCACCAGTCGATTAGTTACACTCTGGTGGAATATACAGAACTGTCAGATCGAGAAAATGTGAACAGCCACCTTCACTAGAAGACAGAGGGCATCTCTCGAGGGAAAGAAGAGCAGACATTAGGGCCCATGATGAATAATGCCACTGCACTTGCAGTATAGAACAGGCGCCTAGAAGGCCTACCATGTAATATCTGGAAGGCAGGATAATTGGTAGCAAATGCAGGAGCACTGAATGACAGAAGTCGGGCTGGAGCTGCAGGAGTTTGAAGTAACTGGGGAGAAGATACTGAAGACAGGTTGAGAACCGGGCAGAGTGCTAGATGCAAAAGGCAAATCGAAGGACAGAATCAAAGAATCAGGATACAGAGGTAATACATTGGAAACAGTTACAATTGTGAAGCAGTAACAACTAAGAAGAACTCCTTTTTATGTCTCGCCTGAGACAGCGCATACGCTGTTACTTGCTAGACATGTTGTTAGCCTACAGTGGGCTTAGAGCCCACCCATTGCTTACCATTGGCTAGCTTCATTGTCACTCTCATTTCCTTGCTTCTCTTAGGTCAGTGTGTGCCGGCTTCACTTCCTCTTCAAGTGTTTGTCCCTCCCCAGGAGCAAGGCCCAAGTACTTGTGTCATTCCACTACTCGCGCTTTAGCTGAAGCACTCTATAAGTGTGCATGTATTTGCAGGCCATTTCCCTCATGTGCCTCTACCCCCATCCCACTCCGATTTGTTGCTTGCCTCCTCCCACCCTCGAGTTCCTCTACGTGTTGTTACTTTCTTTCTCAATGTTATTGCTTGCCCCCTTCTACCCTCCCGCCCTGCTCTATTCTGTGTTGTTTCTTGCCCCCATCCCACTCTGTGTTTTTGTTTGACACCTGCCATCCTCCCATCCCTCTATGTGTTGTTGCTTGCCCCCTTCAACCTCATCCCTCTCCCTGTTGTTGCTTGCTTCCACATCCCGCATTGTTGCTTACCTCCTCCCCTCTGCACCAACCCGCGTTGTTGCTTGTCCCGTACTACATGTCTCATCGCTCCTGTTGCTTGATCCCCCCACCATCCCCATCCTTTGTTGTTGCATGACCCCCATTACGCGGTGTTGCTTGCTCCAACCTGCATTGTTGCCCGACCCCTGTGACCATCTCGCTCCAAACCGCATTGTCGCTTGCCCTGCCTCTTCTCAACCTCTGGTCCCATCCTGCTTTGTTCCTTGCCCCCTCCAACCCTTCTGCCCCATCCCACAATAATGCTTGCCCCTCCCACCCTGTCCCTCATTCTTGCTTGCCTGTTCCCACATTGCTGCTTGCCCCCTGGCACCGTCTTGTCCCATCAGAAAAAAAAAATCTCAAAGCCAACAGGTCTCGCCTATGCAACCTATTGGCTTTGTCAATGTTTTTAGCGATACTGCACAGCAGTTTTTTTGTACTGCTGGCAGGAGGGCGGGGCCAAAGGCATCTACATCCTCCATGTTGCACGACCTCTTCCCTCCAAGAAGCCTCCCGTCTCACCCTCTCACTAGCATTTTCAACAAAAGCACCATGACTCGGCCAGCGTTGACTGCTTTTTTTTTTTTTACTTTCAGCCAACTTTCAGCCATCCTGCACAGCAGCCGCATTGCTGTGCAACATGGCTAAGAACATTGGCAAAGCAAATAGCTAACATAGACAAGACCTATTGGCTTTGCCAATTCTTTTTATAGATTTGACGGTCATGTGCATGCTCGGTTTCACTAGCACTGATAGACTGCCCTCTAGTGCGTGTGTGATATATTGTAACCTCCAGGAAGCCTGTACACTGCTTGACAGAGTTTTTCTGAGCAAGTTCAGTGATTTCCTGGCTCGTGAGGAGGATGGTGTTCTCCCAGTCCCTCCCATCCATCGATCAGATGAAGTTATTTCAGCAACCAGTAGCACATTTCTGCTTCTTTATTTAATCTGTGCTTAACTGTGTCCAGGGGAAGTATCCATGTGTTCTCTTCTCTTTCTACCAGGCTGTTCTTCTTAGCAGTCCTCGCTTATAGCACTGCTGTGTGCCACAAATAGGTCATGGATCATGATCAGGATGACTCTTATCTCTGTAGTAAATAGGTATCAGATATGTCCCAAGGAGATCTGACTGTTACATAAGAGATATAGACAAAATGTATGTTTAATATTAATAAATCTTGGAACATTGCATGTTCTAATTAATTTGCATTTCGTGAGATTCCTTTAACTTTGCTGTTCTTTTCCTATTTGGAAAGGGTATGGTTGCAGGTATCTAAACTCTACTCCTTAGTTTTACTTAATCATAAAACTATATCATCTAACCTCTGTATTTAGTTCTTGGAAAAAGTAGCTAAGTCGCCGCAAAGTGCAGAGTAAGTCAGAGGTTTGTCCTCGATGTTTAGCACACCCAACATACACATTGAAGATTGATCAGGAGCACAGTATACTTCTTTAGGCAGGCCCCTGCAACCCTGAATGGGCATCTGCCTTTAAATGTCTGTGAGGTGGCCTGACTGGCTGTGTTTTCAAGAGCCTTCTAACAAATTGTGCTGCTAGGATCTACTGAGAACTCAGCATTCAGTTCCTTTACAGAAATATGGGCCTCAATGTACTGAAAGGCTCGTCACAAATCGAGGGTGCAAATTGCGCATCAAAGATTTGTGGCCAGTCTTTAATTATGCAATGTGGCCTATGCGCTAATAGTTTGCAATGTCTCAAGTCACTAAGGGTCCTAGAATGACCCCCCTACAGAGTATGAAATAGGTAGGTCGCTATTTGTGACCCCTGTGTTTCGCTACAAACACAGGGCTGGTGGCCTGGAAAAAACAGCAGAACACTGTGCCCTGTTTGCATTTTCGAGCGGGAAACCTTTTTTTAAACAGCTCATTTTACTTAACTGTACTGATAGAGCGTTAAGCTTTAAAAAACACAAAAAGTATAAAGGTTAGGAAAACAATGGGGTAAGGCGAGCAGCCAGTGGTCTACAGGAACACTGCCTGCTTCGCCTCCTCGCAAGGCTGCCAGCCAACACCATTCACAAAGGGGAATGTATTCCATGGAGACACCTTCCTGTTTGAGAATGAGTAACAGCCTCAGTTGCAAAACTTTGATACATACCATACCGAACCACAATTAGGTCGGCACACCCCTTTGACACCCCCTCCTAACTGCAATTCCGTATGGATCAGTAAACCCATTTTGCGATGCTCAAATGCGCAAAATGAGTTTAACACATACCAAAAAGCCATATTACAGATGCAAATACTGTGGTTTTGCAAATCACGGGGTTTGCAATTTGCAAATGTCTACGTACATCGGGCGCAAAGTGTGTTACATTTGAGACAGCGTCTATAACGAGGCTCTAATTGCCATCAGAAATGGGCAGTCCAAAAGAAAAAGACGCATGTTTCCTGACCGTATTGTGCCAATTAAATGTCAGCACTGCATTTAGCCAGGACCGGCTTCATTAGTTCACAGTAGAATAGAACAATTACCTTACTTTCAGTTCACTAGTAGTGAGGTCAGAATAGAAGGTGCAGCTTATCCTGAGAATACTGTAGCAAATGCCTGACGTACTGGAAGAGGGAAGAATGTGTTGTTGTACTATGGCTGTTTTGTAACAGTGGGAATAAAGCAATGCCTTTCCACCACAGACGTGGCGGACACAGAAGAATGAATTACTATCAAGTGGGCCCCATTGTCATGAGATTCACTTTCACCCAATCCTGGCTTTTTACTAACAGCACTTTGGATTCTTGGACCTGTAGGATTCCTTTTCTAACTATATGCACGGTCCTGCAGCAAGGTAGGATGATCAGGCAAATTTCACTAAATTTAGTCTATGTCCTGGGTTGGATTGTTGACGTTTCGCTGAACACTGACTGAGACAAATTCGCATGTGTTCGAGAGCAGGATTATCAGCCTCTAACAGAAATAAATTTACTTTACACTGATGATGCTGTGTGTAAACGTTGCATTGAATTCCCCTCAGTGCCTCATTGTCTGTGTTTTCCGTGTTGGTGAGCGGCGCTGGTGTCACTAATTCCCTCAGTCGATGCAAATTGTAGTCCTACTTCTATGTTTGCAAAATGTCGCGGTTGTTGGTTTTCGGCTTCACTCTGGTGCAAGGGGATGTTGGCTAAAATGCAAGGCCTGGATGATGTCCCCCCTCACCCTCCCCATCTCCTGGGATCCAGGAAGCATCTTGGTTTTGGGTACACGCCCCATCCATGTCTGGTTGTGGGTTGATTCAAGGGTGAAAGGCTGCAGGTGCTGAGTGCAAATTGTTTGGGAGTAACTCAGCGCCATGTTTGTGATCGCTACATAACCAGGCCTCTTTTTACCTCACAGCACACACTTCGCTTCCAAGCATTGTTACCTCGTCTTTCATCTGCAGTTGAACTGGCGCACATTATGCCATCATTGTATGCTTAATTTGTATTTAATGGGCATACGAGATACATTTGTACTAAACAAAGTATACCAAAGTGCGCGGTATTGTATCTGCGCTGGTAACATGCTGCACACAATGCGCCACAAAGCCGTGTCTCTTGCGGAAGTCAACAAAACCACACGGCCGGCCTTTTTTATCAGACCTCGAGTGCTTGTTTGGGCTGTTTTACGACGGGCCCACATTGTTGTCTGGCCGGCACTCAGTCTATCAGGCAGTCAGTCTGCCTGGCCCGGCTCCCATTGTTCCCTTATCAGCACCTCTGCGGCCTGCAGGGTGGGGGAGGGGGCCCACACTGCTGTCAGGAGAGCTGCAGGACCCTTAGTGTAAACACAACCTCCAGCGAGCTGCACACTAGGGGCAAAGTTAAGGCAGCGAGCATTGTTCTCTCTGTTTTTTCAGCATCTAATTTTGGCTGAAGGGAGATTAGTTCAATTTGAATCATAGGTTGTTGCTCATGGCCTGAACCACTCCATGCATTATCCACGAAAGGCCACGCATTTGTATTCAAAAATGTATCCCTTGAGTACACGTACAGGTCAAGCGCGATTAGGTAACAGCAGGCGGGGAGGTTTGGGGCTGAAAAACTATGGGACTTATTTACATGCAGCTTGCGCCGCCGGTGTGTTTTAACGTGGGAAAAAGTGACGGGCCGGCGTCGCAAGGGGCTTGTAAATAAGCCCCTATGTTTTTTTTGCCTGTTGATTTGTGATAAACTGAGGGATACTCCGCGAGGCAGAAAGTTAGAAGCACGAGAAATAGTAATATATTGACGTCGGGAGAGGCAACTCTCCTGAGTGTAACAACGTCACGCCTTTTAGTCAGAGCCAATGTTTGCTATTTTTAAAGCTGTGAGGAACAGGGTAATAAATCCTTTTATTGTCTGTCTCCTTTGCGTTTGATGCTTCTATATGCAATCACTTGGGGTGAGCTGATTTTGAGCCTCTGACGTCACTCTCAAAAGTGATTTTAGATCCATGGGGGTTTGTTTGAGCCACCAAGACGTGGAATTTCCCAACCCCTGACCCCGCCTGCAGATGACCTCACTCACTTGCGTCACAGTGACGTGGAGTGCAGATGAATGTAAGAGAGCGAGCGAGTGTGTGTGTTTTTTGTCTGTCGGCGTGTATGTGAAAATGCCAGGTGAAATCTAACAGACACCTCACCATACCCGACTGAAAGCACTTGTACCCAGCTATTTACTACAGAAAACACTTTTTAGGGGGGTGTAACGCCCCCACCCCTAAAGCTACGCCCCTGCCAGTAGCATACTGATTGAAACGCATGGGTTAGATGCCACCAGCAGTTCAAACGAACGGAGGCCAGCAGAGTGATCGAAACTAAGAGCTGACGGCAAACATTTCCCAATACTGAAAGCTAGGCACACGGGACAGCTGGACAGAACTGGAATTCCCAACACTCGGAACTAGACACACGGCACGGGACAGCTGGACAGAACTGGATTTCCATCCGGGGAAACTCCCAAGGGAAATACCTGGACCCCAGGGGAAGGACTACTAGAGACGTCAGTCCGTCAATTCAAATAATTCTTAACAGAAGTGAGCCTTGTTTATGGATGTCTCCACAAATCATAAAACCGCAGCCTATAAACAAACAAAGCCTTCTAAATACTGACGAGTAAGTTGCTGACATTTATGAAGGCTACTGTAAAAAATACGAAAGCGAAGACTTTAGCCAATTTGGTGCTTGGCCATTCACGGCTAACAGGCCTCAATGTTTGGCGCGTGCATGACTGGCACTGGGGGAATCTCTACACCAGTTGGTCTTTCAAGCGCCTGTACAGGCAGGCATGGACCCCATGACCTGTCCAGGGTAATGCACACACGCCCCATGCATGCTCTCCAGGCCAATGTAGACTCGAATCAAGAAGGGGTCTGTCTCAGCGGGAAACGATCTTAACAACGCGGTCAAAACACCGCAGTACATTTAGATTGCTGCTTTTACAACGCAACCGGTGCACCACCTCAATGTTCAGCCCATGACCTTGAGAATGCACATCTGCTGCTTTGGAGTTATTATTTTTTTCAACTTTGATAATACCGTTTGTTTAAATTGGTTTTGTATTCCTTGCATATCTAGTAAATAGATAAGAGATAATGGAACCTGAAGCTCCAGCGACAGTCAGGCTCCCAGTATGCAGATTATCCTTTGTCCCCTTAACTAGGAGCTCGCACTTTGCTTGTAATTAAGTGTATATCACATTTTGCTGAGTTTTTATTTACTTTGATGTTATGTTGCATTATGGTATTGCTATCTGCTTAGTGCAGGTTGGCCTTTGGAACAGTTGCGGCTCGTGCAGGTAAGAGCGGTGGGGCCGGGTGGAGACGGGAGTTTCAACGGATCGATAACTAGGGAAAATTAAATAATTAATTTTCCCTCATCATCGTCTGACAAAATCCCCCCCACCCGGCCCCACCGCTCTTACCTGCACGGGCCGCGGCTGCTTTGGAATACGGTAAACCAAAAGAGGAGGTATGAGGGGCAGATAAAGGTCCTGCTTGTAGGCCCTCACAAAGACTGTATGTAAAGAGGGAGGTCGAAGGCTGCCAAGGAGGCAGATCGAGGGCTCTGCTCCCTTCGGAGCAAGGATCCTCACACACCCCAAGGGGTGTCATACTTTATCATTGGGCAGCTCCTCATTGGGCCGGAGCTGCAATGCCCAACGGGCCCTGCAGGGGGGCTCTTTGCCAGAGTTCTTTTGTTTTTGCAGACATGAAAAGTGAGGTGTGATGGTGTGTGTGAAAAGTGAGTAGATTGGTCTAAAAATGTGAAGTCAAAATAACTAAGAGAACCCAAATTACTATTTAATAGCTGGGTTCTTTTGGTACAGTTAAATACATAGGATCTGGCTAGAGAAGGATATAATGATCCAATCCAGCACAGAGCCCCCCCTGCGGGGCCCGTTGGGCATTGCAGCGCCGGTCCAACATGGAGCTGCCTGATGATGAAGCATGACACCCATTGGGGTGTGTGAGGACCCTTGCTTTGATCAGAACTGCATACCCTCTTTACATATAGTCTTTGGAATACAGTGCCAGGTGTATGTGGGGGTGAATGGGCGGGGGCAGTACATTCATCCTATTCCCTGCTCTTGCATGTACTTCAAAGAATTGACAATGCCAACTCTCTCAGGTAAGTTAATTGGTGAAAGTTGAATTTGGTACCAACACCAAAGTCTGTGGATAGGCGTTAAACATTTGAAATATTTTCATACCCTGAAAACTCTCAAAATTCATTACTGAGAATGAAAGAAACAAATGCTTTTTCAGTATGTTAACTGGGAGGGAAACCCTCCAAATTTATTGGCGTTTGAGGGAAGAGGTTCTGTTAATTGAAAAACAAATAGTTTACAAGTGCCAATGCATCAGATTTCCCTACACGGGCACGTATAGCTATTACATTTCTATATGCAGAAATGGCTACTCGTGTGTATTCTTGGGAATCTGTGAGTATTGCAAATTCCCAAGACTACTCCAGAAAATCTTTGCAAATTCCTAAAAGTTGTGAATTTGATCCAAATGTAGGATAAACTCTACACAAGTTAATTTGTGACTTCTTTGTCTGCACTTTTGTGACTCGGGACCTAAGCAAGGTAGAGGCTTCGGACTGGAGGCGGTGCACTTGCTTTTTCTACTGCCATTTTTATTTATGCTTTTGTTTTATGCTTAACCTATTCAAGGCTGCTGCTCAGGTGTCTAATGCATTTTGGTGTAAGGCTTAAGTTTAGCTTAACGTTTCTGGTGCTCCTTTGGGTTATAGGTTTGTATGTTAATGGACAAATGTTAATGTGGGAGGGTAAGTGATGTGCAACCATAAGTAGCATTCCTTATGTTGTGAGGTTAATTCATAAATATAGCTAACTGCCTACGTAAACTAGGGCCTACTCGTAGTGGAGACATGCACTGTTTTATATAAACCACAAAATGCAGGATACCCCTGATGGTAATTTATTTATAACTTACCGTGCACCCACCATTTTTTCCTGTGTGTGTGTAAGTAAGCGTGGGGTATCTGCACAGCATGATATCATTTTGTAAATGTCTCTAATTTTTTTCTTTTTTCCTTTACATTTTGCTAAGTGAAAGCCTCTTCCTTGCTCCCTGTAAAAGTGGGAATGTTCCATAAACTTTCCCATACATTCTGTACCCCTTATGCCTAGCTCAGTTAAATGTAAATGTAAAAGTGTAGAGTACTGTGGGAAAGTCATTGCAAATGTTTGTAAACACTCAAGACTTTATGAGCCTTTGGTTGTTTACCTCTTTTGCATGCACTGTTCCCATGATACCTAGAGAAACCCCACTCAGTATTACAGCTGCAGAAGAATCTACATCGTTAGCATAAATTACGCATGTGTGACATCTCTGCAAAATATGACTTCCCTACCTTGGTGAATCAGGATCAAATGAGAAGCATTTAAGTCTGTCTTAGGCACAGCCAAAGGTTTGATAACTGGGCCGTCTATGTATAGGGTAAGTGATTCAATGATATTTGTGGTTAATTTCTTGAATACATACAATAAGTGCTTTTATTGTAAAGGGCACACCTAACAGATAACTACCAGAAGAAACACTGTAAAAAGGCAAGTAAGACCAGGGAGAAGTGAAGATATTGAGTTTTCCCCCCTGTTCGTTTTGGGGCGGATGGTGTGGTGACGTGTGACAATTGCTGTTTCAAGGGCAGCCTTATGCAGTATTAATGTTAGTGTGGTACTGCTTTGGTTGTGATGATGCATTCTGTGTTTTTTAGCTGCAAGTGGAACGGGTCAGCCAGGCTGAAATATCAGGTGGACATCATGCTGCTTTTAGAAAGGTAAGGAGTGGATGAATTGTTCCTTGAAGAACTTAGGTTTGAGTTATCAGGTAGGGAAGGCAAACCAGGCTGGACTTTATCACTGTGCGAACAGGACAGCTCCGGGGGAGGGAAGGATCAGGGGGGCATAGAGGAGGGTGGGGAGCACGGTCAGCCAGTGGGCCGGAGGACCAGTAGATCCAAAGGTGGGTTTCAATTGCAGTGAACAGGAGATCAAAGGGGGTAGAAGATCGGCAGGCAGGTCCAGGAAGTTGGAAATGATGGACAGATCGATATTTGGAAAAGTGGAGGACTAGTGCGTGCAAGAAGGGGGTCACAAGATAAAGAAGGCTTGCAGGACTGGTAGGGCAGGTTTGGTGAAGAGAAATCTTCTAAATGATTATCGCCGCACTCTGGCAAAGAGCGCTACACTTCTTATTTCAGTGATCATGGCTGGAGCCCTGTTCAGCATCGACCGAAGTCTCTTCCTTGTCTAGACAAACATTTCTTTCTATTCACATTATTGTGCCAAGGCAACCATAAGGTTGTGATAACACAGATTCAACAGCGGCATTCCACTGCAGCACTCCCCCAGAGCTTCTACTACACTGTATTACAAGCAGGTTTAGAAAGACAATTTTAATCGTAGACACACACTAATGTACCATATAGGGTAACAGGCTCCTCCATCTTGTTGAGAAACCTGGATAGGTCAACATTGACTCCTGATGCTAACCTGTGGTCACTAAAACTAGAAGGTTTGCTTGAGCCGGACTAACCTGGATTAGCTGAAGTTGCCAACCTGCATGCTGGTACCATTCTGCTATTGCATCACACTGCTGGTGTGCATGTACATAATTCCTTCATGTTGGTTTAATGGTTTCTATGTACAGGATTAATTTCGCCATTCCACAGTTTCTTGCACAACCAGCAGGAAGAAAGGATCGGTGGGGGCCCAAGTGGGTGGGTCATTTAGGAAAGGCAGAAAAGTTAAGAGATGATTGTATTCCTATTTTGGTTAAGTTTAGTCTGTAAAGTGCTGAAATAAAGCGATGCATGTAAGTTGTATTGCACAGGCCTATCTCATAAAAGAGACTTTTATCCTCTCTAGACGTCTGTCACTTATTGCACCATTCTGCCCAATTCCATTTGTCAGGTCTCCCTGTGGCATTCAGTCACAACACACCTTTTTTGGTTTAGTTGGGTACAGCAGTGTTGAAGGAAAGGAAATCTGCAGTACTATCAATAAAAGCTAAAGCATCTAGATTGTTACACATTCTTTCTTAGTCCTGGCTCTCTCCTCTTCCAGCCATGTGGGTTACCTGCCACCCAGTGGTGGGACTGGAAACTGCTTATTGAGGTCCTGATTATTTGACAGCAATCTTCATTTCTCCTAGTTTTTCTTGTCCTGCGAGTAGAGATGAAAAGGGTTTACATAGAACTGAATAGTTACCGTCCTTTCATCACTCTTTACTTTTATACTTGCTTTCTTTAATTAATTATATTTAAGTAGATGTGCTCCAAATACCACTGGCCTACGTGGTTCTCATTGAGTAAATGTATGACAACTCAGACTTGGTGTCCAAGAAGGCTTTTGTTTTAAACATTAGGCTATTTGCTGATTTTCTGTCTTTTTTGAAACATTATCCAAACAAGTTGAAATGTTTATTTCAGACTTATATCTGTTGGCTTTTCTCTTTCGCCCAGAAGAAGCAGTTCAACTGAAGCATTAATAATATTCGTTATTTGGTCCAATGAATTTTATCACCAGCTTGATTTCATGAGTTTTTCTTCAAACAATTTTCTTAAATATTGATCTTCACAGACTCACTATATACATCTATTCATCCAATGTAGTAATAGAGATGTCATGGTTTTATCAGTATATTATATCCAATAGTCAAGCGTATGGGCTTTCATCGGAGTCTGTATGGCTTGTGATTAATTTCCCAAAATTAGGTCTTTCAATACCTTTTATCAACAAACTTTTTCCATTATTCACAACATGAGAACAAAACTGTTTGTTTGACATACCTTTTGATACGTACTAACACTCTCACATTGTTCTCGTAAAGTAGCTCAACCACTCTGTCACTTTGTATCTACAATTACAATAAAAAAAGGCATATATAAGAAAACTCCAAATATCCTCTCTGCATATGCAAATGTCGTTAGGCTATCTTGCTGTATACTTACCTAGGTATGAAAGTGCCAATTTGCAGATTAAACATTGTCGCATGATAGCATTTTGCGTGTCGATATGACTGTGTTCAAAAGCCTTACATTCTCTGTGATTTTTCTGGTGTTTTGCCACGCTTTGATCCGGAAGTTGCAAGCATGTCCCTTTTACATTTCAACGTCACGTTCTTGGAATTGTTCTTTTCAGTATTCATTTGGTAGCTTATAGTAACTTTTGAGCCACGGAATTCAATAAATCTAACTTTTGTCAAACATTTCTCTACCTTCCTATTTAATTTTCTTTTCCTATTGTCAGTTTTGCATTTGTTTATAGTACAGGTCCAGACTCTCTTAATTGATTCATTTTGTGATATTACACCATTATGGTCATCAGACAAAGCTTATCATCTTTTCATGTTAATTTATTTCTGTAAGTTTTAAAGCTTCTAATTCATTGATCCAAAAAGGTTCTCACTGCCCCCATAAACAATTTCTGTCACCGCCTCTGGTCATTGGGGGATATGGTCAAAGACCTGTAGTTTCTTAGTGCGATTCTGTCTTTAATATGTTTTGCTAAAGGGGACTTCAAATCCTATCTCCTTATGTTTGATTTGTGTTCATTCTCTCTCACCTAGCTTGTCATGTTGTCTGTCCCATGTAAAGTAAGCCACAAAAGCATTGCATGCTGTAAATCACAAAGCTACTTTCACAGGAGTGATAGCCACTGAGTTTCATTTTTCCTCCTGTTTGCGGGAGCATTATCACATCTCCCTTGATGATGTGTAAGAAGTTGGAGCATAACGGGCAAGAGACAGTGCCATTCTGTTTGTCTCCTAATCTTAATTGTGTATTGAGTGGTACTTTTTTTACTGGTAAATGTTCCCTAAGCGTCTTGATTTATAAACAAGCAATACTCGTTTAGAGAAATTGCTTTTTAAATTGTGATCCATATCAATGAGTTCCCAATACTTATTCACAATTTGCCCAATCTTTGTAGATATTGTTGCTGCTTGGATATTGTCTGAACCCTGTTATATGACCAACCTTCTTCAAGAACAACAGGTGATGTTCTTACCGGTGAACCAGGTGAACGGTCAGAATCCTGTTGCCTGACCTCACTTTTACATAGCGATTCGGAATGTGAGGTCGGAGGTAGATCATAGCTTTTAGGTCTATTGATGATTGACAATTACTTCCAGTTGGAAGAATGTTGAGATTCTATCAGTGACTGCTGACCCTGTATTGACATGTCATCCAGGGTAGCACCACAACCTAGAGAACTGGCATCCATCATTTTGATCTTTGGAGGCAGGGGAAGGCCTTTTATAAAATTAACATGCTCGAGCCATTAATGAAGACATGCCTTAATCTGTAGTGACGCTGGGATCAGGGCTTTGTGATCTTGAGATGCCCAGTTCAAAAAGTTCTGAATGTCTTCAACAAGGGATGAAAGTGAAATGGAGCTCATGGTACAGTGAAAACACATGAAGCCATGTACCCTTTCACTCTAAGCCACATTCTTGCCATTGCTAGATGGAGCTCTACTAGTGAGGTCAACAACTGTTGGTTCTTCACTGCTTTGACTTCTGGAAGGAAGACAAGTCTATATCCATCTTGCAACGTGCTCGGAAGGTGTCATCTGACATTTGGAAATGTTGGGGAGAAATCCATGTTTCTTTAGACATGTGTAAACAGATTCCAGACCTTCCAGAGTTTTGATCTCTTGGGGGAACATTAATATGCCATTCATCCATACAGGAGAAAAACCACCACTCCTAAAGGTGAAGTTGAACCATGAGGGGACCTTCCCCCTTTGTGAAGTCCCTAGGTGCAGATAGGAGCCTGAACGGAAGTACCTGGAAGTGGTAGTGATTCTTTAGGACACAAAATCTCAGATAGCATTGAGGTTTAGCTGCATTTGGACTGGTGGAATAGATGTCCATCAAGTCTAATGTCACCTTAAAAGCCCCGCCTGGATCAATGGGATAGTTCTCTGGAGAGTTTCCATCTTGAAATGGATCACCTTTAGCCAATCATTGGCACTCTTTAAAGCTATCTCCATATTGTATCCTCTAATACCTTGGGAACAAGGAAGACAAGAGTATACTTCCTTCCCTCTCTCTGTCTGAGGCACAGTGATTACTGCTGTCTTTGTCTGGAGGTCAGTTTTTAGGTCTCGCCTAGGCAGCGTTTGCGCTGTCTCTTCGAGACAGGATATGCAAAAAGAACAATTGATGGACAGAATGCAGAACAATGTCATACATTCACCCCAGTACAGAGATCTGGGCCTAAATCCATCGTTTTTTTGCTCACCATGCCATTCCAGTTTGGACCCAGCCATATGCAAATCAGTCTTGACCCTGCGCCCAATGGGAACAGTCCAGCCCGAACTGCCAGGCCAGGTCCTCCCTGGACTGGAAACAAGCATCCTAGGACCGGCTTCGGACTTTCAGCCCTCTTCAGCCAGGATAGCTTGACTCCAGTGGCATGGAGAGCACGGGACCCACGTCTGGGCATACCCGTCCCACTGGGTGACAAATGCAAAAAGAACAATTGATGGACAGAATGCAGAACAATGTCATACATTCACCCCAGTACAGAGATCTGGGCCTAAATCCATCGTTTTTTTGCTCACCATGCCATTCCAGTTTGGACCCAGCCATATGCAAATCAGTCTTGACCCTGCGCCCAATGGGAACAGTCCAGCCTGAACTGCCAGGCCAGGTCCTCCCTGGACTGGAAACAAGCATCCTAGGACCGGTTTCGGACTTTCAGCCCTCTTCAGCCAGGATAGCTTGACTCCAGTGGCATGGAGAGCAGGGGACCCACGTCTGGGCATACCCGTCCCACTCGGGGTGACAAATGCAAAAAGAACAATTGATGGACAGAATGCAGAACAATGTCATACATTCACCCCAGTACAGAGATCTGGGCCTAAATCCATCGTTTTTTTGCTCACCATGCCATTCCAGTTTGGACCCAGCCATATGCAAATCAGTCTTGACCCTGCGCCCAATGGGAACAGTCCAGCCCGAACTGCCAGGCCAGGCGCTGTGTTAATGAAAACAATCTGTGGACGCTTCCTCCATGTCCCATTGTTCCCCCGCCCTCCCTCATCCATGCCCTTTGTGTGCCTTTTTTTTTTTTTTTTACCGGATGCAGTATTTGGAATTTTTGTGTGTGTTTTTTTTCCATATTGGGGCAGCCCTCACCTTCCGTTAATCTGTCCCCCACCTCTGCAGCACACACAGCGCTACCTCTCCTCAGGTTGCAGTCAGTGTTCCTGCAGCTGCCCAAGACCCGACTTTGCCACCTTCAGGCTTGTAGCCCGGCCATGTACAAGAGGGAGAAGGAAGAGGAAGGATCAGGGGCGGCTCCTCCGGCTAAGGGGGAGAAGCATCGCTCCATTGCTCTCAGAGCAGTGAAAAAAGGAAAAATAAAATGATAATAACATCTTTATTATCATTTTATTTTTTGTAGCTGCGAGGCTGGGTTAGGGAAGGGCGGGGGAGGAGGGGTGGCACTCTCCAAGTGCGAATGACGGTTTGGCCGGCCGTTTTGGGCCGGCCAAACAGTCATGAGCACTTTGCATGTTCCCCACCAGGCTGTAATGCACAGCCTGGGTGGAGAACATGTACAGGCCTCCAGTCCCCGGCGCTCAGACCAATTACAACGCTGTATTGCAGTGTTGTGATTGGCTTAGGGGAGCCTGTGTGCTTCCTCCTTCCAGGATTCGCCAGGAAGAGAAGCAACGACGAAGGATAGATGGCGGCCTTGAAGAGGTACGTGTTTTTTTTAATAGGTTTTTTTTTTTACCAATCCCCCTCCCTTCTCCCCCCTGCCCCGACTCACCACACCCATTTCCTGCCAGCCGCCACTGGGAAGGATCCGTGAACCTCCCCGGGGCGCGCGTCAGAACGTGATTAAAAAAAAAGTACACACATGGAAGAGCTGTGCATGCATATGAGGTATTTTTTATTATTTATATTGAATACATTTACATTTTTGCTAAAAAATATTTGGTTACTTTGAGCCCATTTCATATGGCAACGTATTCAGTTTATTTATCATTGTTTGTTGCCATTGTGTTGCTTTTAACATATGAGAGTTGAAAGTTACGCTATTCACTACTTATTGTTAGTCATAACTAAGACAATGAAGGCGTGTAGGTAGACATTTAAGAGCGTGGTGGTTGTGCCGGCTTCCACCCACAAGCACGCAGCGTCAATATTTTTGCACAGCGACCACCTCTCAGGGCTCTGATTTATAACTGCGTTCCACTTAATGGTTTCCTTCTTGTTGAAGCCTTGCACGCCGCACTTGCAAATATAACCTGAACCCTCCATCTGGCGTGCAGATTTTTCACTCTCAGATGCAGCCGCCCACAAAATAATGACTGTAGTGTAGCTCAATTTGAGTTCTGCTA
This sequence comes from Calotriton arnoldi, assembly GCA_963921515.1. Taxonomy (NCBI): domain Eukaryota; kingdom Metazoa; phylum Chordata; class Amphibia; order Caudata; family Salamandridae; genus Calotriton; species Calotriton arnoldi. The sequence continues at coordinate 1,376,208 of CAWUFW010003973.1, forward strand.
CTGGGGACTTTATTACATAATGCTTTCTAATTGACCCTCATAGTTTAATAAGACAGAACATTGACATTTTTTCTGAACAAAAATAGGTTCTGCTTTAGCGAGTTTATCCTTTTTACCTAAAGTGGATAAACACGCAAAAACTGAACCTATTTTTGTTCAGAAAAAAGATTGTGCACTGGGTGGAATATTATAATTGTTTATTTCTTCTTTTTCCCTGGGTTTGTCAACTAGCAGTTCAGATGTTTTATTATTATCTATTTTTTTGCAATAGGTTTGCTTTAGACGCTGCTCTGTTACATCTATAAACTAAACTACCTGACCTGCCTTGCAAACTGCATTGCTTAAAAGCATTCCACTCACATTAGTCTCTAATGTGTAATAATGGCATGATGCAGTTCCTCTGGTTTCAGAGGGCCTTCAATAAATTCACATAGAACGGCGGACCTTCTTTTGTTTCTATACGTTTTATTTCTTCTAATCTTATTAAAAGTAAAAGAATAGTTTACCTTGAAACGACATCTGGTTAGTCATATCAAAACCAGTGATATGCTTGTTAGAATATGACTGCGTATTTGTATGGCTCATCCTAATTAGTAAAAAAACAAGAGATTGGATACACAAAAAAATCTATTTGCAAAACCAATGCAACTGAATTTGCAAAAAAAAAGTAAAATCTCACAATGGTCAAAACTGGTAATCTAGTTCGTATGGCTGTAAAAAAACGCTATGCATGCATTGCAATCCCTTTTGAATGGGTATTTGCAATGTGCGGTATTTACTACTTCAGCAAGTTCTACATATTGATAGAGTGGAAATGTCTGAGACGCCTCCATATTCTGTTTGTCCAACGGGGCGCCATTTGCATGTAATTGCATATGTCACAGCTGACATCATTCAAAGGCCTTTTCTAACCAATTATGTAGTTTTAATCAATTAAAAATAAAAATCACAGGATAACAATCTATCATGAAATAACTTCTATTTAAACAATCTCCTCTTCTGCAAATGGGTTGTTTTATTTGGCTAACAGCAGAAGTAAGTTGGGGTAGAAAGCATTATCGTCCCTTTCAAACTATTTTAAGATGTGCATTGTGCAGTAGATGTTTCCATATGCTGCATAACTAGCAGTAGCGGCTCCTGGAGGGAGTGCTGCGGGGCAGGGCGGGGGAGGGGCAGGGTGGGGGGTAGTAAACTCCGGCTTACGGCCGAACTGAGTTAAGTACATAAATAAATAAAACTAATTACATTGCGCGCGCTGCATCGCCCCGCCCCACCGCCCCGCAGCACTCCCTCCAGGAGCCGCAACTGATAACTAGAGAGCAGCTACAAGTAATCCAGCCAAAAATATACCTCCAGCTCCACAAGTAGGTCCCTGGTAAGGGTGTGGCCTGCTTAGCTTCCAATCGTGCCTTCAGGGAAATTGTGATCAAGACGATGCTCTACCTGATCTCACTTTAACTATTTTTTTCGTCGACAAGTGCAGCTCATGCATGCATCTAATTTTTTTTCGAAACCCACTTATTGCCATAGTAATGACAGGTTACGATAGATTACCCTTCTTTTTTATCCACATATTGGGCGCAAACTCCTTGTTTGCTTTTTTTTTTTTTGGCAGCCTTAACAATTGTAACAAAAAATCTTTGCAGGTGCACATTAACGGTACTTAGTAACTCGGATTTATGAGGGCGATTAATACAAATTATATTCTGATTTTGAGGCTGTAGTTCTTGGAGATATGTGCAATGTTCTCATGGGGTATGCTGAGGTGGCCTTGTAAGCGAGTTGGTTGTCACTCCTAATTGCCTCTTACCCACGCACACCAGATTAGCTGCAAACACCTATACACTCAAAAATACCACTTAAATCCACTACACACCACACAATTCCACCCCACACAATTCCACAACAAACTGTTCCAATTCAATCCACATTATTCCACTCTAAACAGCATACATCCACTCCACTATAAACCAAAACATAAATAAAAAAACAATAATATTTGCAACACCAATAGCTCAAACTTTCACAAATGCAAAACTGATTGCATTGCAAATGCTTGTTGTTTCTCGGCATTGAGGCCAAGGAGTCTTCTTGACCTCTGAATCTGGAGGAAAGGAGGTAAATTCAATCGGATATACTTCCTTGATTTTCGCCAGCACCGACGAGTTGGTTTTAGAGTCTTCCCATGTCTCCTTGAAGTGTATGAATCCAATCTCCCACCAATATCTTGTGATCAACCTCAACATAGACAGTCTGCTGCTTCCCAGAAGGCCTCTGCTTTTGTTTCTGAGAGTACTTGGTCAATAATCTTCACACAGGATCTTTGGGAAGTGGACGACTGTTGTTGCTTCTTGGAAAGTTGCCTGAAATATTTCCATCCTGGACTAAAAGAGGAAGGTTGGCCTTCCTGTTGAGCCATGAAGAAGGAAGAATGCTTCATTTCCATAAAAAAAGGTTCCTTCCGAAGAGCAGAAGATTTTTGTGCCGCATATGTATGCAAATCCTTCAAATTCAAACCACTTTATTTAGGCATAAGCCATAAAAGTGATCAATAAATAGCATACAACACATATAGACAACACCATATCAACATTAAAAGATCACATTTAGCAGCATGTTAAACAATCACATTTAACAACATATGAATTATTTCACTTATTCCAAAAACTTTCTAAAAGAATTTCATAAAACAGGAAGTGCAGTTAGCAATCATATCAAAAATGGTCATTTTACGTAATTCTAAAACGTGTTAAAATCTTAAAATCACATTACAGCAATATCAGCCCTTCTTTTTGGCCACATCAAACCCAAGAATTATGCAACTGCACTAACATACACAGGGCCTAGGTCTGTTCTTAATATCCGTGGTGCTACCCTATGACTTAGGGTGCCCAACTGCCTACACGCTGGTGCAAACCAGAAAGAGTGAAACTTAGCACTTAGCATAAGCAGGACATACAAAAAAACACATGTGGGATGGTTTCACTTTGGCCTTTGCAAAATGGGCAGCCCCCCCCCCCCACCAACTGTGCCCGCCCACCTTGCGGTAAACGCGTTCACAGGAAGTTTTCACACTCAGAACTGATGATATGACTTCCTGTCAAGGGGGACAGTAATCAGAGTACTGCTTTAGCCTGTATGTGGGCTTAAAGTCTAGAAACTCCCCAGTCAACTTAGCGCCCCTGACTTTAAGCTCCTCCCTCTGCAGGGTGTAGGCCCAATCGTGTTTTCTTTAACACACTCTTGGAGGGGATTTTAGCTGCCTCAGGATGAGGCCCAAGGTCACCAAAACCAAGCATCTCCAGTAGCTGCTTGATTGAAGACAGCCATGGAATTTTGTTATCTTTGTTCATCTTAATTATCTCCTCTAGAGCGGCTGCATAATGCACCAGCTCCTGGGTAACCAAAATTCTTCACCAGTAAAGGAGAGAGCACAGAGGGGCTTTGAGGGCTACCCTCTTCAGACCCATATCCATGAATGAGGGGCACCATGGGGTGCTGGATTGAAGTGAAACCAATGCTCTCACAAATGTATTCTCTGATTTTACTATATCCGAGATTTCACCAAAACCCCAGAGCTCTTTGCCATATAAGGCTGATCCTAGAGCTTTAGCTGTATAGACATTCAGGGCAGGTGCATCGCGCCTGGTGTGGGAGGTGCGATGTTTTTTTTAAATTGAGCCAACTCTCTGCCTGAGCTTTATTGTTGCAGTGGCAATGTGTGGACGCCATGATAGATTAAGTGAAAGTCTGATGCCCAGATATGTGAAGGAATCTACTTGACCCAATAGCTCATTCCTCAATGGCAAACTTCCCTTAAACTTAATCAATAAGTCTCGTTCCAAGCAAAAGCCACTGAAGCTAATTAATAGTTTTTGCAGGCCACTCAGTGTTTTAGAGATTAACAAAGTGTTGTCTGCAAACAACAATATCGGTATCTCACCCTTAGCTAAAGAAGGAGTGTCAGCCTCAACCTTAGAAAGATGGTGTACCAAACCTTCAGAAAAAGTTTATATCTGGCTGCCACCGAAGCCTCTCCTGCTAAGGCACATGATCTTATAAAGTCAAAGGAAACATCTGATATTCAGTTTGTCTCTTCATCCCTTCTCAAAGGTCAGAACTTTCTGACTTTCTACTGCCTTGAACTTTATAAAAACCGAAATCTTTTGGATTTCTGATATATTCTAAGACCAAGTGAGAGTAAAAATAAACCTCCTGCAGAATCTATCTTCTTGTTGTGGCATCTTTAATAATTGCATCCTCTGATATAGACTAACTTATCACCAGGCTTCTCATCATCTCGTCTAGTGGAACCACACCATGAAGCTTTGACTCCACTTCAGAGAGAGGATAAAGGCATTGCATGAATAAAGGCAAATTAATATTGTCTTATTCTTTCCACTCTGTAAGCACAGCATACAAGATATGGAGATAAATGGGTAAGCTTGATTGTGAGGAGTGCTGAAACTGATGCAGCAATGTTTCTGAATGAGTACCCGGTTCTTCAGTTATGGAACACCCATATACTCTTTGTGATTCACATCCCTGGAAGAAGCGATTTCTAGATATATTTCCCCTTCTGATCCTCAGGAGAAGTCTGCTTCGCCACTGTTCAAATCAGAAGCCCGTAACTGAGATCAGTTGCTGTGCGATTCCCTTTCTTGAATGGGATCATCATGAAGAGATTTCTTCTTCAAGGCAGCTATTTTTTCAGTCATAAAACTCCTTAGTCTCTTGTCATTAGGGTAACTGGAACTGTAATTTCTTCTTCACGCAGGTGAAGAGGTTCTAGACCTAGATTCAGATGATAAGGAACAGGATTCATGGTGGTGTCTCTTTCGATCATCTTTGACATGCTGGTGTCTCAAGAAAAAAATAATTATCCAAATGCGTGCTCATTAGGCAAGAAAATTGTGACGCACATCTTACCCCATCCCCTTAGCCTTGAAATAAAAGGAAACTTCCTTCCGTGTTGTCCATGCTGGGCCAAAATAATTGCATGTGCATGCACAAAGAAGTGATGTTACTGTTACCAAGGGCATTTCCTCTGGTAGCATGATCAGAGATTAGAAACGCTGCTCCCGAACACACCGCTACAAAGGATAAAGTGAAAAAAGAAGGCAAATGACCAAATGCCTAGTGCGGAGCACTGTTAGTAGGAACAGAAAAACATAATTCTACCATGGTTGAATAGTGATGAGGGATGGATTCTATGGGGTCTCACAACCGACTCCCACAACGTGCACACTTCTCTCCCATAGCCAGGCAGAGAAAGGAGGCAGTGATGGAAGTGAAAGCCCAGTTAGAACCTCGAAGCATCTTCCTGAAGGAAGGCTGGGAATGCCAATCTCCTTAATGTACCCAGACTTAGGTGGGTGTGGAGTATATATCTCTCACCAAATGCTATTGGCTGTTTAGATATAGGCATCCGTCTCCACTTGACTGCTTGCATTGAACTACATGAGGGACTACTTTACAACTATAGCCCTCTTTATTTGGAAAACAAATGAAAACAGGCTTGTTTTGAAGGTAGTAGTGTGTGCTTTTTGTTTCTTCTCTGGCTTTAATGCGCTTACACTGTTTGTTTTGGCACATTAAACTCGGATCTATTTGCTTCTCCAGTACTTATTATTGGTGTATGGTGTATGTAATTGTACCCCTCTGTTATGAATGTGTTTGGAGGGTAGGCTTGGTCCTGGCATTTGCTCGCACTTCACGAATAACGTAGACACGAATAAAAATAGAGGCTTGATGAAATCAGAGAACCTCGTCATCAGAGACCAGGGATTGTGGCTGCAAAATGCGTGGGCGTGTCCGTGATACATACTTATCTTTATGTCAGTGGTTCCCAGGAGTGGCACCACACGGCCGCAGAACCCCACTTCAACAGATGCATTGCCTAATGGCTAACCATGTCTGTCTCTTAATGTAGAATGTTCCTTTCACCTGTACTGCTATCCTGTTAGTCTCACTGACAATGTACAATGACTTATTTCCCCTGACACTGTTTACCACTGTACCCTGTTGTAGAGTGCTCTATCAACCTGCGCCTCATCAAGAACTAAAAATAAGTAAATAAAAAAATGGAGCTCAGTGACCTGGAAGTTAATGCCTCCAAAACCAAGGTCATGTTTGTAGTGACGGCGCCACCCGGCCCGTTCACGCATAACTTGCACGCACGCACGCACCCCGAGGGCGGGCTCGCCTGAGGGGTTAAATAAAGGGGCGGAAGACCGCTCGGGGTCTTGGCCCAGTACCAGTAGTCTAGTGTGGTTGTCCCATTATTGCTGCGTTGCCACGCCGGAGGCCTAGCCTCCACGCAGCGTGTGTCCAGCCAGGCCTGGACACCACATTGGCGACGAGGCGGGTCCCACCCACGCCTCCGTCGTGCCTCACCTGCCTCGACTGTCCCCGGTGCCGGTGATCACGGCTGCCTGCTGCCGCGGAGAAGCTCCGCGTGACGTGTGTGGTCCGACCTGCCGGATCCGCGTGTGCCGTTTCAGCGGGAGCCCACCCCACACTTCGCAGCTGCACATCGGCAGAGGGTGCGCCGTCGCGTGCATCATCGGCGGGTGCCCACCCAGCACTGCACGGCTGCCTGGTGGCCTGCACCTGACGACGGGATTGTGTGGAGGCCCGTGTGGGGAGGAAGACGACGGCGCCTGGAGCGACACCTTGCAGGTGAGGCCAGACCTGCCTTGCGCGTGTCTGCTCGAGCCAGACACGCCGCTCCCACAGCCGTGTGGTCGAGCCAGCACCCCAGCAGCGACGAGGCCCAGCCGCGCGCCGCGTTCCCGCGGTCACGTGGTCGGGCCGGCGGGCGGGAGAAACGCTCAACGCGAGTGTGAGGAGAGTGAAGTGTTCAGCGCCCGCAGCGGTACAGCGCTCATACGTGCGAGTGCCCAACTCCTGGCCTCATGAACTGGCGGTGATAAGGAGCTGAGGAATACTGTTTATTTCACTGAGGAACTAGCAGCTTGCGAGCACACAAGCCACTCAGGGTCAACAGCTCAGCGCCTGCAGCACACAAGCCACTCAGGGTCAACAGCACAGCGCCTGCAGCACACAAGCCACCCTCGTGGCAGGAGAGGTCACCACTGGCCAAGGCACTGGCATCGCCTGTCGGCTTGTTATCTACAGCGGCGGCAGCTTCATCCGTGGCCTGCGTCGGCCCTGCACCCAGCACTCTGCTCTGCCGCCCACGCCCGAGGAGTTAGGCGAAGCACACTAGTGGCCGAAGATGTATGCGCAGAACGCAGACGGAGGGGGCGGTGCCCCTGTGGCGCAGCCGCCAGCCCCTCAGCAGGCGGCCCTACCGGCTCAACCTCAGCCTGGTCAGGCCATGGCTGCCCCCCTACCACCATTCAGCGAGATCTCAGACCCTGCCACGGCCGCAGCACGCTGGAAGTCCTGGATCGGCCGCCTGGACCATTACTTCGTGGGTGTGCGAGAGACCGATGGGAGGGTGAAAAGGTCACTCCTCATGTGCTACGGAGGGGGTGAGCTGTATGATTTATTTGAGACATTGTCCAACACAGGAGCGGACGATGACTACAATGGGGCGGTTGCCGCCCTAAAGAGGCATTTCGACCCCCAAATAAACCCCGACTACGAGCGATTCAAGCTCCGACAGGCAAGGCAAGGGGAGTCCGAGACCATTGATGTTTTCTACGCTCGTCTACGGAAATTGTCGAGTTCCTGCACGCTGCCGGACCAGAGGGAGGAGATCAGGGCGCAAGTCATTCAGGGGTGCCGTTCAGTGATGCTGCGCCGCCTGATACTTCGACAACCGGGAATCAGTCTGGACGAGATTCTCGTGCTCGCCAGGTCCCACGAGCTGTCCAACGCTCGTGCGGACGAGATGGAGGCGGCTCTCAACCGGCCTACGCCGCAGCCCGCACCGATACGACCCCCTGTGGTTAAATAGGAGAGGGTGGACGCTATTCAGAGACGACTGGCACCGTCGAGAGGACCCACGAGACCGCCCCAAAGAAGCGCATGCGGAAATTGTGGGTTGGATCACCATCCAGCAGGGAGGTGTTTTGCGAAAGGAAAAACCTGCTCCCAATGCAGTAAGCTCAACCACTTTGCGAAGGTCTGCAGGGGAGGCAGAGTGAGAACAAACACCCCAAGTCAGCGTGGACCGACGACAGCGGTAAGACAACTGACGCTCGAGGACCCTCTGGATCAAGTGGACGCCACCCCGCCAGGGTTTGGACTAGGGGCAGAAGACGATGACGTGTTCTTCGTGTCGTTCGTCAGTCGTGAAGGCCCTAGATGCCGACCGCCACCCATGTGCTCCATCACAGTGGCAGGTTCTCCCGTGAGTGCCGAAATAGACACGGGGGCCTCGGTGAACGTAATGGACAGTGATCAATATGAGCAGCTATCACCGCGTCCGCCGCTCCTACCGCCCAAGGCAAGAATATACACATATGGCGGGACCGAGCCGCTTCCCCTACGAGGAGTCATGGAGGTTGAAGTTGCCAATGAGGGCCACTGTCTCAATACAAGGTTTCATGTCACGGAAGGGAAACGAGGAACCCTCCTCAGTTGTCACACGGCGGAGGACCTGGAGTTGTTTTTTTTCGCGAACCAGGTGCACGATCTGCACTCCCGAGAAATCCTCGGAGACTTCCCCATGTTATTCGAGGGCCTGGGCCGCCTCGAAGGGAAAATGTTCAGGCTGCACATCGATCCAACAGTCAAGCCTATGGCCTTGAGGCACCGACGGGTGCCATTCCACCTACGCCCTCAAGTGGAGGAGGAGCTGAAGAAGCTGGAACAGTTGGGCATGATAGAGAAAGTGTCGGGCCCCACCCCGTGGGTGTCGCCTTTGGTCGTGGCCCCCAAACCAAAGCAGCCGGGAGCCATTCGGCTCTGTGTTGACATGCGCCTTCCGAACAAGGCTGTGAAGAGGGAACGTCATCTCACACCCACCATGGATGACATCGTTGCCGACCTCAATGGCGCCAAGTGGTTCACCAAACTCGACCTCAATGCTGGCTACCACCAGCTGGAGCTCCACCCCGACAGCAGGAACATCATGACCTTCTCCACTCACGTGGGACTACGTCGGTATAAGAGACTGAGTTTTGGGGTGTCCTCCGCCGCGGAGCTGTTTCAGAACGCGATAAGGGAGACGCTCACAGGGTTGCAAGGTGTTATAAATTTGAGCGATGACATCCTCGTATTCTCTAAGACACTGGAGGAGCACCACGTGCATCTCAGAGCCACCCTTCAACGGCTGGCGGAGAATGGACTCACCCTGCACAGAGCCAAGTGTTCGTTTTATCAAGAGTCGGTGGATTTCTCCGGCTACATTTTCTCCAGAGATGGCCTACGTGTTGATCCGAAGAAAGCAGCGGCCATACGATCTGCCCCGAGGCCTACGTCACCCACAGAGGTCCGCAGTTTCCTCGGCATGGCCACGTACTGTGGCCGGTTCATTCCCAATCTAGCGTCCCTCTCCGAACCACTTCGCAATCTCACGAAGTCTGGTCAGCCGTGGGCCTGGTCCGCGAAGGAAGATCTGGCATTCCATGCCGTCAAGGAGGCCCTCATCGATGACAAAGTGATGGCGTACTTTCGCCCCTATCGGCGCACAGAGGTAGTGGTAGATGCAAGCCCGTAGGGCTGGGTGCGGTCCTGATGCAAGAGACAGAGTCCAAGGAGTGGGTCCCAACTGCGTACGCCAGCAGGGCGTTGACCGGATCGGAGATGCGATATGCACAGATAGAGCGCGAGGCCCTGGCCATCAAATGGGCGTGCCAGCATTTCCATCTCTACTTGTATGGACACGAATTTCGCGTAGTCACGGATCACAAGCCTCTTGTCCCCCTCTTCGCCGGCACATCTCGGCTGGCTCCTCCACGGATCGAGAGGTGGGCAGTCCAACTGCAGGCCTATCACTTCGACGTAGTCTTCCGTCCAGGGGTCAACAACCCTGCTGACGTCCTGTCGCGGCACCCTGGCCTGCCTGTGTCTTCTAGGCCCCTATCCGATGAAGACGGCATCGAGGAGTATGTCCGGATGGTCTCTCTCGAAGCGTGCCCAGTTGCTCTCACGCTAGAAGATATCGGGAAGGCGACTGAGTCCGATGAGTGCCTGGTCAAGGTCAAGACCACGTTGGCCAACAGAAACTGGCGTCACTTCCTCGATGGAGTCAGTGCGCTGACAGCGGAGGAAAAACTGTTTCGGCAACAGATGTGGAAAGCTCAGAGCGAGCTTAGCGAGGGTCTTCATGGAGTTGTGTTGCGCGGCACCACCCTCGTAATCCCGAGGAGCCTTCAAGAGAGAATAGTGCATCTGGCACACCAAGGGCATCAAGGGATATCGAAGACAAAAGCGCGGCTACGAAGCAAAGTTTGGTTTCCAGGCATGGATGCCATGGTCGAGGAGGTCATCCGCACCTGCCACTCCTGCAACATCACTGGAGGTGACCCGGCACCACATCCGGTGATCACTGAAGCACCATGTCAGGAGCCCTGGACCAGAGTGAGTCTCGACTTTGGGTCGTTCCCCGACGGCCGAAGCACCTTGGTCCTCATCGACTCGCATTCAAAGTTCCCGGTGGTGGAAGTAGTGTCGTCAACAGCTTTTCAACACGTCCGGACCGCGCTCGAGTGCGTCTTCGCAATGATGGGACTGCCGGACGAAATCAAGTCAGATAATGGCCCACCATTTCAAGGAAGAGAGTTCCAAGAATACCTGGCATTCCCGCGCCATTCGACACCGCAAGATCACGCCACAGTGGCCTCAGGCAAATGGCGAGGTGGAACGGTTCATGCGGACGATGAACAGAGCTCTCCGGATCGGAGTGGAGAAAGGTGAGGATGCCGAGCATTGCCTACAGCAATTCCTGAGTGCCTATCATCAGACACCGCACTGCACCACTCAGTGTGCACCGGCTCACCTAATGTTCCGGAAAGCGCCTCGGGACAGCGTCCCCGCGGACCCCTCTTGGAGTCCCCAGTGCTGAATCTCGCGCTGCCCAAGCCCGGCGGAAAGCTACCCATGATAAAGCTAGCCAGGATCGCAGAGCACAGCCGATGAACATCCGCGTTGGTGACAGGGTCATCGTGAAGGACCAGTACCCCGGGTGGAAGTATCGCACCCCGTATGAACCAGAGGTGTGGGAGGTCATCAATGTGCAAGGTACCATGGTGTCAGCAATGAATGGGACTCGCGTGGTCACCAGGAACGCATCCTGGTTCAAGAGAGTAGAGTTTGGACCGTTGCCAACAGATGGTGCCACTGGAGAGTCAGGGGAAGGAGAAGGAATAGCACAAACAAGCACTCCTATCAATAGTCCAGCGCCCGTGCCACACCCAGAAAGAGAAGAATCGAGGGCGGGTGAAGAACAGCGGAGTCCCGGTGCTGTGTCCCCCGAGTCAGAGGGAGGGGCAGGGGGGTCAGGAATGGAGAAGAACTCCCGGAGCCAGAGGTATGGTCTCCGGCCGAACCCAACCCAACCCCCAGCCAAAGACTAAAGGACTTTGCGTGGTGCATAAAGAAAGACTGAGGTTGCAAATGTGAAGGACCTTAGTATCTAAAAGATTGGAGGGATGTAGTAACGGCGCCACCCGGCCCGTTCACGCATAACTTGCACGCACGCACCCCGAGGGCGGGCTCGCCCGAGGAGTTAAATAAAGGGGCGGAAGACCGCTCGGGGTCTTGGCCCAGTACCAGTAGTCTAGTGTGGTTGTCCCATTATTGCTGCGTTGCCACGCCAGAGGCCTAGCCTCCGCGCAGCGTGTGTCCAGCCAGGCCTGGACACCACAATGTTGTTAACAGGCCCTTAGCGTCTAATTAGCACCGCTGTGCAGAACCGGCTCGACCGGTTATGGGTGGCCTTAGCACAGACTTTGACATAAAAGTAAAACGAGTGAAACCCGAGACAAGCACTTCGGTCCCATCTTACAGATTGCTGAGGTGATTAGCTGGGCTATTCTTATGCACAGAAATCACTGCCGAATTTTGCCTTTTACATATTTACTAACCCCACTCAATAGACAAGGCTGGTGGAGATCGCAGGCTGAAGATGACAGAGTACACTCGTGGTAAATTTTAAGCATTGTGATAATGGCATGGCAATGTTTACCTAATTGGGTAACTGTGCAATTTGAATGCACATTCTAATTACATCTATGTAACTGTGGCATTGTGAACCTGGCCTGGACGTATATCCCTGGCTGAAGCTGTGTGAACATGTCCTAGAACAGCAATGTACTACAACTAATTGTGGCAATATGGATAATGATAAACTGGCATATTACATTGGAACTTGTGTATTTGTGCAGTACCACTGGCAATCCAGCACGTTCAATCAATCAATGAATCAAACAGGGTCTTGTATAGTGCGGCTACTCACCCGTGAGGTTCTCAAGGCGCAGTTAAGGAATATTACTTTAAAAAACGCCTAGCAGCAACGGCTGAAATGACTGTCAACAGAACAGACAGGTCTACTGGATTTATGGAATTCTGTGGCGTTTTTCACATTGTTATGGATTTACCTCGTATGCCAGATTATACATCATCTGCAACATAATCTGCCGATTTTACCCCCAAAACAATATTTTTTTCTAGCTCAAACGGATCAAAAGTTACTAAAACATGGCGCCACATGTTCCTTCGCAGTGGATGGCCCTTCGCAAAGGTTGACTAGTCATGTTCCAGTTGCTTATTGTTGTATTTGTGTATTAAACTGGTACTAAGAAGGTGAACTATTTTCCCAGACAGTGTTACCATGTGTAAAAATAACATGATAATGAAGTAATACTATCACAAAATGTGCTGTATTAGTCTGCATAAGTTGTGTTTTCTTGCCACATAGTTTAGCAAACCCTGTCCCATAATTTGATCCTCCCCTGCCATATAATTCCAGTGGCCAAGACTAACTGAAGCTTCTCTGCTGGCTCACTGGGTATTGCAGAGGTCTGGAGGGCGGAATATTCCATTCCGCTTGCAGGACTGGTGGAATTTTGGTCATTCTGTGTTATTCTTTAATGCAGACTTCCAGCAAAATTTCATCAATCACTGCATGGTAGAATTTTTCTCCCGCAAGGCTCCAGAAAATGGGACCTGGCGAGCGCAATTTTCTATCCCCTAGTGCCATTTTCTAACACAGGCGGTCACAAGCGATTGCGGTCAGAGGGCTGCCGCTCGAGTAGATATGCTGCCTCTTCAGTAGATTTTCCACTCGAGTGGCAGCAAAATCAATTCGAATGGCCGCGAGCTCTAGCGCAATGCATGGTGCTGTTAGCGCAGATCTTTCAGTGCTGCTTGCGCTACCAGTGCTAAATTGCAGTGTGAGCTGCATATTTTCAGCCTGTTGATGGAATTCCACAGACTCTTGCAGAGTTTTTATGTAACTCCACAGAATTCCACTAGTTTGGAGGCAAAAAGTACAGGAAACACATCCTTAGGCGCTGGTGGTTAATGCTGGAAAATCTGGAGAAGGTTCTGCTTTGATTCACTCCAAAGGGTTCTTCTTCTTCACATTCTTCTGTCACCTTTTCTTTCACACTCATATATTTAGATGGCATCCTGCACTGTGGACCGTCCAAACTCGGTGGTGCACTCATGGCTCATGCTCGGTCTCCAGATCATGGACTAGATCATATCCCTTCTCATGATCATGATCATCAGATCATGGACTAGATAATATACCTTCTTGTGATCATAATCATCAGATCATGGACCTGGATCATATCCCTCTCTCTACCCCCATCCCACAACATCTACAATCTTTGGGGCTTTCTCCAGTGATAAGGCATGACATCGGCAGCACTGCAGGACCAATTATCTACTGCTTTTGTTGGAAGGCAAGTGCTCCAGTTGAGAAGTTTAGAGCTAACTGGGATGATGGGGTAAGAACTGCAACCCTCTTCAGGGCTCTAATTATGGGATCTCCAGTGCATGTTTCCTGCTGTCTTGAGCCTGGGCTAAATACTGTTGTTCTGCACCAAACTAACCTGTCCTGACCCCAGTGTTCTCATATGCTTTACTCCTCTCACTCTTCAGCGTGCCACTGGTCTGTACCTCCACCACTTTCAGTGCCTGGCAATATGATTGAAGGGTGCAACCTCTCCCCTCCCCCACTCTCCTACAACACTGCAGGTCTTACACGTATTTTGATGAGACCATGCAACAATGGCCGCTCACAGGGAAAGGGGATTTGCCCGTAGTCTCTGCCCAGGTGAGGAGAGAAGAGTGGGGCAGGAGCAGGATGGATTTTGGCAGCCTGATTATGGGCAGAGAAAGAGGGTCAGAAAGAGGGTCAGAAAGAGGGTCTCAAGGTTATAGGCAGTTATTAATAGTGTTCCGTCATCCCTCACAGTGTTTGGAAGGGGCTTTAGAGGGGCAGCGTGGTGGTTAGGATCACAATGGGAGGATTTATTTTCATTGGTATGGTCAGCTCTCCCATACTGTCACACTGATGGACACATCGATGGTGACCAGGATGGCAGCTGCTATTGTGAGAGGAATTTGAATGGTGGAACCTCTTTTGTGGCCAGACCTTAACAGTGCACTAGGACTTGTATCTTCTTTCCTTGCGCATTCTCCCACTGGACAGGGCGGATTTTACCAGATCTTGGGACACAGGGTATCAACTTCACCGAAACGTTCCTCGTTATACAATGTAATGCCATTTCCAAACCATGGCCTACTCATACTGATTGCTCTACCTTTTCTAGTCAAATTGCGATGATTCTAAAAGTGCAATGTTGAACTCTTTGTCTGCCATGCTTATCCTGCATTTCTCCCACAGGAATGGCTACTCGCCCTTCAGGAGGTCATGCCTAGCATCTCACAGGCATGAATAGCAGCTCCGGTGTAGAGGATATCTGAGTACTGCCCAGATATTTCTTGGACCTCCTTAGAACATTTACACTAGTATAAATATTCCAGTGGCGAAAGAGCTCTGGCATAAGGATAAGCAGCAATCTGGCATAAAATAACGATTTTGATGATACTTTATTTTCCGACATATTGATTTTGAAAGTGTATTAACTGACACATTTCGCAGCACAGGATCAGATTTGGTGGACATCCTACAGGCATACGAATTTGGAATTGTACATTTTCTTTTGGGGGAATGGCAACATGTATCTGCACTGCTTTGGGTATATTGCACATATTCTTCTGCTGTGTTTCCTGTATTTTGTATCAGGTGCGTTGTGTTGATGGACACATAAATAAGGTGGAAAGCTCTGAAGTGGTGGTATAATTTGGCATAATTCATAAATTCCCCTTAAGGCATGCTTTTGAAACCAATTACTTATTGATATAATATATAATCGATTGTGAACTCTGGTATTTTGTCACATTAAACAAAAGTAAACTCTTGGGAATTGAGATCCCAAGGTCACCATAAGTAGATTTAGTTCACTCGCTACTCTTGTTTGGTGCAATATGGGTTGACTACTTATAACATACCTGCTTCAAAGTTTACCCGTCACCACAAGTTGGAAGTAAGAGAGGTTACTTAGAGGAGGGGAGGAATACATGTTCTCAATAAGATCATATTTTTATCACCTGTATTACGCAATAAGGAGAGATACATATATAAGACAAAGCTCAGAGTAACAAAAACATTTGTCAACTCCTTATTTTCCAGTTCTATGTAGATGATATTCTCAGGTTGTTACTGCAAAAGCAGCAATTTGTTCAGAATGTTTGTCCACTAGATTGCCGCATAGGCCTGAACTTTTTAGGTAACTGGCCAGGGTCTGACTCGAGATGGTCCCTTACAAGTGGTATTTATCAGGCAACGACTGTTGAAAAAAGATGGAAGAGAGAAAAAGCAAGGTATGGTCTGTACAGACGATAAAAACATGTAGCATATTGTACTGAAGTTTAATGGCTGTGCTCTGCAGACAGGACTTGTTTACTTTTGTACTAAGACCACGCCCCGACGGATCCATTGCCTTAAAAAATATACCTATAGTAAAGATGTATGTCCATTGCTTGTTAAGATGTCACCAAGTTTGGATGGTGTGTTTTTTGCTAACTGCAGTTTCGCCACAAGCTGCAAAGCGTGCACTTCTCCCTCGCCCGGGAATGTTTGCACTCGGTTATCTGATGTCGATTAAAGCCTTTCGACAGCCCTGTGAGTTCAGCAGAGCAAAGGTTATCAATGGGCGAAAAAACAGTAAAAATATAGTGTCCAGGAGGTTAACATTTTCGATGTATTTCAAATAGTTCGCCCACATTCTTTTTTAATTTTCTTCAGGACAACGTACACATTGCACGTCATAAGTGGCATCACACACCTCCAGAGGCATACGTTATTAGGTAATTTCCCCATGACTAAGGTAGAAGCTGAAACGAGGGAGGTGAGTTATGAAGGGTGGCGTTTACCATATAAAAAGTCAAGTTTTCAACTTTTAAAGATTTAATTCTTTTCAATAAATTATAACATTATAATACATTAAAACAAATACAGGTGAAAGATGACTGCCATCCATGAGCATGTAAAGGTCCGAGCGGGTGGCCACCATTCTATGGTTTTTGCCATAAATAATAGAAAAAACAAACAAGCATTGGCATAGACACAGGGTCGCAGGTGAGACCTGTTGGGTTGGCCAATGTACTTGTATTCTATTCAGGGCTTTAAGTGGGCCGGGTCTGTCCGGGTCTGAGCACCGGCAGTTATTTTCAGGGGGCCTCGAAACGGGTCTCTATCGGGCTCTATTTTCTGTGCAAAAATAAGACTACGTCGACGTTTTTTTTTTTTTTTTTTTTAATATATACGTGGCAATTAGCTAGCTGGTGCGAACTCTTTTTATCATGACGGCTTTCTTCAGAATCCACAATAGGGCTGCAGCATGCAGGTGCGGTGCGTCTTCATTGACCTCCCCCCCCCCTGCACTTGGGAGAGCAGGGCGGTTCTATGATTTGCGGGGCCCTGGGACAAGAGGGAATGTGCGAGGCCCCTCTAATTTACTTAAGTGACCCCTTGCAAGGAAACCATTCAGAGACACTGCGGGAGGCCCATTGTACAGGATTTTAGCGCCCCCACAGTTTTAATTTCAGCCCACAAGCAATTCTCACACCTTCAGCCTGATGGGTGTAAGAATTGCTTGTGGGCTGAGAGTTAACACTGTGGGGGCACTAAAATCCTGTACAATGGGCCTCCCGCAGTGTCTCTGAATGGTCTCCTTGCAATTGGGACAAAAGGAAGCGTCTCCCTCCCCTAGGCCTCCAGACACCATCCCTGAGAGGCCCAGGGAGGGGACCCCTCCCATGGACCCTAATTGCAAGGAGACAGGGAAACAACAGGGCACACAGCGCCGGCCCTGTGGGAGAGAGAAAGCAGGCAGCGAGCAGCCCACTGTGGCTCCTCCAGGTACATGTCACAGTCCAGCTTCAATTATACTATTATGAAAAACGAATAGTGCGAGGCGAAATATATATATATTATCAAGCTTTGTTAATTAGGTGATTATGGGGAAGAGAAACGGTGGTACGGATCACATAAGAACGCAGTATATCGGATTTTATGAAGTAAATATTGTCGAACCTG
This sequence comes from Calotriton arnoldi, assembly GCA_963921515.1. Classification (NCBI taxonomy): domain Eukaryota; kingdom Metazoa; phylum Chordata; class Amphibia; order Caudata; family Salamandridae; genus Calotriton; species Calotriton arnoldi. The sequence goes on from CAWUFW010003973.1 coordinate 1,393,738, forward strand.
CTTATTATAATTATTATTGTTCCATTACTACTGCTATTATTAATATTATCATCATTGCGAATAATAATATTTGTTGATAACGATAAAAACAAAAATGCAATAAAAAGTTATTAATTTAAAAGAATGATAATGTAATAGTACTGATGCAAATAAATAAGCAAAGTTTTTATGTTGATTCTGCATGGCGAGTAAAGTAGGGAGGGCTCTAATCCGTGTTTACAGGCCCAGCTGGGTTGTGGTAGATGTGATTTAAGGTGTACGGCAGGCTGTACTGAAGTAAATGTGCTTCGACAACCTGTGTCACAATTCTACCTGCATTGAGGTTAGGTGGAATATATTGTGTCATGTCTATGTTTGTGTATACTGCAGTTGTTCTCTGAGGAGTCCTAGAGCTGACGGCTTGTCAGAGCAGGGGGTACTGCTACACTAGTTATCTTTATTTAGACCATGCCCCTACTTAGATAGGCCACACCCCTTTGAGGTTTGCCCCGCCCTTTTAGAGCACCCCCAGTTTTTTTTTCCCCACTTAAAGCCCTGATTCTATTGTATTTGCATTTGTATAGTACTTACTATCCTTGATGAGGCATAAAGGACTTTTTTCAACGAGTAGCACACTACTCTGGGACAACCCAGTGTTAGTGATTAGTTCATGGATTAGTTTGGTAGTACCTTCCTAAGCAATGTTTATGTACCAAAGGTTGGTATTCTTGTGGTTAAGGGTAATAACCTTTGGTCTAGTGATCTTAAAATGAGCTATATTCATGCATTAATCTAGATTCTTGTTGGGGATCTTAATTAAATGTACCTAAATAGGTTAGGTAGGAAATTGAAATTGTTTGGTGATTAATTACATTTGAGGAGCTGGGAAAAAGCAAAGCAAGCAGTAGTTATCCACAAACAAATGAACTGTGAAATGAGCAGAGGACTGGGAGGCGATTAGGAAATGTTATGTTCAGGGAACAGTGTATGAATCGCTAGAAAGGCATAAGGTGTTCAGTTTAGCACGGGGTGGATTCTGGGGTAGAGCAGGTGAAGAATGTAGAATGTGACAGAAGGAAATAGTCAATAGAAGAAAGTCAAGGTGATTTCCACGCAGGATCATGAGAAGGTTCAATGGTTGTTACAAGCAGGAAGGTGCTGCCTTAGGTTGTCAGTTTGACTATCAATAGTGTTGAGCTGCATTCTTTGATAGATAATGAAGTAAGATTAATCCCATATTTCTCGACTTTATACTCAATGTATTTATAATGTAAGGTATCACGCTGTGCAGTACTATCCGATTTGGTCGCCCTTAAAAATTTTGAGAAGGAAATTTAGAGGAGAGGTTCATTTTTGCAATTTGCATAGATCTTACAGTTTGGTTCATGTTTGAGATGAAGACTCGGGTAATACAGTTGGTATGCAATTGGGATGATCTAATTCACTCTTGATCTTAGACGGTTTGTTTGGAGGAATTTGTCTGTCGAAAAAGAGGCCAGAATTTGTATTGACACTTGTCTTTCTGTACAAAAACATATATACGTTCTCTAGTGAACCACATTGGCAATAACCATTCTTCTGAATTCCAAATGATTTAAAGTGGGTCTGATCTTTGCCGGTAGGCAGTTCCATATTCTTCTTTTTAGGATGGAAGTGATGTGCCAGCCTGGGATGTAAGTTCCTAGGTTGGAAGTACTTTTTGATTTTTGACTGCAGGAATTTAGGTTCATTATTTTTTTTATCCCCATGTGAGAGATACATAATAGCTTGAAAGAAGATCTTGCAATTGGAAGCCAATGGAGAGCTCTCAGGATCTTCTTCCAGTTGGAAGCCAGTGGAGAGCCTTAACAACAGAAGAAATGTGAGTTTGTATCTTTACATGTAGAACAGCCTTCTCATAGTTGAGAGCGGAATGGTGTCATATAGTCCATTAGTGTAATCCAATTTTGAGAGAATGAGTGATGTTATTGTTTGGACCTTCTGAGAAAATACAAGAAGCACAAAAATGCATCAAAGTGTTTTCATCACATAAAAGGTTGATTTAGACAGCTTGACCACTTAGGTGTTCATGGAAAGTACAGAATCCATGACAATTCCAAACTTTTGTTCCTTCTTAGCTATTTTTGTCAGAGGTCAAAGTTCATTGTGACTTTTCCATTCACCGCAGGTCAGTATTTCATTTTTTGAGGCATTTAATTTGAGGCGATTCCATGTGAACTATGGACAGCCGTGGCCAGCACAGTAAGCACGGTGGGGCGGGGCACGGCAGGGGGGGAAGCAGACAGACGACGGAATAGGTATTATTTATTTATTTAATTACACCTATTCCGTCGACTGTCGACTTCCCCCCCACTCCCACCCCGCCTCACCCCACTGTGCTTACCTGTGCCGGCTGCCGCTGACTATGGATATGAGTCAGCTGTTGATTTTTTATTCTCCTATGTCCTTAGGGTTTTTATATTTGAGATTTATCTCTGTGTTGTTTGTGTAGTTGTAGCAAGTAAGTTTGAAACTGTTGATTGGGTCGGGTACTGATTTCATGTAAATGTTGAAAAGGGGCAGTGAGATGATAGATTCTTGTGGAACTCAGTTTTTTTATGTTGTAAGGATTTGATGCGAAAGGGATTGTATAAATCAGGTAAATCATGTTGTGTAGGTAAGAAAAAATGAAAGCAAGAATGATGTCAACTGTACCAATTACTTTATGTCTAAGAATTAAGATATCTGGTGCACTGTGTCAAAAGCTACTGAAGTATCCAGGAGTAGTAATGCAGCAATTATTGTGGACAGGTGGTGGCCAAATCGCCTTTAGGGCTTATTCAGTGCTTCTGCCTGGGCAGAATCTTCTTTAGTATACTGGGTGTAGGTGGTTTCCTTCGATGAACAATGAGATCAGAGCAAATGCTACTCTTTCTAAATGTTTGCTAAGGAAAGGTCCATTGGAGACTGTTCTGTAATTGTTAGGATCTTTTGAGTCCAGGTTGTTCTTCTTAAGTAAGACTTTCTACAATTCCTCAGGGAAAAGGCAAAGGAGTTACTAATTATGTTTCTGACTTGCATAGATGAAGATGTTGATAGAATATCTTTTTAAAAATGTGTGGTGTGCATGGGTCTGATGTGCATGCAGTGGGCATCTGGATTTTACCAGGTCGTGGAATGCTGACATTGTAATTTCATGAAAAGACTAAACAGATGGAGATAGTTTTCCTTCTGTGATTGATTTTGGTTGTATAATTGGGGTGAGGAGAGATGGCTTTTTTCACTGTTAGATACACAACCAACGTTTCTGCTTTGGTTTTGTAATGTGTTGCTCACTTATTGCAGAAGTCTTGAGAGAGTGAAGAGTGACTGGACTGTTTTTTGGATTGCCAAATTCTGATACAATTTTATGGAATTCCTTGGGTGGGCATTTGGCTTTGTCAATTCTGGCAGAGAAGTCGATTTTTTAGCCTTTTTATGTATAATTTGTACATCCTGTGGTGTCTTGGTACACATATTTTGTTGTGAGTGTTCTTACATTGTTCCATCTCTTTTGAAGTGTTGATATTTGTCCTTTAAATTTTTATAACTCTTAATTCATCCAAGAAGCTTTCTTTTTGACTTGTTTTGACGTCATTAGGATTAATATGCCTTCGTATCCTTAAATAGGGATTAGTCCAAGACAGGATTGGAGAAAATTACATCTATAGTAGGGCCTGCTGTGTGTCAGATGAGACTCCAGCCACTCACCTGAATTCCAGGAATGTTTGCAGGAGCGATGCGAGATCTCCAGTCCTCTCGGAACAACTCTCAGCGCTACTGATTAGAACAGGAGCTCTGGCAGATGTTCCAAGAGGGAAGGGGATTGGGACGACAAAGAGAAAAGAGAAGACACTGCAACCATCTACCACCTGGGCCGGCCAGGATCCGTGTTCTTAAGTGCAGGAGTTGCGTTAATCTTCTGCCTGTAAGCCAAGAATAAAATTAACAAGGGTACACTCTTATACGTATACTTCTTATAATTATGGGTATTAATCTGTTCCTGAATTACCTCTATTGTGTTGCTGTTGATGTACAGATAGTCACACACTATTCTTTTATGTCGTTCAGGGGGAGCGGTTATCTATCTACATATTACTGTGTAAAGAAAACGATTCTAGAAGAAAATATAAAACAAACACATTAACCTGTCATGTTATTTCTTCTGAGTACCTCTAAATATGTATATATAATGAGAGCACCGCACCTTGATATAATAGCTGTATTACCTACAAGAGTTTCTCAATGTCCCAGCAGTGTTCTACAAATAATGTCTTGTTTCTCAAGGGTTAACAAAGTCTCAAATTGCAAGGGTTAATGATCCAGCTCTGAAACGTATTAGTCAAACAAAAACGAGTGCATTTGTACAATCTAAAGTCTTAGAATAACGCGGGCTGGGAACAATGCTCATACATGAAATGCACTGTCAGGATATGAAGAAAGTTATTAATGCCCACGCGGCATTGAAATCACAAGAAAAGTACAAGCGGTATTTTTCAACATACGCGCTGCGTATAAATGGAATGGAGCACTTAGCTGGAGGTCCGGAGTGTCCGGGATGTTTATTCTGCGCTGAACGGCTTCTCCTTCTGAGCCGGTTTCCAGGAGAGAGGATCCGATTCTTGAGCCGGGCGTCGGGAGAGTCGAGATTCCAGGAGCGTCGACAATGTCTCCTTGACAACGGAGACGCCAGATCACTCGTCACCGCTTTCAACGAAGAAACAGAAAACCAAGCGACGCCTTGCAGTGGGTGTGGTTATTTATACCCAATGCGAGGGCGTTGGTGCTTGTGTCACTAACTTGTTGTTCTCACACGTGATCTGTGACATCAGGAAGCTTCTGGAGATGTCCTTGACAATGCATGGCAACTGGCAACGTATAAACAAAACTACAAACGGTGCCTTCGAATGAGCTCTCAGGGTTATTAAAGGTCAAAAGGAGGACAATCAAATAAGGAATATATATATATATATATATATATATATATATATATATATGATACCATCATTGAACCAACAAGCATAGGCAACATCCCATAACATGTATAGCATGGGGCAGCATAACCTGATATTGTTTCAATGCCCTATGTACATACTGAGACGTGATTAGTAAATAACCCATAAGGATGTTTACAGATTACACATATTTTTTCATACATCAAAGATCTGGCATTAGCAGGCACTTTCTCAATTATTTATTGTTTATAGGATTAGTGTGAGGAAGATATTCTTATCTATGCCCACGGCCAGCTATTCAATAACACATTACGGCCAAATCCTCTGTGCCCACTGGTTTTAAAACAGTTATAGAAAAAGAAAAGAAAGAAAAATGGTCAGTCAATTCACTCAGAACATAACATACCCCCTCTGTTTAAGTGTATGTGTGCTAGAAAAATGTGTAGAGAAAAGAGAAAGTATCTCACGTGCGCACCACCAGAGGAGCTACTGGTAGGTTCTCACCAGCTTGCCCACGTTTTTGTCATCATTGATAACTTTCTCAAATGAAAACAAGTGTAATGTGTCCAGTGAAGGAAAAAAGTGTGAAAGAAAGAATCAAGACCCCGTGAAAAAATGAGACTCGAGAAGTCTGTTAAAATTGGACGTTGGATATTTTCCGAGAAGGCAGATCAGATTGGTCTAAATGACCAGATTGAATGGAATAAGATCAGTAGATGGTAACAGAGAGGTGACCTGTGTGCTGTGGTGGGCATTAGGTGCCCTTTATGTTTGACAATGACGATGGATGCACCCTAAACTGTCTGTATTCCCTGTAGGAATGGTACCGTGCAGGCTCTGCATTCAGCTTATGGGTAGTAGGCTGTGACCGTATACCACTGCTGTTATAATGATGATATTGATGTGCAGGCTCTGCATCCAGCCCATGGGTAGCAGCTTGTGGTCGCATGAAACCACTGCTGTTATGCACGCGTATGTGTCGATATCCACGCTGGTTGACAATTATGGTGGCTGAAGTGTGTGCAATAAGTTGTATAATCTATGCCCCATGCACGCGTGTGTGTTAATATCCACGTTGGTTGATATCTCTGTTGTGTTAAAACTTACAGGAAGTTTGAGTCCTGTGATTGTGCCGGTTTCAGTTATCTGCCGGGATATGCATCCCCACATTAGGATTATTCTGGGGCTGTATATTGAACTTGTATTTAACTTTTCACCATTCTAAGATGGCGCCCGTGCTTGCTGTAATGCCGAGGATTTGGCCGTATTGTGTTATTGAATAGCTGGCCGTGGGCATAGATAAGAATATCTTCCTCACACTAATCCTATAGACAATAAATAATTGAGAAAGTGCCTGCTAATGCCAGATCTTTGATGTATGAATAGATGTTGATTGGAGGGTGATCTGGCACGTTTTTGCCCTCTATAGCTCCTTATTGAAAGCATTGTGTTGAACGGCGGCTCAGCCGTGAGAGCTTACACTAAAAAGTGTATTTTAGAATTTTTTCTTCGAGAATACTACCCCTTTCAGGCTTGTTGTTATTTGGACAGGTTGTAGCACTAATTTTAGTGGTTGTGTTTGTTAATAATTTTTTCTGTGGAAATTGTATGAGATAGTATTGACCATTTGCGTCTGGGTTTTGTGACATGGATAAGAATTGCTTAGCGTTCACGGACGACCAGATCGCTGCTATATTGTCTGGACCATCACTCTTTCCAGATTCCTCCCTTGCTAATACTACCTCAGCGAGGGAGGAATGGGAGAAGTTGAGCAATACTAAAAAACGACAGGTGAGGGTAGCATTACATGGGGCTCTTATGACCGAATATTATTGAGCTGGTGCCGCCCCTGCAAGTCTCTTGGTTAGAATTGAGCCCAGTATTTTTTTGGAGGATAAACAATTCCGGGTGGACTGGAGCTTCATTGCTAACAAGTGCACCCGGGATTGGTTAATCCTGATCATCCAAACTGCCAAGAGACTAAGTGAAGAATTGTTAAAAGAGATTGTTGATCTAGAGGAGATTATAAAAACGATACAACTATTATTGATGCTAAAGAGCAGTTACAGAGAATACAGGAGGATCTAGTAGACTACAAGAATTACATGGTGAACCAAAAAATAAAGGGACTCAGAAGAAATTTAGAGAGGTATTCCCACGAATGGGCATTCCCATATACTGAGGACAAACACTATCAGCCAGGAAACGATCAGGCTCCACAAAACAGATATCAAAGGGGTCGTCGTCAACAAACTAGACGTACCCCGCAGAATTGGACTTTCGACAACACGTCGAGTGAAGAAGAAGAGGGGGCACAACCATCAGATCAAGGGAGGGTGAGATTTACCCCCCAGGAACAGTCTAATCAGGATTTGGGAGCTTTATTACGCTCTTTTTTAGGCCAGGCTCAGCAAGGCAACAGAGGGGGAGGCCCCAGGGGCAGAGGCAGGGCCAGGCAGAGTCAGACACAAACATGGCAAATGTACTCACCACGGCTGACTCGCAGCCGGGGCAGGACCCCGATATAAACAACATCGTGGTTAACCTCTCTGATCACCAGTTAACAGCAACTGAGTTGAGAGTCCTTAACAAAGGTTTAGGGTATGTTCCCACCCCGCGCCATGACCCATTTAAGTGTAGAATGGAGGTCCAAGAAATAATGAGGAAGATTAAAATTAAGAAATTCTTTGCTAATAAGGATCAAGATCCTTCGTCTGTATTCTCTACCAATCTCCATCGTCCCTCTCAATTTTGCCCACCGAATTCATTGCTGGGTCCAGAAGTATTAGTTTTTGAGAGGAAGGTACTAGATGAGATCAAATTACTGGAAGACTCACATATGCAAAATACTTTTAACAATATATGAGTAAGACCGACTGGCAGGCAATTAAATCATTACAAGATAATGCCTCTGTAACTATCAAGTCCGCCCATAAAGGCGGGGCTGTAGTGCTAATGAATACTTGTGACTATGAAGCAGAGGTGATGAGGTTATTGCATGAAAAGAAAAATTATCAACCTCTCCCAAGGGACCCAGCAGTTGAACTTTTAAGTACAATTACATCTATGGTTTCACAAGCACAAGAGAAAAAGTGGATAACCAGTAAAGAGGCAGATCTTTTGATCAATGTAAAACCCAGAACACCGGCGTTTTACATTCTGCCTAAAATTCATAAGGCCCAACGGTCACCGCCGGGGCGCCCGATAGTTTCGGGGATCTCCTCTGTTCTTGAACCCCTGTCGCAATTTGCGGATTTCTTTCTAAGAGAATCAGTGGTAAAACAACTGTCCTATGTTCAGGACACCACCGATATTCTGAACATTATTGAAGATATGGATTTTGACCCTCTACAACAGTTCATAGTTACAATTGACATCAAGTCTTTGTACACAAGTATACCCCAAGAGGCGACGTTGGTGGCAGCAGCTCACGCTCTTGGGGCGCAGGAGTGGTTTTATGACACTCTGCAGTCTTTTGTGATGCAATGCGTTGAGTTAGCCTTGACCCGTAACTATTTTTGTTATAAAAACGAACTGTTTTTGCAAATATCTGGTACTTCTATGGGCGATACTTTTGCGCCCAGTCTGGCCTGCATTTATGTAGGCCAGTTTGAGGAACATCATCTGTACCATTCATCTAACCCCTTCCAGAGGCACATTTGCCTCTGGAAGAGGTATATTGATGATGTTTTGTGTGTGTGTGGTCTGGATCGGAAAACCAGCTACGTGAGTTCCTAGAATGGCTGAATGGTCGAGACGAATGCTTGAAGTTCACATGGAACATAAGCAATGAGAGAGCGACCTATCTCGATTTGGATATTGGAGTAATTAATAACAAGCTTAGCACAAGTGTGCACCAAAAACCCACTGACAAAAACTCGTTGTTGCATTATCAATCGTTCCACCCGAGAGCCCTCAGGGATAATCTCCCAGTGGGCTAGTTCTTTAGATATCGTAGGAACTGTTCCTCCACTCACGATTATTTGCAACAATCTGAAAGTTTGACTGAGAAGTTAGTTCAGCGGGCTTATCCGATGAGGATTGTCACTAGAGCTCGTAAAAGGGCCCATAACACCCCCCGGGAGGCACTTCTTGAAAGAAACTGTAAGGAATCTAATGACTGTCTGCCAGTTGTGCTTACCTTTGATCCTTTATCCACAAAGATCCGTCAAGCCATAAGAAAACATTGGTCGTTACTATCTACTAACGAGTTTCAAATGCCGCAACCAAGATTTGCGTTTAAACGCGCACAGAATTTAAAGGACAGGCTTGTCCATACAAGACCGATACAACGTACTGTGACTACTTCCATTCCATCGGGGCACTACCCATGTGGCTGCTGCTCAGTATGCGAGTTGACAGAAAAAACGACAGAAGTGCAGTTGCTGAACGGAAGGACATGGTACCTAAATAAGTTCAGCAACTGCAACTCAGCAAGTGTGATTTACAGATTGACTTGCCATTGTGGATTGCACTACATAGGTTTGACTTCTCGCAAAATTAAGGTTCGAGTGCAAGAGCATCTTAGCACAATCAAAGCAGGAAAACTGACTACACGCCTGGTACAACACTACAGGGAACATCAACACAATCATAGAGCATTAAAATGGGTGGTGTTGGAGAAGGTAGTGGGTGACGTAAGCTGTTTGGATAAGATTCTTGCGACAAAGGAAGCACGTTGGATATTTTCCGAGAAGGCAGATCAGATTGGTCTAAATGACCAGATTGAATGGAATAAGATCAGTAGATGGTGACAGAGAGGTGACCTGTGTGCTGTGGTGTGCATTAGGTGCCCTTTATGTTTGACAATGACGATGGATGCACCCTAAACTGTCTGTATTCCCTGTAGGAATGGTACCGTGCAGGCTCTGCATTCAGCTTATGGGTAGTAGGCTGTGACCGTATACCACTGCTGTTATAATGATGATATTGATGTGCAGGCTCTGCATCCAGCCCATGGGTAGCAGCTTGTGGTCGCATGATACCACTGCTGTTTTGCACGCGTATGTGTCGATATCCACGCTGGTTGACAATTATGGTGGCTGAAGTGTGTGCAATAAGTTGTATAATCTATGCCCCATGCACGCTTGTGTGTTAATATCCACGTTGGTTGATATCTCTGTTGTGTTAAAACTTACAGGAAGTTTGAGTCCTGTGATTGTGCCGGTTTCAGTTATCTGCCGGGATATGCATCCCCACATTAGGATTATTCTGGGGCTGTATATTGAACTTGTATTTAACTTTTCACCATTCTAAGATGGCGCCCGTGCTTGCTGTAATGCCGAGGAGCACGCAATGGGGGTCATGTGACGAGGGTACAGCAAGACGCGCTTGGAGAGAGAGCGCGTTGTGTTTAAATAGACGAGACCCGCCTGTGAATGGCGTGCCTGGTTGAACTACCGCTTGGAGTCCCTGGGGAGCGGTAAGAGTGTGTCAGTTGAGAATGATGGAGGCACGAGCGCGCCCCTTGGAATAGTTATGTGACTGTGAATGAATGAATGATATGTCACTTGGTTACCACGTTCAGGGAATCGGCAGCGGCTGGGGCATGGCTAAAACTAGAGTATTTAATGCCGCACAGCGAGGATGTCGGGTGTTGTTTTTAACTAGAGTGTGCATGCGCCTTGAGTTTTCAGCAGGTTAAATATTGGGGCATGGCTGGAAATCAAAAGACCTAAAGTCGCACAGCGAGGATGTTGAGTGTGGTTTTAAACTTGAGTATGTCCGCGCCATGTGTCCTTAGCAGACTGGACACTGTGGCATACTTATTAGGCAGTCTGAGGGAGAGCGTGTTGGTGAATGCATGGCATTGATGTTGTGCTAATCTCGATGGTACAATTTAAACACACCAAATGATGTATGTCTATTTCCACAGATAAAATTGTAAGCAACGACAGTGCTATATGAAGGGACAGAAATTATATATGATACACATCCCTATGACTCAGTGGGAGCTGGTATGTGGGCCCATGGCTCCCGCTAGGTAAATACCACAAATTTTAACACAGGACTAGTCGCTAATATCTAGCCTCTCGTCCGTTTTTTAATCCATACTTGTACTGAAGGGAGCCTGAAGTTGGGGGTGTTTTCTCTAACCAAAATCTTTTTTTCTTTATGTGTCTGTCAGTCACTCTTTTTGTTGTTAGATGTCCAGGGAGGTGATTGTTGACCTCGGTTGCCCTGACGAAATTGCCGCTAATATATAACTGGCAATGAAACATGTTGGCCGTCCTTGAAGTGGTCTACCACATGCTGTGTTTTTAACCTTGTGCAGACTCACAGTTCGGAATAAAAGTGACAAGGTTGCGTGTGAGTCTAGTCCAATTTTAATAGAGACTTCTCGAGTCTCATTTTTTCACGGGGTCTTGATTCTTTCTTTCACACTTTTTTCCTTCACTGGACACATTACACTTGTTTTCATTTGAGAAAGTTATCAATGATGACAAAAACGTGGGCAAGCTGGTGAGAACCTACCAGTAGCTCCTCTGGTGGTGCGCACGTGAGATACTTTCTCTTTTCTCTACACATTTTTCTAGCACACATACACTTAAACAGAGGGGGTATGTTATGTTCTGAGTGAATTGACTGACCATTTTTCTTTCTTTTCTTTTTCTATAACTGTTTTAAAACCAGTGGGCACAGAGGATTTGGCCGTATTGTGTTATTGAATAGCTGGCGGTGGGCATAGATAAGAATATCTTCCTCACACTAATCCTATAGACAATAAATAATTGAGAAAGTGCCTGCTAATGCCAGATCTTTGATGTATGAATAGATGTTGATTAGGCCTGGGCGGTAAATTCCGTTCCGCTCGCGGAATTTGCAGAATTTGGGTAATTTCGTGTTCTGCGGAGAACGCGGAATTACCCAAAATTCCGCAATCCGCGGCTTCACGGAATTTTTTGCTTGTTCGCGCTTTCAAAATGCGTGTTCACAAGATATTTCTCCCCGAGCATGCAAACAGCATTCGCGAACAGGAAAAAAGCATTGCGAACGGGCGGAACAAGCAATTCCGCGTGTTCGCGGAACTTTTGCGTGCTCGCGGAGATTTTTTACCGTTTTGCAGAGCGCGACTACGCAAATTCCGCCCACCCCTTGTTGATTGGAGGGTGATCTGGCACGTTTTTGCCCTCTATAGCTCCTTATTGAGAGCATACAGATTACACATGCCTGATGTGACGTCCTAACAGTCCTCCCCTCAAAGACCCTGATACAGGATGTGGTTTAGAGGGGTTCCTTTGATGAAATTGTCTCACCAGTCGCGGGGCGTGAACCGAGGATGCGGGCTCCCATGAGGTCTCCTCAGATCCATACCCTTTCCAAGCTAAAAGATAATGTAATATCCCCCGAATCCGAGCAGAATCAAGAACGTTAGTCACCTCGAATTCCCAGTTGTTGTGAACCTTTACTGGAGGTGGTGGAGGGCCAGTTCGGGTATTATCAGAGAAAGGTTTAACCAGGGACACATGAACTACTGGATGGATTTGAAAATCTGTGGGGAGATCTAGTTCTACTGTGACTGGATTGATTAATCGTTTAATAGGGAATGGACCCAGATATCTCGGATGTAGTTTGCGGGAGCCACTCAATCTTAGATTCTTTGCAGAAAGCCACACCTGATCTCCTATAGCATAAGAGGGAGCCGGTTGTCTATGTTTGTCGGCCTGTGTTTTCATTTGTTGTTGGTATGATTGTAGGTGTTGTTTTACTTGTGTTTGAATGCGTACTAACTCGTTATGATGGTCTCGTGCTGCTGGAACCTGCGAAAGGATGGGAGTGTGTAGTATTGGAAGCATGCGGGGGTGATAACCTAAGAGACAGAAAAAAGGAGAAACTCCTGTGGCCGGGTGTATGGTGTTATTGTACCCAAATTCTACCATAGGCAATGCTTTTTCCCATTCCGTAGTCCAGGTAGAAACCAAGCAACGCAAGGTTAATTCCATGGTTTGATTTAACCTTTCTGTCTGCCCATCTGTTTGGGGATGGTAAGCAGTAGACAGACGAACATCAATGTTTAGGGACGAGCAAAAGGTACGCCAAAATTCGGAGATGAATTGTGTTCCCCGATCAGACACTATGGTGGTTGGCAGGCCATGTGCTCTAACTACGTGTTGTATAAATAGCGTTGCTAATTTTTTAGCAGAGGGCATTTGTTTCAAAGGATGGAAATGCGCCATCTTGGTCAGATAATCAACTACCACCCATATGATGGAATATCCATTTGATTTTAGTAGCTCTGTGACGAAATCCATACTTAAAGTATGCCAGGGCATGGGTGGTATAGGCATGGGTTGTAATAAACCAGCAGGAGCAACATGGGATGATTTGTATTGTATGCAGGTGGGACAAGACTGAACATAACTTTTGACATCGTTGGGCAATGTGGGCCACCAAAAGGTTCGTTGACATAGCTCCAAGGTCTTTTTATATCCAGGGTGACCAGCAAAAACTGTATCGTGAGTCCACTGTAAAATAGTATTACGTAAAGCCTCAGTAGGAATGTATAGACGATTGTCAAACTATACCACCTCTCCCTTTTTAATGGTTTCAGGAGGTACGGAAGCAGTTTTCAGTGCTTGTTGCACGCGTTCTAAGAAATCTTGGGAATCACATAAAGCTATGATTTTATGTTCAGGAATGATAGGATCAGAAGGGGTTATTTTAGTATCAGTACTGGGATAATTTAACCGTGACAAGGTGTCTGCTTTTTGTTGGTCTTTTCCAGGTTTGTAGGTGATTATGAAATCAAATTCGTTAAAGAATAATAGCCAACGTAATTGTCGTGGAGTTAATGCCTTAACATTCTGATAAAACTGAAGATTGCGATGGTCAGAGTAAATGGTTACCGTGTAACGGGCTCCTAAGAGATAGTGCTGCCACTCTTGAAAGGCCAGTTTTATGGCTAACAATTCACGCTCTGCTACCGTATAGTTCTATTCGGCAGCCAGGAGTTTTCTAGAGAAAAAGGCCACTGGATGGAGGTGTCCAGAATCAGGATCTCTTTAGGAAAGGACCCCCCCCAACAGCCACTTGAGAAGCATCCGCTTCCACGAAAAATGGTTGAGAGGGGTCTGGATGATGCAAAATGGGAGCTTCTGTAAAGGCCTTTTTTAGTACTTGAAATGCTTGCTCTGCCTCTGGGGACCAATGAAATTTAACTCCTTTTTTTAACAGATGGGGGATGGGAGAAACAATGGAAGAGAACTGGGGAATAAAACGCCAATAGAAATTGGCAAAACCCAGGAATCGTTGGATATCTTTTAGAGAACTTGGGGCGTCCCAGCGCAAAATGGCCTGTACTTTAGATTTATCCATGGCAATACCTTCAGGTGAAATTACATAACCCAAAAATTCGATATTGGTGGCATGAAACACACATTTCTCTAATTTGGCAAATAAATGGTGCTCTCGCATTCGCTGCAAAACTGCTCGAACGTGCTCAATATGTTCTTCAGTAGAGGAAGAATAAATCAGGATGTCATCGATGTAACAGATGACGAACACATCTAAAAAGTCTTGTAGCACTTCATTAATAAAAAATTGAAATGCTGCAGGGGCATTACACAGCCCGAATGGCATCACTGTGTACTCGAACAAACCAAATTTTGTCTGAAAGGCAGTTTTCCACACGTCCCCGGCTTTTACTCTTATCAAGTAGTACGCACCCCGTAAGTCTAATTTGGTACAAATAGTCGATTTTCGCACTTGATCCAGTAAGACAGGTATGAGTGGGAGAGGATACCTATTCTTAACTGTGACCTTGTTTATAGCGCGATAGTTGATGCAAGCGCGCACCTCTTTGTTCTTTTTGGGCACGAAGAAGAGTGGGGAACTAACTGGAGAAGTGGAATGCCTTATGAATCCTTTTAATAATAGGTCATCAAGATAGTCTTTCAAATAAAGGGTCTCCGGTTCTGAGAGAGATAGTACACTTGACTGCATGGTAATGTGGCTCCCGGAATCAAATCGATCCAACCGTCATAAGACCGGTGAGGAGGTAGTTGAGTAGCTTGCTTCTCGGAAAACACATCCTGAAAATCATTATACAGAATTGGTACAGAGGTCGTATTGGTCTCTTTAACCACAGGTGCAGGAGTTTCTAGAATGGAGGCACAGTGTAATGGTATAACTGGTTGTTTTCCTGGCAGCGTAACATGTTTGCCAACAATGTACAGAATCCAAGGTTACAGTGCGTTTTACCCAATCAATTTTTGGATTATGAAGTTTTAGCCAAGGGATGCCCAAAATGGCTCCAAACACAGGAGTGTCAATTAAGTCAAATTGAATTTGCTCTGAATGGCCATCCGCACAGATCATAGTCAAAGGTACTGTCTGATGGAGAATTAAACCAGAGGACAACTCCGAACCATCGACAGCTCTCACAGGTTCAGGAATATCTTTTTTAACGGTAGGAATATTTAAAGTGGTGGCCAACCCGATATCTATAAAATTTCCGGTAGCCCCAGTATCTAGTAATATAGGTATTACTTTACGCACTTGATTAGAGAAAAGTAAAGTTACTATCAGGGTCAAATGGCGCGGTGTGGAGGTTAAAGCCCTTGCTAAATAATTATATGAGACCGTGTCGCCCAAATTATCTGATAAGGGGGCCTCTGTCCTTACCGGGCCAAGAAGTTTTCCGACTGAGAGTCTTTTATGGGAGATTGTGGAGTTTCTGCAACACCTATTGCTTTTCGGGTAGTGGTTTTGGCTAAGCAATCTCGAGCAAAGTGCCCTGAACGACCACAATATAAGCACAAATTGAGGCGACGTCTTCGGTCTTTTTCTTCTTTTGACAGGGGTCCCCTGATACCACCAATTTGCATCGGTTCAGAGGAATCAGAAGAGGGTGATTCATTTTTCTCATGCTTTACCACAACCACACGCGTGAAATCCCCACGAGTTTTTTCACCCCAACGCTCACGTAGACGGTGGTCCAGATGAACCACCAAGTCAATGAATTCAGCGCAATCTGTAGGAGGATCTACAATTTGAGCAATGACATCTTTTAATTCGTCTCGGAAACCACGATAGAACAATGAAGTTCTTTTTTCTTCCGGCCATTCTGTCTCTGCGAGAAGTCTGTTAAACGTAGTGATGTAAGACAATAAATCCTGTTTTCCTTGCCGTAAATTCAATAGTTCATTGTCACTTGCTTGGACAAAACAGTGTTTTGCAAAAAGCTTTTGCATAGTATCCTTAAACCTGCGAAAGTTATGTAAAATAGGATCATCCCGTTCCACATATGGTATAGACCACGTTGCCGCAGTTCCACCCAAATATGAGAGAATAAATGCTACTTTTGTGGCATCATCAGGAAAAGCTAACAGGCGACACAAAAAATGCAGTTGACACTGGTTCATAAATATACAAAATTTTGTCTGATCTCCAAAAAATCATTCTGGGGGGGCTAAGGGAACAGGAGTAGGTGTTGTGACTGATACATTCACTGGCTGACTACTGGATGAGGTTGTGTGTGAGGTGCTTGGTGAAAATTGGAACCGTGGTGCTTGAATAACCTGTTTAGGCTGAACCGTGGCATCCTCCCAGGGTGACTCTCTTGGCTTATATCGTTGCAGTTCGCACTGCAGGGTATGGTTAGTTTGTTTAAGAACTGATACCTCATGTTGTAAGGCCTCAAAGGCTTTCGACAACGCCTGTAAAGAAGTGGCCTCATTACCCGGGGAATCCATCGCCCAGGCAAACTATAATTTTGTGGCTTGGTTTTATGTCAGATGAGACTCCAGCCACTCACCTGAATTCCAGGAATGTTTGCAGGAGCGATGCTAGATCGCCAGTCCTCTCGGAACAACTCTCAGCGCTACTGATTAGAACAGGAGCTCTGGCAGATGTTCCAAGAGGGAAGGGGATTGGGACGACAAAGAGAAAAGAGAAGACGCTCAACCATCTACCACCTGGGCCGGCCAGGATCCGTGTTCTTAAGTGCAGGAGTTGCGTTAATCTTCTGCCTGTAAGCCAAGAATAAAATTAACAAGGTTACACTCTTATACGTATACTTCTTATAATTATGGGTATTAATCTGTTCCTGAATTACCTCTATTGTGTTGCTGTTGATGTACAGATAGTCACACACTATTCTTTTATGTTGTTCAGGGGGAGCGGTTATCTATCTACATATTACTGTGTAAAGCAAACGATTCTAGAAGAAAATATAAAATAAACACATTAACCTGTCATGTTATTTCTTCTGAGTACCTCTAAATATGTATATATAATGAGAGCACCGCACCTTGATATAATAGCTGTATTACCTACAAGAGTTTCTCAATGTCCCAGCAGTGTTCTACAAATAATGTCTTGTTTCTCAAGGGTTAACAAAGTCTCGAATTGCAAGGGTTAATGATCCAGCTCTGAAACGTATTAGTCAAACAAAAACGAGTGCATTTGTACAATCTAAAGTCTTAGAATAACGCGGGGCTGGGAACAATGCTCATACATGAAATGCACTGTCAGGATATGAAGAAAGTTATTAATGCCCACGCGGCATTGAAATCACAAGAAAAGTACAAGCGGTATTTTTCAACATACGCGCTGCGTATAAATGGAACGGAACACTTAGCTGGAGGTCCGGAGTGTCCGAGATGTTTATTCTGCGCTGAACGGCTTCTCCTTCTGAGCTGGTTTCCAGGAGAGAGGATCCGATTCTTGAGCCGGGCGTCGGGAGAGTCGAGATTCCAGGAGCGTCGACAATGTTTCCTTGACAACGGAGACGCCAGATCACTCGTCACCGCTTTCAACGAAGAAACAGAAAACCAAGCGACGCCTTGCAGTGGGTGTGGTTATTTATACCCAATGCGAGGGCGTTGGTGCTTGCGTCACTAACGTGTTGTTCTCACATGTGATCTGTGACATCAGAAAGCTTCTGTAGATGTCCTTGACAATGCATGGCAACTGGCAACGTATAAACAAAACTACAAACGCTGCCTTTGAATGAGCTCTCAGGGTTATTAAAGGACGAAAGGAGGACAATCAAATAAGGAATATATATATATATGATACCATCATTGAACCAACAAGCATAGGCAACATCCCATAACATGTATAGCAAGGGGCAGCATAACCTGATATTGCTTCAATGCCCTATGTACATACTGAGACGTGATTAGTAAATAACCCATAAGGATGTTTACAGATTACACATGCCTGATGTGACGTCCTGACACTGTGTGGGTTGGCCCTGAGACAGTCTGCTATAATGTGTGCATGTTGAGTCCTGATATAATGTCTTGTTGAGGCATGTTTGGTTTATTGAACCAAATGTTAAGTCACCAAGAATGCATGGATTAGAATATATGAATGGCAGAGTTGATACTGTGGCCAAGAGTGCATCAGTAAAGGCTTTGCTCTTGAGTGGAGGTCTGTATACCAAGAGGAAGTTTCAGGTGAAAGTGGAGCTAGGATTACATCTAGTAACAAGGGCTGCTCAACCTTATATTGTCGCATGTTCCATCTTAGGGACTCTTATGGTATCCTTAAAGACAGTAGCCAGTTTGCCTCCTTTCTTTCATTGTCAGTTTTGGGTAATGGCTTGAAATACAGGCAGGAAAGCTTCATGAAGTCCTGCTGCCATATGTTTTCCAAACAAAGTTTTTTGATGAATAGTATGTCCAGTTTTGTGTTCGGCAGTATATAAAAAAGTATTTCATTTTGCTCATTGAGCGAGCTTTCATCAGCATACAACATAACAGAGTAGCTTGCGTTTGGGGAAGAAAAGATTTAGGTCCGGTTTGTCCTCGGTAACATCCTTTGAGTTCTCTTTTGATCTGTCACTATTGTTGGTCAAGATTCTTTCCTCTTGATTATGAGATGAGGAAGTAGGTAGAGTAGATAAACTGAGAGTATTATCATTGTGGCTTTCCTGGAAATCAGTGTCCTGCTTAAACAGGCTTATCATAGATTTGGTGGGGTCTTTGTAGAAGGGTCCGGATGTCTTAGAATGTGTTTGTAAAATTGGTGTTGGTGGATCAGTTCATTTCAGTGTTGTGTTGAAATTGAGTTGTGTACTGTTGTGTTGTAGAAGGGGTGATGCAAAGTTTGAGGGTGTGATTATATTTGTGCTTCTTTTGCGTTTGTTGAAAGTGGATGGTGGTATGAGTAAAACGTGGTAGAGAAGAGTAATGGTCTAGTTTTAGCATTATGAATACTGCAATTGATGAAAAGCATATATGTATGGGTTTGTGATCTGTCGAGTTTTGCTTAATGGTTGAAGTGCTTGATGATGATGAGGAGGGAGATTGTAAGTGACTGAAAGTATATGGAGAGTATGTGGGTGAAAGACAGGTTTAGTGATGCTAGAGCCTGTGGTTGTGTTCTTATCCTATGGAGTTGAGGGGGAAAAGAGTTTTCATTTTCGGATTAGGTGCTAAGAGGATAGGATGTTTTAATGTAGAAGAAGGATGTAGTGGTGGGGAGGACTTTATGAAAGTTGATTTTGTGGGCTGGTGTGTTTGATGAGTTCCAGGAAATTGGAAGGAGGACACGAGCTTACAAAGAGTATTGTTATAGTGGATGTACATAGCGAATGGTGGGTGAAAGTGAAAATGTTAGGAAAGGTAGTCAGGCGTAGAAGTAGACGAGGGTGCATAAGAAGCTTGTGGGAGGAGGGTGAGATTTTAGGTTTAGCATACTGAGGTGGGAAAGGAATTTATTGGAAAAAAGGGGGAGGCAATAGCAGTTGGCAAGAGTACCTCAGGGTGAAGTTGGGAGGGAGCATGGAAAGGTGAGGTGACAGAGATGTAGAGGTGAGGTGCAAGTGGGATGAAAATTAGTGGGGTGGCGCAGAGAGATTGAAGTGGTTAGATGGAATGAGGTGAGAAGTGGATGGATATGGGTGTGTAGTGGTGTGTGTAAATGTATGGGGAGAATGGTGTGCAGATACTTTTTTGTTTTTTACTGGGATAAAGGGAAAACAGGAGTGAAACTGATGTAGTCGGTTGGTGGGAGTGGTTAGTAGCTGTGTGACAAGGAAAGGAGAGGTGGCTGTACTCCACAACCACCAAGATGGCCACACATTACATTAATAAAAACAACACTGCCAATGATTTTCATTGTACTGTTATAGAACACATGCAGCCTCACTAAACCAATACAGACTTGAGCAAACTACTTCTAGAAAAAGAACAATGGTGGATATAGAGGTTGGGCACACATATACACGGTCTAAACGACGACATTCAATGGACCCTTTTGAACTTACGCATGTGGGTGTCTAGTTAAGGAGTCACTATATGATCCATCTCATGCTCACATTATGTCATACTGATAGGTAATGATTTACAGTGTACACACCCAGATTGTTAGGGGGACATATCGGAGACACATGGACATTCCATTGGCACATGGGCTCACATTCTCGATTTTATTTTTACATTTCTTTCCTAAGGACACATTGAGTTAGCATCCCCTGTATTAGCCTATTTCCATCTATTTTAGATGACAAGAAAGTGTTACCAATCTTCTCAATGACTAATATACTGCTTCCATGAGTGTAAGATATTGCAACGAGCAGTATTAGAAGCCCCTCCGAGATTTTCAAGATGGCCGCCACATTCATGCATTTCAAGGCAGATTAATTACAACAGCGGTCCTGCCTGACACGTGCCTATATAAGTCTGCGAAGAATTTCTAGATGGCTCTGCATACCCGCTCATTAGGGCGGTCCAGTGAATACCGCAGTCTAGCCTCGATACATGACTTCTTGTTTGCATGTATACTTATGGCTTTCTCCTCCTCATTTTGGGAATCCCTATTAGTGATTTATTCTCTGGGTCAAGATTCTGAGGATCAGGCAATACATTTTATTTATGAGTAGTAATTATTGCCGCACCTGGACATAGGAATAGAGATAGAAACATGAGTACATTTAGCAGTTAAACATATAAGATGGCCGTCGCGATCCACGCCGGCTGGGAGCAATTTCTCTTGAACGATTCCAGGTGTACTGATCATCAAAACACACATTACACTATTTAGGATAGGGCTGCCTCTCCACCACATTCGGGAGATGCGGTCAACGAAGCTAGGTTGGAAAGTTCCCACTGAGCATTGGTGCAATAAGTGTCAAAGTACCACTCACCTGAAATCCAGGTTCAGCAGGAACAAAGCTAGCCAGCCCTCTCACCTTCAGGCTACTCCTAAACACTCAAAGAAAACATGAGTGTGGATGATTAGTCTTTAGGGGAAAAGGAGTAGGAAGAGAGAAGGAAGAAGAAGGTGAAGTCTTTGGTGCTCTCACTGTCCGTACGGTTGACTCAGCTTTTCTGGGTTGGATTTTCGATTTCTCAAAGACCTTGTTTTCCCAATGGTCATGCGCCCCCTTAGGAACAGAAACATAAATGGTGAGTTATTCTGATGACAATTATGGCTTCTTTTACTGTCAACTTTTCTGTTAAGACTCCCCCCCTCAGCAATGTTCAAGTATGTTCCACTCACCAAGGTTTTAGGCCTTGCAAGTCTCTTCAAAATTACTCTTCCTCTTGAAAATGCAGGGAGATCCTATTTGTTGCATAGGACAATAGAAATAAAGTTTACTCCTATTCGTTATATAGGATGAAAAGTTCTGAAGGGCAAAGTCTTTCTAAGTCAAGTCTCTTGGTTTTTCCTTATGATTTAGTCTCTTTGCGGTTTTAAAATAAAATGATTTAAGTGCACTGCGATTTATTGGAGTGCGTTGTGGAGCCAGATCCAATTGTTTCATTTCCTTTCTTTGTTTTTCACAGGTCTGGTAACTGGAAGATCCCTTGAAGAAAAAGAGCCTGGAAGATGTGCCGCAAAACTCCATTGAGCTGCAGAGGATGTAAAAAGTCAAGAGCCAGTAGCGGAAGATCCTTCTCCCAGGTAAGGAACAAAGCCAAGTAAGGCCTGGGACTTAGGGCAAAACATTTATAGACCGAGCCCCAAGATGGCCAAAATCCCGAGTCCTGCTTTCATTTGTAAAAATTGGGTGGAAAGTAGGCCAATTAAGAGGGATCTGGGAGGCCAAAGGGCCCTCGGGATCTTTTGAGGCCTGTAATTACATACGTACAACATGAGGGTCCTAGGGGCCTTATAATAAACAGGGCCAACCTTGGATAAATCATGTGGGGATTCCTGGTGCCTTTTATGAACCAACCTTAGTCCAAAAGGAGTGGAGAGGAAGTGCCTATGGGGTCATTAGTGAGTAAGGTTAGTTCATGTCATTCTGAATGGAGTGAAGGGACGTACCTAAGCAATCATTGCCATGCAGTGAGTTTTTCAGGTGAGAAGTGGTGTGCACAGGACGCACGATGTACGGATCATAACAGTACTTCCCCTCAAATACTGACTAACGGATCGGGGTTTGGAAGGATTTCGGGCATAAAAGTTTCTAACCAGGAGTGGGGCATGCACGATTGGCTAGTTCCCATGGGCGTTCTCCGGGGGAATAGTCTTTCTAATCCACAAGATACAATAATACCCCCTGTCGTCTTTATGAATCAAGAATGCGATTCACCTCGAACTCCTTGTGATTGCCTACCTGGATTGGAGGGGGAGGAGGGATCGAACGAGAGGTTGGGACAAAGGGTTTCACAAGAGAGGTATGAAATACTGGATAAATGCAATACTCATCTGGTAATTCCAGTTTAATGGCCACTGGGTTTACCACCTTTAGGTTTTTAAAAGGCCCCACATATCGAGGTTGGACATTTTTAGACCCTTCCATATGTAGATTCTTTGTGGCCATGCAAACAGAGTCCCCCATGGCATAGAAGAGTGCTGGGCGCCTGTGTTGATCTGCTTATTTCTTCATCAGATCTTTTATAGTCATCAATTGATTCTTTGCATTGATCCAAAGGATCTGTAAATTTTTAAGGAGAATGTCAACTGCAGGTACCTTGTGGGAAAGCTGGATGCGAAGTGCCTTAGGATGATATCCCAGGTGATAGTAAAAAGGAGACATTTCAAGTGCTGAGGGGAGACTGTTGGTAAAGGCAAACTTTGCTAAAAGGCAGTGTCGGCACCCAACCGCTTGTTACAGTAGTTAGTACTGTTCAATACATTGGTTGGTTCGTTCCATCTGTCCATCAGTCTGTGGATGGTAGGCTTATGACTAATGGTGGTCGATTTATAGAGCCACGCAGACCTCCTGCCAAAATATAGAAACAATTTGGGGGCTCGATCAAAAAGTTTTACTGAGGGTAAACCGTGGGGTCTGATCACCTCTTGTATAAATGTGTCCACTAACTCCATGGCACTTGGTAGCTTTGGGAGGGGAACAAAATGGGCAATTTTGGAAAATAAGTCCACTACCACAAAAATGACAGTGTACCCCTTAGTTTTAGGAAGATCAGTGATTAAATCAATACTAATGGTATGACGAATTGTTGGGGGACGTGGTGTTGGTTGTAAAAGACCAGCAGGAGGGGCATGAGAAGCCTTATTACTGGCACAAGTTGGATAGGACTTCACGTTGGTCTGCATGTCTCTGGTGAGTGTCTCCCACCAAAACCACCTTGTACATAGTTCTTTAGTTTTTTTATTCTTTTTTATTGGTACTCATATGATGATTTTTCAACATGGAGTAAGCATAACATTACATCATTCCGTTTTACATTTCTGCATTCAATTCAGATTTGCATTTTACGTTAATCATAAATGGCAAAAATCCTATTACATCTCAGTGTTTATCTTATAGTCCTCGGTAAGTCTGCTAGGCCCCCCAGAATTTTCTCCCCTTTTTTGGGGCACCCTCTGCTCTTATATATCGTACATTCTGCTTGTCAACACCAGTTTAAGTCTTTTTCCCACTCCTCCAGTGTCGGGACAGTGGCCACCCCCCATTTCCTTGCCACATTCCGTTTTTCTACCACCGTTGCCAGTGCCAGCCATTGTTTTATGTGCCTCGGCCAGTCGTCGTTTCCCGCGGTTACCAGCAGGAACCATTTGGGCTCTGGTGGGACCTCGATGCCCATCACTGTCGCCATTGTTTCGGCGATTTTCTGCCAGTTCGTCTGTAGGATCGGGCATTCCCATATAAGATGATAAAAGGTACCCTCCAAACCACATCCCATGTGGCACAGAGTGTTTTCGCATCTCCCCATTCGGTGTAACACAGACCTGGGGTAATATACCCTGTGTATGTAATACTTTCAACTGTATTAGCAAGAATCGTGCCTGTATTGCTCTTCCCTTGGGCTCTGGAGCACCTCCACCCATTTCTCTTCGTCCAAGGGACCTACATCTTGTTCCCAAGTCGCTCTTAAAGTGTCTATGGGTCTGGGGCATTATTTGTTATTTTTTTGTAAAGGAGGGAGACCGTTTTTTCTAGTAGGTGTTCTGTCAGGATCCTATCTTCCAGAGGTGAGGAGGCCTCCAGTACATCAACTTCTCTCAAATGTTCCCTCAGGGCGTGTCCTAATTGGATATACCTGAGCCATTCTCCTTTCCCAAAATTATGTTCCGTCTGTAAGACAGCAAAGGTGATGTATGCCCACCCTCTCCATATGTCCATTTGGGAATAAAATAGCTCTGGCAAAGCAAAACCAAAAAGAAATATTCGCTATTGTGAATTCTTTTATGGATCCTAAAGCCCTACACTCAGAGGTCCCTCCCTCTCAATCTCTTTGTAATGACATCGCAACATTCTTTGAGGAAAAATCATCAATATCCAAAAAGATTTTGAAATATTAAGAACAGAAGAAGTGGGGAATGAGTTGGGTCTAGATCACATACAGGATAGACCCCTATTTCACACCTTTCAAGCAGTCACCCTATCCCAGACATATGAAGCTATCTTAGCATGTAAATCAGGTTCCCCACGTGATGCTTGTCCTCCAATAATATTGCATCACATTTTGGATATAGTGAATCCCGTGATTAATAGGATTGTGAACTCCTCGCTGTCTTCTGGCATAGTGCCTGATGCGTGGAAATTCGCAATAGTGAAGCCCCTAAAGAAAAAACAACATATCGATTCTGCCAATCTCTCCAACTATAGGCCCATATCCTTACTACCAATTTTGGGTAAAGTTACTGAAAAAATGGTCTTCAAGGAACTTTCTAATTTTGTGGAGTCAGCCCAGATCCTCCATCCTAGACAATCGGGCTTCCGCCCGAAATACTCCACAGAATCAGCCCTACTGGAGATATCTGATACTTTGAAATTCATTACCGACAATGGCAGAAAGGCAGTGTTGATCCTTTTAGATCTGTCCGCTGCCTTTGATACTATATCTCATGACATCCTCTTGGCCAGATTAAAATCCTGTGGCATTTCCAACACAGCTCTGGCCTGGATCACATCCTTCCTATCCAATCGGAAGCAAGTAGTTTCCCTGGGCACCTTTCTTTCCTCAGAACGGACCATCAAAACAGGAGTCCCCCAGGGGGCCTCACTTAGTCCACTCTTGTTTAACGTATACATGGCCCCACTTATCTTCCTCATTTCGACTTACGGGATAGAGACAACATCCTATGCGGATGATACCCAGCTGATTTTGTCCCTTGAGAAAAACTCCACAGAGGCTGAAGAAAATTTTAAATCTTGTCTTACAGCGGTCATCACTTGGATGAAAAACAACCATCTCCGTTGTAATACGGACAAGACAGAAATCCTGTTGATCGGGAAAGACAATCCCTTTCATCCGAGGGATTGGTGGCCGGAAGAGGCAGCAGCTCCTCCTGCCACAGTGGAGGTGGCCAAGAATTTAGGGGTCTGGTTTGACTCTTCTCTCTCCTTTAAACATCACACCCTTAAGGTGGTGGGTTCCTGCTTTGGAATGATTAAAACCATGAAAAAATTCTTTGAGTTGATTCCACTGGCTGCAAGGAAAACGGTGGCCGTGGCGTTATTACTCTCAAGACTTGACTATTGTAACAGCCTGTTAGTAGGGGTCAATAAATCCATCTTGAAGAGACTACAGGTAGTGCAACATGCAGCGGCCAGACTTGTTTTGAAACTTCCACGCAGGTCATCAGCATCAGAAGCACTGAAAACTCTTCATTGGCTTCCGCTGCATAAGAGGATTCTATTTAAACTCTTGGTCATCATTTTCAGAGCTATCCGTCAAATCGGACCAGAATATCTTTCTAGGAGATTTACACCTTATATTCCGGGAAGGACACACAGATCCACATCTGCTAACCTCCTCAAGTTACCTGGTTTTAGATTAAAAACCAGGGAGGGAAAACTGCTACAGTACTTGGAGTAAAAGCCTGGAATTTTATGCCTAACAAACTGAGAATGATTTATTCAGAAAAACTGTTCAGGAAAGCACTAAAGACCTGGATTTATGGATTAAGTGACGTATGTAGTCTTGCCCTCATCTAGGTTCTATCGCCTTGCTAGTTCGCTTGTTATCTGAATAGCGCCAGGAGGCTCCTTTGGGAGCGACAGTCTGCGCTCTATAAATGCCCATTCCATTCCATTCCATGTCTACCAGCGTCTCTAGTCCCAGCAGGTCCCATTTTGCGAAGCCCCCTAGCTTACTTATTGCTTTCAGGCGGTCGCCCATCCAGAGGGGTGTCATCCCTGTGAGTTTGTCTTCCCATCCCAGGTATTTTGTCGTTGCCCTCCATGCTTTGACTACTGTCTTCGTGTGATTTGGAGGTTTTTATCTACTTGTTTGGTGTATAGTATTGCCCTTGGACCCTTCTCTCCCATAGCCACTCTATCGACCCTATATGCTGGGTCTGATCTGTCCTCAAACATCCACCCATTCACTAGTTGGCCCGCCCAGTAGTAGTTACAAATATCAGGTACTGCTAGGCCACGTCATATATCCCTCTCTGAAGTTTAGCCAGGGCTATTCGTGGGGCCGCTCCGCTCCACAGCAGTGCGCGGAGGGGGTATTTTGCAGTTCATATAATAGTCGGGGAGAGCATCATTTTAAACATAACTGATCGGCCCAACATGGTTAGGGGCAGGGTCCGCCAATGTTTGGCATCTGTTATAAGTCTATCGAGTTATCGGCCCGCGTTCATTCAGTGAAATTCTTGGGCGTCTCTCGTTATGTGGATACCGAGATATTTAAAACCATTTTCTTCTATGGGCACGGCACATCTGGACGTTAAGGCGGGTACTCCTCCCGATAGGGGATATAGCAGCGACTTATCCCAGTTTATGCAATACCCTGAGTATTCCCCATATATGCAGAAGATCTGTAATATTCTGTCTCCCGAGTGTCTCGGTTTCTTCACATATAGGAGGATGTCGTCTGCATAAAGTGAGATTCGATCTTCCCACTCCCCCCTATCGGTATCCCCCATATCAAGGGGTCCTGTCGTATCCATGCTGCCAGTGCCTCCAGTGCCAGCGTGAACAAAATTGGGGACAGCAGGCATCCTAATCTAGTTCCCCTTCTCAGGGCAAACATCCGGGACACCGAGGCGTTGACCCGCACTATGGCCATCGGCTGTCCGTAGAGAAGTTTAATCCATTTTACGAATTTGGGACCCATTCCCAAGCGATCGAGGACTGCAAAGAGATAATTCCACTCCACGCTATCGAATGCCATTCTAGCATCTAGGGATAGAAGGGCTGAATGTTCGTCTAAGCATTTTTCTGTCATATGGAGTATACCGAACAGCCTGCGAAGATTCAGTCTGGTGCCCCGATGGGGTATGAATCCAGACTGGTCTGGGTGTTTGAGGGTAGTAATCACGCCAGATAAACACATAGACAGGAGTTTGGCCAGCACTTTAACCTCGTAGTTGAGTAATGAGATCGGTCGGTATGACCCGCATTCTGTTGATGGTTTGCCTACTTTCGGTATTACCGCTATAACTGCCGTCCTTTGATCCAAGGGCAAAACGCTATCTTGTTGTGCTTGATCGAACATATTCAACAAGTGTTCTGCTGTTGTGTCTAGCAAAGTTTTGTTCATTTCTACCGGGAGGCCATTCGGCCCGCAGCTTTCCCAGATTGTAGAGCTCGGGAGGCGGCTTTTATTTCGTCAACTGTGAGGTCACCCTCTAGTGTCTCTCTGTCTTCCTGCGTGAGTCTCGGCAGCGAAATGTCACGCAAGAAATCTGCACAGTCCTCTACTATGTGTGTTGAGCGGGATGTGTAAATCCCTTCTAAATATTTGGCAAATTCCTCTGCTATCTTGGCCCCAGTTTCGTACTTATTCCCCCCCTCATCTACCAGCCCAGGGACCCATCCTCTGTTCATCTGACTCCTGTCTAACAAGGCTAGCAGCTTGCTTGCCTTGTTCCCACGTCGTATAATTTATGTTGTGTAGCCAGCGCCGGCATCCGGGCATTGTCCTCTAGTAGATCTCGTAATTCTTTTTGCTGCATCTTTAAGCGTTGCCTATCAGTCCTTGCCTGGGGATCAGTGCCCGACACCCGGTTCTCCAATTGAAGTATATCATTTTCAAGGACGAGACACTTAAGGTTTTTCTATTTCCTGAGGGCTCCTATTTTTGCCAGGGCACTGCCTCTGATGACTGTTTTAAATGCTTCCCACAGGGTCACCGCAGAGGCGACCGATCCGACATTGTCCTTAAAATAATGCTCTGCCCCCTCCCTTACGTTTTCTACAAAGTCCTCATCTTTGAAGAACCATGGGTCCAAACGTTGCGGTAGCGTGTGGTCCCTCACTGGGCCCGATAGCTGAGCCTCAACTGGGGAGTGGTCTGACACCCCATGGGCCACATGTTTAGCGTTTATGAATTCTCCCAGCCCAGGGCCCTGTGTGATTAGGTAATCAAGCCTGGAAAGGCTACCCTCCGCGGCGGACAGGTGGGTGTATTGCTTCGCTTCCGAGTGTTGGTGTCTCCAAATGTCACCCAGATCCATTGCTTCGAGGAATCCCCCCCAGTTGGCCTCTCTGTCTTGTGGTATTTGTCCCTAAGGGGCCCCCGCCCGCCACATCTAAATCTGATGATACAAAGTCATTCATGTCACCTCCAGAACCAGTCTGCCCTCTGGCAGCTGCAGCAACAGCGAACCCAACGCCTCGAGTGTGGTCGTTTGTAGGCCCGGGAGTGAGTACACATAGCATTTATTGAGTCTTTTCCCCTCCCACGTTCCGCTCACTGCTGCATATCTTCCAAGAGGGTCAGTCCAAATCCTACTCTGTATGAAGGGAAATGCCTTTCTAAATAAAACTCCCACTCCCCTGGAACCGGAGGTGTAGCCTGCGTGTGCTATCAGAGTATAGCCATATCTATCGAGAGCTTTACAGTAATTGGCTTTAAGGTGTGTTTCCTGCAGGAGAACCACATCTGGTGTATGCCTCTTAATAAATTGTAAAACTGTGGACCTTTTTAGTTTGCCATTGAGCCCATTGACATTCCAGGACCATATCCTCATTGAGGACTGTGTGTGTTTTTGGTTGGTCATTTGGGATTGGGCTCTAGTTCGGTGCCCTTGTCAGGGCAGGCCACATCACTTTCGGAGACTTCCTTTGGCTTTACTTAATGTATCGTACCTAACTAATAACATCCCTCCAACATCCCCCTCTCCCCCACCCAGCTACCCTGCTTCTAAGGTTATGGAAACCCCAACTCTCCAACCCGCAGAGCGCCTGTCGCCCCTGAACTTGCATAACAGTTCTAACTAATGAATAATATGGGGGGTGTTCGGCCCAACCAGACCTAAGTCCGTAAGCTCTGTCCCACTCCCTCCCGACCAAGCCCAGCATACGTTAGTCACCTTTGTGAGTCTCATCTGGGTTAAACTGGCCAATGCTCCAATCGGGCCGGACTTAATGTCTCAATGTTCCACCTGAAGGGCTGGGATGTCTTACCTTTGTCCTGGTCTCACCGTTCCTTACTCTAGTGCCGCTTTTGTATCAGGCTGACCCTCAGGTTCACTTTGTCTCCTTTGTGGTGCCCTCCTCTTCGACGTGGGTCCTTGTCAGATCCTAGGCTGACCATGCGCCAGCCTTCCAGCCACTCTCAGGCTTCCTCTGGTGTAGCGAAGTGCCATGTTTTCCCTTCGGCTATTACTCGTAGTCTGGCTGGGAAAAGCATCATGTATTTTAGGTCTTTGGACCTTAGTTCTTTTTTCACAAGCTCAAAACTTCTCCTTTGCCGCTGTACTTGTAGGGTAAAATCTGGAAAGAACCTTATACGGGTATTTTCATATTGCAGGTCTCCTTTCGATCTCACTGCTTGTAGTGTAGAGTCTCTGTCACGGTGGTTGAATTTTCTGGCAATAATTGTATGTGGCGGCGCCCCGGGTTTTGGTTGTGGAACCAGCGCCCTATGTGCCCTTTCGACAGAGAAAAACTTTGATAGGTGTTGGGGCTGTAGCTTGTTAACTATGAGGTCTTCTAGAAACAGGTCAACACAGAGCCCCTCAGCCCCTTCCGGGACCCCAACAACGCGTATATTGTTTCTTCTTGCCCGTCCCTCCTGATCTTCAAGCCACGCGGCCATATGTACTGTCTGCTGCGTTAGTTTGTGCACTTGTTCTTCTAGGCGCTTTGTTTTGGACTGGAGCTGGGTGATTTGGGTCTCGGCTGTTGACACCTTCTCACTTAGTTTGGAGT
Organism: Calotriton arnoldi; assembly: GCA_963921515.1. Classification (NCBI taxonomy): domain Eukaryota; kingdom Metazoa; phylum Chordata; class Amphibia; order Caudata; family Salamandridae; genus Calotriton; species Calotriton arnoldi. The sequence continues at coordinate 1,424,167 of CAWUFW010003973.1, forward strand.
GGTCTGCCCTGATCAAGCTGACCTCTGTAGACACCGAGTCTATTTTTGGTTCTAGGGATCCCTTAACATCTCGGATCACAGACATTATGGCGGCCAGTGAAGGCTCCTACCCCCTCCTCTTCAATGTTCGGTGGTGGCTTCGTGATAGCGTAGATGTCCATTTTATTGGATTGGATGGGGCCCGTCCCTCTGGGTTTCCCCATTCTTACTTTATATTCCGCCAGAATTTCGTGAGTAGGGGTCTGTCTCCCATCCACTCTCAAAGTGCCCCGCTGATGGAAATCTATGTGTGCACCAGTTATTGTAGGGCCTTTATGCGACCTCTGCCGCTTCCCTGATGTTGCTCCAGTCTGGCAGCGATTTCAGTTCCTTCTATTCCTCGGGCCTGGTTCGATCCCCGCACAACTGGCTTCACTGTGGGTCATGATGCGAGGGCGCGGGGGTCAGAAGGACAGGGAGGATCAGCAGTTTCCTCAGCCCATCGGCAACGAAACCCCCGGCCAGTTGCCCCTACCCTTAATTCGGCCTTCGTGTAGAACAGTTCCTGTGCTGGTGGGGTCTCTTCATTTATTTTGGGAGGGGAGGGAGATGAGGCACAACTCCCCGGGCCCTCTCAAATGCCAGTCGATCCTCACCGTGCAGGCCGCAAGCTTTCCTCACTGCTGTGTCAGGCCTACGTTGTGCAGCTTCTTTCATGCGTGAGGCCCGGCCTCTTACGATACGCTGGAGGTATCCCGGCCCGTCCTCTCTGTGTGGGTCCGGCCTTCAGCTATGGAGTGCTCCAGGCAGCGGCCACAGGCACCCCCTCGCCCGGGACCGACCACCGGATCCGGCGACTCGGCGCCCGCCAGCCACGGCCCAGCAGCAGAAGCGGCCTCCCCTCGCCACACCAGCCAGTAACCAAGGCAGCGAATCGTCGCTTCCGCTGCCCCACAAGGCCTCAAGCACCACTTATCTGGGCAACTCCATTACCAGCCAGCCCCGGATCCGCTCCCCTTCTCCCGGCCAGCCAGCAGGTGTTATATCGGGGCTTCTGTGTCGGCCGTATCCGCCGCTCGTCGCACTCCTCGCGGCTGCCGCCCAAGGCGCGCAACTGTTCTCCGTCGTTGTGTTCTGTGTCCAGGGGACTGTCACGGGTCAGCAGAACGCCGAGTATGTGACCCCGTTATCGGCCACTATTTCTTGCCGTTAAGGTGGCGCTTAGGCCAGGATTTTGGACGGATTACTTGGGCTTGGTCCGGAGCTCCGCTAGTCCACGGACATCTTGTTCGGTGGCTAAACCACGCCCCCTCACTGGAGAATTTTATCCCTGTACTTGATGGGAACAAATTGTTTCTCTTCAAGATAAAAGAGGCCCTCTTTAATAGAATGAAGTGGGTTGGCTAAACAATCCCTCTTATCCACCTCCTAGAGCTTATCTTTCAGCTCAGTAAGAAACTCGACTGTGCAGCAACTACCAATTATCCTTTTTGCAGGAATCATGGGTATCTCTTGCTGTGAGATCTTCTCTTTTTGGGGAGATGTGAAAATTTGAGGCAGGGCATCAGCTTTAGCCTGCTTTTCTTCTGGACAATAGGTAATGATAAAATCTAATTCGTTAAGAAAAGGACCCACCTTATTTGACGTGGTGTCAATGCTTGTGTGGATCAGAAGAATTGCAGATTCTTGTGCTCGACATAAATAGTAATCGTGTGACGAGACTCCAACAAGTAGTGTTGCCATTCATGAAATGCTAGTTTAATTGCCAACAGTTCCCTTTTGGCTATGGTGTAATTTTGTTCTGCTGGCAACAGTTTTGTTTAGAAAAGAAGGCTATTGGATGCATATGGCCTGTTTCCTCATCATGTTGCGATTAGACCCCTCCAACCGCATATTGTGAGGCATCGGCCTCTACAAAGTACAGTAAAGCAGAATCAGGATGTTTTAAAACAGGAGTTGACGTAAATTTCTCCTTTAACAGATTGAATGCTTTCTGGGCTTCATGAGACCACTGGAACAAAACCTCCTTTTTCAACAATCTAGTGATTGGAGCAACGATCTCTGAAAAGTCGGTTTTAAAATGGTGGTATAAATTGGCAAAGCCTAACAGAGCTTGAACATCTCTAACACACATGGGCGTTGGCCAGGTTAAAATGGCCTCTATTTTCTTTCCGTCCATTTGGATTCCAGTTGGGGATACCAGAAAGCCTAAAAAATCCACTTGTGTGACGTGAAACATGCATTTGTCAAGCTTAGCAAAGAGGGAATGATCCCGCAGCTTTTGCAAGACTGCTCGGACATGACATTCGTGTTCCTGTATATTTGTTAGAGTAAATAAGAATATCGTTTATGTAGACAATGATGAATTGGTCAAGGAAATCTCTGGGAACTTCATTTATGACACAAACCAAATGGCATAACACAGTGGAGATACAGAAAATTTGTCATATTTCATAGATAGCCGTTTATACGTGATCACTGGTGTCCAAGCTAAAATAGCACAATGCCCAATTTGCAGAACCTTTACAAGGACTTTTATACCCAAAAACCACAAAAAGGCGTGTTCAATATGTGTCCAATATCCAATCATGTTACAGTGAAAGGTAATTTCTTCACTATTATGGACTAATACATGGCATGTTGCTGATCAGAAGATGCAGTAATTACACAAGCATTAAGCGTCTAGCCAATCATAGTAAAGAACACCTCGTGGTACATGCATGATGCAGATGGCCACAGGTAATGATGTCTAGATATCCTGGTGGCTGGATCATCAAATGTGTCCAGACAGGGGTTTACACAATACCTGTGCAATCAATTTTCGACATTTGGCCTTTGCTATATATGGACATAGATTGACACATTCCTTGCTCGGAAAGTATGGCAGCAACTTGTTACACAAGTTCACCCTTAGGGCATACTACTTGTTCCTCACGTTCCACAGACCAGGCCTTATTATCATTGAGTATCACAGGACAAGACTACAAGAACAGAATGGACTCCACACAAAATAAAACAGGCTTCCACACACCGTCCTCTGATAATCAATGATGACACTGTGTTACTACTTCTCCTGGCACTGCCCCATATCCATCAGTGTTTAGTCCTAGATGTTGTGTCTGGCATATGGGCTGTTGCTACCTCAGGCAATAATGACCATTGCTGGGTTGCATTATCATTAGTTCTTTTTGGTCAGTACTGGGTGGCTGTCATTGTGTACCTCTATTGTGGCAGTTCGTGTTGACAAATATTACACATGGGATATTTTTGATCATAACAAAACCTAGATAGTAATTATCTAACTGTTATGTGCGTACTGGGAGAAAAGCTTTCTTTCCATGCATCAGGGGATCTGGGATGCATAATTGAGTCACCTCTTGTTGGTCTATATTTAAATCCAAGAAGAACTTCACCTATTTGTAGCCCTCAACTGGGAGATCTGTAATACTCTGTTATTGATGACAACTTTTATTAGACAGGTAATTGAACTTTCATGTGGGAATATTTTCTTAGCAGCTGTAGTTGGTAAAGGTGATGTTCCCCATTACTCTGTAAGTTATTATCTACTAGGCACTGTTGGAGCAGGTGTGCACAAATACTAGATGACATAATACATGTAACTTTGCACCATATTTCCCTTTCAATTCAACACAGTACTTTTTTCCTCAAAACATGTTTTCTCCTTTTCCTTTACTCTCTGTGGTAAAGCTGAACGTCTAAACGTCATTCAATGTTCCTACTTTGAAGTAAAAGGAATTTATGTGGAATCCACAGGCACCAAGAGCAGTCCAGTAGCAGAAATAACTGTTGCTACACATAGCCATTTCTTGGCAGGTCTTGAAGAAGTGTTGGCCGTTGTTATTTTGATAAATTTCAAAAGAAACCTTACAAATGTTTATTTTCCTGTACCTTCTGTGTTGCGTCAGAGGTCTACAGTACTTAAACACAACAGATACATTACAACTGGGGTTACAGGTATAAATCCTGAATGAGGCCCCAGTGTTCAGCCAGAGCCGCAGGCAATGAAGGTGATGAAGATGGTGCCCTTAGTCCTTGTTGTTACTCCAGTGGTTGGGGAACCTTCCTGGTATGAGGGCCATGCCGTACAGTGACATCTGATGTGAGTATGGGCAAAGGCCAAGCCCCAATCTCCTGGTTGGAGATCGAATCCAGATGGTGTTGATCAGTCAGGAAGGGCCTGCAGTGCTTGATGATGAAGTATCAGCTACTGACAGCGGGACAATAAGCACGTGGCCTGAGATGTGCCTGCTGCTGGATGATGGTAGGCACAGTGAAGTTTCGAGTGACACTAATCCCTTTGCAAAGATCTTTTGATCACTTGTGAGAATTGAACGCTGGCCCATTGAGATCCTAAAATGTGTGAGTTCTTTTAGGAGGCATTTGGCCACAGTCATAGTTCACAGTTCTCTTGCAAAATATGTCTCTTGTTCATTGTAATTGTGGCAAAAGTTGAAACAATACTTGTTAAACAGAATTACTAATCCAATGATGTTAATAAGTCTCTTAGTTTCTTAGCTCATGAGGGTCTGCGGGTAAAGTCATACTTTGATGGAAACAACTCATCGTTGTATGAGATAAATCAGTTAAATCCTCCTCTTGCGCACACTTAATCCCACATTCTATTGCACTACATGTGGGCATTCATCCTATCTGTATGATATGGGGAACCTGTAACTTTACTTGATGGGGTTGAAAGGGGGCAGGGGCATATGCATCTATCGTATTTCTAAATCAGGGGAAACCAGTCCCGATGTTTGAACGGAGCAGGCTCTGTCCTCTGTACACCACTGCATCACTCAGGAAGAACAAGATGTGTTGTAACATAACATTTAATTAATGCAAGGTGATAACATTTTTGCATTTCTCTGGTGACTGCTTCACGCAACATTAGCAATATAAAACTTCTCTAATTATACCTGAAAAGGAATAGGAAGTGAAAGAATTGGAAAAATAAGTCGTCATCTGTGAATAGGCAACCATAATTGCATAGTCAATAACAATATCATATTCATCTACTTCTATTTCTCAAACACAAAACCCTTTTTTTCCTACTTTCCATCCCTCTCTCATTTATCCACTTTTCCCCCCACTAAACCCTAGTGTTCCTTTCCCAGAATCCCTATTACACAAAGCTGTCCCTTACTTGAACAAACTATCCCCATACTCAACCCACGCTATCCTGTCTAAATTACACATGCAAGTATTTTCATTCCTATCAACACATTTAAGGCATTTTATGTTCTAGGGAACAAGAGAATAGTGAGTAGGCAATAGGAGAGAGAGAAAGAAAATGTAAATATAGGTATTTTGAATACTCAAGGCCATTATGGACAGTATACAGACGTGACCATGTTACTATACTTGGTATATTCAGATATACCCCAAATACTCCCACAAACAATAAAACAACATAAAACAGAACACAGATAGATACATACGAGAAACACATCTTGTTGTCCACGTTCTAAAACCTAGGAAAAACATGTGTGTGTGAGTGTATGTATATTTACCTAACCTGGCGCCTCAGCACCAGAAAGACGGGACGCACTCTCTGCAAGATTTCACTTTGCTGATTTATTTCCGAGTACAAAACACCCAACATGTTTCGATCTTGTCTCAGACCTTGATCCTGTGATCAAGGTCTGAGACAAGATTGAAATGCGTTGGGTGTTTGTACTCGTAAATAAATCAGCAAAATGAACCCTTGCAGAGAGTACGTCCCGTCTTTCTGGTGCTGAGGTGCCCAGGTTTGGTAAATGTAAACCGGCGAGGTCCTGCCGGGGGAGACACGCACCGCCGACACAAAGAGCGCCATCCACCCAGCTGGGACCAAAACTGTGAATATATATATATATATACAGCTCCAAGATGTGTCCATCAGTTAAGTCGCACTCAATAGGGGGCCACTCGACAAGGTATTTACCAAATCGATTATGTGGGCCAACAGCATAGGATTTAGGACGGGCCCGCTTGCGGGGTCCATGTGACTTATACAGAGTATAATGCGTGCATCCATTTGGGGGATGATCGATTACGAACTATAGTTCCCATAATGCACAGTTCCATATGACCATCCCATTGGAGGGAGTGCAGTATTTAAATGGGAACGTCATATGCACGCATCCTTCCCGTGAAAGCCTCTGAAGAGAAAGCTGAGGAGCTTTCGAAACGCGTCAGGCAAACCTACACGGAGGCTGTTAATGGCTGTAAGCGGTATCCGTCCATACCATGGAAAGAGAGTTCTCTTACTGCTGATGGCCGAGTGCGACTCAACTGATGGACACATCCTGGAGCCGAATGTATTCGCGGCCGTCCTGCCGCGGAGTCTGCACCACCCCGCGATAATAGGGGGCCACTCGACAAGGTATTTACCAAATCGATTATGTGGGCCAACAGCAGAGGATTTAGGACGGGCCCGCTTGCGGGGTCCATGTGACTTATACAGAGTATAATGCGTGCATTCATTTGGGGGATGATCGATTACGAACTATAGTTCCCATAATGCACAGTTCCATATGACCATCCCATTGGAGGGAGTGCAGTATTTAAATGGGAACGTCATATGCACACATCCTTCCCGTGAAAGCCTCTGAAGAGAAAGCTGAGGAGCTTTCGAAACGCGTCAGGCAAACCTACACGGAGGCTGTTAATGGCTGTAAGCGGTATCCGTCCATACCATGGAAAGAGAGTTCTCTTGCTGCTGATGGCCAAGTGCGACTCAACTGATGGACACATCCTGGAGCCGAATGTATTCGCGGCCGTCCTGCCGCGGAGTCTGCACCACCCCGCGATAATAGGGGGCCACTCGACAAGGTATTTACCAAATCGATTATGTGGGCCAACAGCAGAGGATTTAGGACGGGCCCGCTTGCGGGGTCCATGTGACTTATACAGAGTATAATGCGTGCATCCATTTGGGGGATGATCGATTACGAACTATAGTTCCCATAATGCACAGTTCCATATGACCATCCCATTGGAGGGAGTGCAGTATTTAAATGGGAACGTCATATGCACGCATCCTTCCCGTGAAAGCCTCTGAAGAGAAAGCTGAGGAGCTTTCGAAACGCATCAGGCAAACCTACACGGAGGCTGTTAATGGCTGTAAGCAGTATCCGTCCATACCATGGAAAGAGAGTTCTCTGGCTGCTGATGGCCGAGTGCGACTCAACTGATGGACACATCCTGGAGCCGAATATATATATATTTATATATATATATAACCAACCCTTTCGTACTCCGGACACTCCAGGATGCTTGTGTTATTTATTTAGCAACAAGAAGTCACACACCGACGCGTTTCGCCGTTAAGGCTTGTTCACGGTGTATGTATATATATATATATATATATATATATATATATATATATATATATACACATCCCTGCGTCCAGGGTGTATGCGAAATCATACAAATCTTAGAATTATGAAAATCCAAATATTTATTATTCATCAACATTCATTTTGTGCATTCGTTATGCATTCTCCACTACCAAGAACACACGCTAAACCTACCAAACTATTCCTGTCTACTGTGCGTACCCGTCAAAGGATATTGCGACAATATATGGCTTTGTGTTTGGAACTATGCCAAGAGTCTGTGGTGAGTCTAAAAGGGGAAGTTAATCTCTGCTTGCATAACGAATTCAAGGGCATTGGAAGCTTTTATTTTATTAATAGCACAACTAATTTTAGATGGTATGAATTGTCACTATCTCATTGTGCAAATAAGTGGTGAACTTTTGTGCTTGGTGCTGTTCAGGTAATACCAAAGATAAAATTACAATTGTTGCAACATGGTAGGTCTTTCGAGTGAACTATCATCCAGTGGCGGCTAGCAGGACTAAAATATGGTGGGGGCGATGGCGCCAAACTCGCCATATATGCGGCTCCCCTGGTGCGGCACTTCCCCGCCACCCCCGGTGTCCACGAGCAGGAGTGGAAGCACTTCCTTCCTGCTCAGGGGAATGCACATCCAACCAATCAGTATGAGAGCAGCTCCGGGATTGGTGGGAGCAGGTTAACCCAGCACTTATTTTGAGTCTGTGAGCCTGTGCCAGCAATACCCCAGCTGCACCACAGCCCTGGCATTGCTGGGTCTACAGTGCACATGTCAGGCTGGCCGTAGCAAGACAGCCGGCTAACCCGACATGCGTACAGAAAGTGGCAGAAGTCATCCTGCAATCACAGGATTCAGCCGCAACCCCTGCCCTCACGCTCGAGCTGCACACAGCGCAAGCTGGTGGCAAAATAAAATGACATTATTATGCCATTTTATTTATTTGTGTTTACCAGTTGCGCTTGCAGCAGGCTAGGTGACACTCCCCCGCTCTTTAGGAGGAGCCACCCCTTCTATCATCATGTGGCAAGACAGTAGAAACATGAGATTGATATGTTCCCACCGTCACTGCACAGTCACTGGCCAGTCCAGACTGCATTTTAGTACGTGCTGTGGTCATTCTGTCTAGTAGTCCCTGACCCTCTGCTGCTAAGCCACAGGCCAACTGAGCTAAATCATGAAACTCCCGCAACAGAGAGACAGTAGGAAAGTCAATAGAAGTGATATCTTCTGGCTGTATTTCAACCCAGTGCCTTGCTTCCTTGGCAGAGAGCTGCTCAGTGGGTTCCGCGCATGTTTCCATTCCCACATCTTGTGGCACTACTTTAAACTCCAGAGGTCTAGTCACTTCATTGAATGACCAATCATGCTCCTCAATCATTGTTCTTAAGACCTCCTTATATAAATCTGCAAACAATTTGTTCAATCCTTGTAAAATTACTTCCTCACTCGTCTCGTCTATAACCCCCTCAAATTGTTCTACTAAGTTATCAGAAACATTAGAGGTGTGGGGAACTGTCTGGACAACCTGTCATGGTGGCCTCCCACGGCATGTCCCTCGAGGGTGCGGAAGGGTGCAGGTGTCACGCCAATGGCCTGCCTGGTTACAGTTGAGGCAAGTGGTCCCTGCTGGGACCTGGGGTGCTGTTCTTTTGCCTCCAATGCTCCCTTTGCCCCTGTTTCTTACTTTTGTACCCTGCTGGCCTTTAGTTTGGTCATTGTCAGACCACATTTTCGTTCTTTTCTTGCTATACTGGTCATATTCTATGTCCTTATTTTCCTTTCCTTATTACTCCTGCGATCTTGTGAGCAGCTTTGCGCCATGTGGACATAGCCCTTAAACAGAATATGGTCTCCTATAAAAGAGATGCTACAGCATAGTTATTGAGACCCAGGAGGGGCGATGCCCCCTCCATTGTTGAAGATACACTAGCTGTCCCTACAGCGTCAAAGACAATTTCACTCATACTTGACAAAGGATGCGGTAGGATGTCTGTGGGACTAGTTCTTAGAGCTTATACCCATGGAGGAAGAGAGGAAACCACATTCACAGACACATCATGTGCGTTCAGCCCAGCGTAGTGATATTAGTATAAAAGCAAGAAAAGCTGCCAGTCAATCCACTCCCCAGGGACAGTGTCTTCTCATACTTATTCGCCATAAAGCGTGCATGCTTGACACAAGTGGGTAAATGTCTTTAGATGCATAGGGTGCAGTAGGTGACAGTCTCCCGGCGTCCTTGCCATCAAAGTAAATCAGACAGAACAGGTGGAAGAAGTGGGGTGCGAAAACTCTCTTGCATTCTGCTGTGAGGCAGGGGTGGCTGAGTTTCTGTGAAACCTCCGGAATTCACAGTTGGTAAATGCATCCAAGAGCACAAGCAGATAGAGGTTAATCTCCTTTCAGTCAGATATGCATTCATACACAGAGAAGTGGGGGACTAACTATGGTCTCATAGGTGGGTCCTACCCCCTCACCACAATTCCCAGGTCCCAAAGCCCTATCCCGGGGACCATTGGTATGGGAAGAGGGAATAACAATAGTACCAAATATTTCAAAAACTGACCCGCTCACTGCGTGCAGACAGAAAAATATACAAGCAAAGGAAAATAAATATGCAACACATACTGTATAGTAATACTAAAAATGCTAAAACGTACGTAATATCTAAATTGTGGTGAAGACATAATCAACTAATAGTAAAAATATAAATCACCCTAACCAATCGGCTGGGATGGCCACAATGGGAACTCGAAAACACTCTCCTCTGAGGACCAGGGGCTCACCCTTCTGACACAGTAATCATCCAGGCACCCAAGTGAAGGACATTCAAACATCAGAAATCGTCTCAGTAGGAGGTGCGTCATATAGATTAGGTACCAAGTGACAACACCCAACCATCAGGCACCATCTCCGTTCGAATTGCGCCACATGGTACATAGAGGTCAGAGCTTCATGGAGGTGACAAATACAACCAAAGAAACAGCATCTAAAATCTAACAAAAACAAAATCCACAAAGGAAATAAATGGAACCAACAGACAGCTAATGATGCGCATGTACTAGGCTCGGGACAACCATGCCATAAGATCCTGGCCCGTGACAACACGGGATCACTTAAAAACACTGGGACAACCCAATGAATCGACCTTCCTCCTCTTGTAGTGAAGCGAGGAGGACAGCCCCCTTGCTATAACCGAACATCCCTCAGGCGTCCGGAACCAAGCAAAGGGGCCAGTACCTAGTCACTAGTTCGACAGAGGCAATGTAACAAAAATCAGGAAAGAACAGAACAAAAGGATATCCTATAAAAGAATTTACAAAAACAACTGCCTATGAAATATGCAATGTAAAAATATAGTACGAGAACAAGAGCAGGAAAGCTGCTAGGGCGGATGGTGTGCAGGGGGAACACTGATGTTCACAGCCTGCAGTGGAGAAGTGGAGGGACGCGACTGACAGCATATACCTTATAAAACAAACAATAGGAGGAGTACAACCAGGAGACAACTCAATGTCTCCAAAGTATTGGGAGAAGTGCACAAGAAGGAAAAAGTCCTTTCCTAAGAAGACCCCTCACTCACCAACCTAGTTGGTGACATGCTTCATCATCGGGGTCCCACCCGGATAGCCGAATGCCATCCGGGTGTGCTTCGACACCTGATTACAGTGGAGCAGGTTGTTTTTAGTGTAAGTGAGTGAAAAAGTGATTTAAAAATTTTATTATGGAGCAACTGGACAATATTAAAAATATTTGTAAGATACTTTTTTGGTTAAATTGACCAACTGGTATCTTTAAGTGATAAAATGTGCAAAAGAAGTGCATAAAAAGGTCTACATGTTTCAACCTGTAGTTGATAGTACTAGGTTTTCTTCAGGACCAAAGTTGCGTGACCTGGGCGGTATACACACGCTAAGGTGTACCCTACCCTTGATCACTAGTACCTAACCGTGTACTTACAGTCAGGTGACCTTTCATCCGATTAGTCGAAAGGAAAAATCTGAAAAGACAAATATACAATCACAGACAGACATGATACGTAGCTGTAACGAAGTGTCTCGAGGGTCGAGTGCTACTTAACTTCCCAATTATGTGTATTTAAAAGCGTGAAGAATACACATTTCTAAATGTCTGTCTCATAAGATAAGAGGCATTATAGGTAATATTCATACTGTGCACACAAGTGACAGAATCAGTCACTAAGGAATAAAGAACCACCCACTAATGACATTCAGTCCGGTGGGTATTTGTGCACTCTGGCTGGCAGAATTTGTCGTGAAATGCATTCCTCAACACGCGGATATCAATTGAAACCGTGAGTATAAATTACAACGCCACTTTCGTCAGTCTTTTAAAGTTGGTGTCTACACTCTCATTTCATAGGTGAGGGCGTACTGAGAATAGCATGCATGCTAGTTAAAAGAGCGTTACATTCAAGGTACCTAGAATCAAAGGTAGAGGAAAAACAAGGTGCTTACTAAAAGACGCAGCTTCGCGTGCCTCATGGGAGTTGGGGTCGTGGTGCTGACTCAGTTACGCAATCTAGATAAACAAGCGTAACGGAAAAGAGACAGGAAATGTCTCATAAGACGAGTGGTAACAAAGGGGTTACAGCGGAGCCCACCCGCATCTGATAGGAGTACTTACTGCGTATCGTCAGTCACCGGCTTTTGCGCCTAAAATACAGACCCGCAGCAGCTCCCCGAAGGGTACTGCATCGGAGCGTCCATGCCGGTTAAATGCTGGGCGCTTCCGGGTGCGGAATCGAAGGGGCGTGGTCACGTGGTCACATGACCAACGTCAGTGCGCCGAAGGGGAGTGGTGCAGTGATGCCCTCAGCAGTAAACAAAGGGCGCTTTTACCAAAATGTAGCGTCTTATGGGGGAAAGTATTTATGCCAGGCAAACACGAGCACTATGAGTAAGACAACGCGTATATGGTGTTACAGAGGAACACACAAAACAAAATATTTAGATCAAGTAAATACGAGCAATATGAGTAAGGCAACGCGTATTAAGCGTAAGGCAACAGAGGGTTAAAAAACAGAGGGTTAAAAACCACTGGGCATGGTGACATACATAGTTTTAATCGGTGGTAACCGCTGTCCCTACAAGGTTAATAAGGAGAATACTTTAGAGGTGAATGTAGACAGAACACAGGACGTAGTCTTATTTTGAAAGGACTGAGTTCCATGGAATATTGTCGTTTAATCCTTCTTTATGAGTGGATAGCCTATATATCCAACGTTGTTCCTTCTCAAATAGGCGTTGTTGGATTCTTGTTCCTGTCTTTATCTGTTCGATAATGGTCCTTTTCATATCGTTGGTTGTGTGGTTCTTTAGAAGAAAGTGCTCAGTGAGTTTTGTTGTGATTTGTTTGCACCTAATTGTGCTGCGGTGTTCACAAATTCTTTGTTTTATTTTCCTGCAGGTCATACCCACGTATGCAAGGTTGCATGGGCATTTTATCAAATAGACCACGTTGGTGCTGTTGCAGTTCGTGTGAACACGTTGGTTCCATACTCTTCCTGGTTCCAATGAGAGTGTTTTAGTATTGCTGGTTAAATGGCAAACACTGCAATTGCCACATTGATAGTGCCCTACAATGTTAGGTAGGCCCCATGCCATAGTTACAGTTGGTATCGTTTCTTGTCTGATCTCCTTCGGGCATGTGTTAACCAGGGAATCCTTCAGACTCCTTGCTTTCTTGAAAGAGAAAAGTGGTTTGTCCCAATGTAAATTTCCTGTATTGATGATAGGCCAGTGTTTGTTGATGGATCTGGTCATTTGGTTAGAGGTTGTACTGTATGTTGTCACACATGTCAGTGGTATTTCCTCGTCCTTCTGTATTCTGTCTTCCAGAAGTGCCTCTCTGGGTTGATTACGTGCTCTTTTTTAACATTTGTTAAGAATTCTGTTTGGGTAACCTCTGTTTGAAAGTTTTTTAACGAGGTCTATTGCTTGATTGCGGTAGTCAGTGGTTTTACTACAATTGCGGCGTAACCTTAAGTATTGGCCATAGGGCAAGTTCTCCCTCAGGGGTCTCGGATGGAAGCTCTCGAATCTGAGTAGATTGTTCCTCGCACTGGGTTTTTGGTAAGTTTTCGTCTCTAGGTGACCGTTCTCCATGGTAATTATCACATCCAGGAAAATCATTTTATTCGGGTCCATGATGGGAGTGAACCTCAGGTTATGGTCACAGGTGTTGATCCATATGGCAAAGTCTTTTAGTGTCTCGATCGGTCCCTGCCAAATGGCAAGGACATCGTCGATATATCTTTTCCAAAAGATAATGTTGGAGGAGAAAGGGTTCTGATCGTTCAGTATAAATCTTTTTTCATACTCCTGGCAGACCCGTTGTGTCGGGTATAAGTTCCTTACTCGAACCATTGTCATGCTTTTGTGACTTCTTCCTAAAAACTCTGGTACAAAAAACCACCACTTATCTACAAGATACCAAATGTCTCCTGAAACTACTCAAGGACATCACAGTGGATGAAGATACTATCCTGGTAAGCTTCGACATTGAAAGCCTATATACCAGCATCCCACAGGATGACACCATGGAAGTACTTTAAAAAAACCCTGAATGAAACGACCTGGACATACAGGACACCCAAGTGCTTCATCCTGGAATGTGCCAGACTGGCTTTGAAGAAAAATTATTTTGAATACGAGGGAGCCCTATACCTCCAGACGGGGGGCACTTCGATGGGGAGCACAATTGCCCCTAGTGTGGCAGGGCTGTCTTCGAGTTTGAAAAAAGATTTATACTGAACGATCAGAACCCTTTCTCCTCCAACATTATCTTTTGGAAAAGATATATCGACGATGTCCTTGTCATTTGGCAGGGACCGATCGAGACACTAAAAGACTTGCCATATGGATCAACACCTGTGACCATAACCTGAGGTTCACTCACATCATGGACCCGAATAAAATGATTTTCCTGGATGTGATAATTACCATGGAGAACGGTCACCTAGAGACGAAAACTTACCAAAAACCCAGTGCGAGGAACAATCTACTCAGATTCGAGAGCTTCCATCCGAGACCCCTGAGGGAGAACTTGCCCTATGGCCAATACTTAAGGTTACGCCGCAATTGTAGTAAAACCACTGACTACCGCAATCAAGCAATAGACCTCACTAATAAAACTTTCAAACAGAGGTTACCCAAACAGAATTCTTAACAAATGTCAAAAAAGAGCACGTAATCAACCCAGAGAGGCACTTCTGGAAGACAGAATACAGAAGGACGAGGAAATACCACTGACATGTGTGACAACATACAGTACAGCCTCTAACCAAATGACCAGATCCATCAACAAACACTGACCTATCATCAATACAGGAAATTTACATTGGGACAAACCACTTTTCTCTTTCAAGAAAGCAAGGAGTCTGAAGGATTCCCTGGTTAACACACGCTCGAAGGAGATCAGACAAGAAACAATACCAACTGTAACTATGGCATGGGGCCTACCTAACATTGTAGGGCACTATCAATGTGGCAATTGCAGTGTTTGCCATTTAACCAGCAATACTAAAACACTCTCATTGGAACCAGGAAGAGTATGGAACCAACGTGTTCACACGAACTGCAACAGCACCAACGTGGTCTATTTGATAAAATGCCCATGCAACCTTGCATACGTGGGTATGACCTGCAGGAAAATAAAACAAAGAATTTGTGAACACCGCAGCACAATTAGGTGCAAAAAAATCACAACAAAACTCACTGAGCACTTTCTTCTAAAGAACCACACAACCAACAATATGAAATGGACCATTATCGAACAGATAAAAACAGGAACAAGAATCCAACAACGCCTATTTGAGAAGGAACAACGTTGGATATATAGGCTATCCACTCATAAAGAAGGATTAAACGACAATATTCCATGGAACTCAGTCCTTTCAAAATAAGACTACGTCCTGTGTTCTGTCTACATTCACCTCTAAAGTATTCTCCTTATTAACCTGTAGGGACAGCGGTTACCACCGATGAAAACTATGTATGTCACCATGCCCAGTGGTTTTTTAACCCTCTGTTTTTTAACCCTCTGTTGCCTTACGCTTAATACGCGTTGCCTTACTCATATTGCTCGTATTTACTTGATCTAAATATTTTGTTTTGTGTGTTCCTCTGTAACACCATATACGCGTTGTCTTACTCATAGTGCTCGTGTTTGCCTGGCATAAATACTTTCCCCCATAAGACGCTACATTTTGGTAAAAGCGCCCTTTGTTTACTGCTGAGGGCATCACTGCACCACGCCCCCTCGGCGCACTGACGTTGGTCATGTGACCACGTCACCACACCCCTTCGATTCCGCACCCGGAAGCGCACAGCATTTAACCGGCATGGACGCTCCGATGCAGTACCCTTCGGGGAGCTGCTGCGGGTCTGTATTTTAGGCGCAAAAGCCGGTGACTGACGATACGCAGTAAGTACTCCTATTAGATGCGGGTGGGCTCCGCTGTAACCCCTTTGTTACCACTCGTCTTATGAGACATTTCCTGTCTCTTTTCCGTTACGCTCGTTTATCTAGATTGCGTAACTGAGTCAGCACCACGACCCCCACTCGCATGAGGCACGCGAAGCTGCGTCTTTTAGTAAGCACCTTGTTTTTCCTCTACCTTTGATTCTCGGTACCTTGAATGTAACGCTCTTTTAACTAGCATGCATGCTATTCTCAGTACGCCCTCACCTATGAAATGAGAGCGTAGACACCCACTTTAAAAGACTGACGAAAGTGGCGTTGTAATTTATACTCACGGTTTCAATTGATATCCGCGTGTTGAGGAATGCATTTCACGACAAATTCTGCCAGCCTGAGTGCACAAATACCCACCGGACTGAATGTCATTAGTGGGTGGTTCTTTATTCCTTAGTGACTGATTCTGTCACTTGTGTGCACAGTATGAATATTACCTATAACTGCCTCTTATCTTATGAGACAGACATTTAGAAATGTGTATTCTTCACGCTTTTAAATACACATAATTGGGAAGTTAAGTCGCACTCGACCCTCGAGACACTTCGTTACAGCTACGTATTATGTCTGTCTGTGATTGTATATTTGTCTTTTCAGAATTTTCCTTTCGACTAATCGGATGAAAGGTCACCTGACTGTAAGTACACGGTTAGGTACTAGTGATCAAGGGTAGGGTACACCTTAGCGTGTGTATACCGCCCGGGTCATGCATCTTTGGTCCTCAAGAAAACCTAGTACTATCAACTACAGGTTGAAACATGTAGACCTTTTTATGCACTTCTTTTGCACATTTTATCACTTAAAGATACCAGTTGGTCAATTTAACCAAAAAAGTATCTTACAAATATTTGTAATATTGTCCAGTTGCTCCATAATAAAAATGTTCTTGGAGTTAAATCTGGCCAATTTTTAAATCACTTTTTCACTCACTTACACTAAAAACAACCTGCTCCACTGTAATCAGGTGTCGAAGCACACCCGGATGGCATTCGGCTATCCGGGTGGGACCCCGATGATGAAGCATGTCACCAACTAGGTTGGTGAGTGAGGGGTCTTCTTAGGAAAGGACTTTTTCCTTCTTGTGCACTTCTCCCAATACTTTGGAGACATTGAGTTGTCTCCTGGTTGTACTCCTCCTACTGTTTGTTTACTGAATTCAAAGGGGACTAGGAGTATTCCCCTCCACACTGTGGAAATCCCTTTCTCTCTCTTGTGTTTTTGTATATGTGTAGCATATACCTTATGCCACACGGGTATGGAAGTGGAAGGCAGAGTTGTTACAACGGTTCTCAGTGTTGTCCGTCCACTGGTCCAAAGCGAACAGAGGGAAGCCAACCGTGGCCAGTGCCCTAGCAGGACATCACGCGTAGGATCGCATCCTCCACAAAATGTAGAAGCTGAATAAAAGAGAAACAGACAATTTGTCATATTTGATAGATAGCCCTTTATACGTGATCATGGGGTTCCAAGCTAAAATAGCAGAATGCCCAATTTGCAGCACCTTTACAAGGACTTTTAAACCCAAAAACCACAAAAAGGCATGTTAAACATGTGCCCAATATCCAATCATGTTATAGTAAAAGGTAATTTGTTCACTATTATGGACAAATACATGGCGTGTTGCTGATCGTAAGATGCAGTAATTACAGAAGCATTAAAAATCTAGCCAATCATAGTGAAATAACACCTCATGGTTTGTGCCTGATGCAGATAACGACAGATAATGGTGTCTACATACCCTGGTGGTTGGGATCATTAAATGTCCAGACAGGGGTTTACACACTACATGTGGAACCAACTTTCAACATTTGGCCTTTGCTACATATGGACATAGATTGACACATTCCTTGCTCGGAAAGTATGGCAGCAACTTGCTATGGGAATTGTACATCTTGTGATATTTCGTTCTGTAAGCTAAAAGGGCACAAGTTCAACCTTAGGGAATATTACTTGTTTCACACGTTCCACAGGCCAGGCCTTATCATCATTGAGTATCACAGGACAAGACTACAAGAACAGAATGGACACCACACACAATAAAACAGGCTTTCACATCAGTACTCATACAGCCCATATTTTGTGAGAAATGCCGTCTTCCATTCATCCACTTCACAGACACGGATGAGATGATAAGCTCCGCAAAGGTCCAGTTTGGTACAAATGGAAGCTTGACGCACTTGGTCTAGAGGCACGGGTATTAGAGGCAGTGGGTACTTGTTCTTGATCATTACTTTATTGAGGGCCCTATAGTTGATACATGGGCAAAGTTCCCCACTTGTCTTTGAAAGAAAGAAAATAGGTGATGATACAGGGGAAGTGGAATGTCGAATGAACCTGTAGGACAGAAGTTCGTCTAAATATTCCTTTAAATGCTGCATTTCTGGTTCTGATAAGGCATAAATCCTACTACATGGGAGAATTTGCCCCCATACCATATCAATTCTGCAGTCAAAACTGCGATGAGGTGGTAAGGTGGTAGCCTTAACTTTATCGAAGACGTCCGTAAATTGATGATATTGGTCTGGAAGTCTCTGTGTTTTTTAAGTGATCAAGGCCATGCACGTTAGAGGGGACAACCATTCTGAGGCCTCCTGGAAACAATATTGGAGACAGTGTTAAAAACTAGGGTTACAGTTCTAGCCATCCTGTCTATTCTGGGATTGTGTAACCAAGGGACCCGTAGAATAGCTCCAAATGTGGGTGTATCGATTAGATCAAAGCTGACCCTCTTGGCGTGTCCATTGTCACAGATGGTTATAGGTTCCGAATGATAGGTAATCAAACCCGAAGACAATTCTGATCCGTGCACAGCACAAACTGGTTCTGGTTCCTTTTTACAAAGGAAGAGAATCATAGGCACGTCACTAAGGTTATGGCCAGAACATTTCCAGTGGCTCCTGAGTCTAATATGATTGAAAGGACTTTTAGTACCTGATTTGTAATCACCTAGTGATGGTGAAGTGTCGTGGAACTCTAGCAACTGTATTTGTTTCATGACATGAGATCTCTTCTGTCTTACTCAATGAGTCAACCCCATCTCTCCTTGGGCTTACAAGATTTCCGGAATGGTTTCGATAACATTGGTTGCCGCTGCAGTTTTCTTAGGTTTTGCCAGACAAAATGTCCCCCTTTCCACAATAAAGGCATAGATTTAATGTTCCCCTTTTGTCTTTTCCCTCTTTCGAAAGAGGACTGTGCACCACTCTAATTTGTATAGGTTCCGGCCCATCACTAATTTTACTTTCCTCTGTCTTTTCTCCTCGGAATACGTATACCCGTGGAGTCTCGTTCTTAGATATTTTCCCCTTTGCGTTCGCTTAGACGATGGCAAAGCTTTAACACCAGGCCAATGAAATCAGAACCGTCTTCTGGGGGTGTCGACAACTTGGGACAGGATATCTTTTAACTCATCATGCAAGCCACAATAAAACAATAAGGTTCGTTTATCGCGAGGCCAATGAGCTTTCGGGGATCAAACGGTTAAAGTTGGTGACATAGTTAAGCAAATCTTTGTTCCCATGTCAACTTTTTCATTTGTTCTTTGAAGGCTGCAAAATTATATAGGACACGGTCATCATTCTCGATGAGAGGTATGGACCAATTATCCGCATTACCTGCCAAATAGGAAATGACGAATGCTACCTTAGTGTCGTCATCTGGGAAAGTGGTGGGTCTACATAGGTACTGTAGGTGACACTGATTCATAAATGCCCCAAACTTACTACGCTCTCTGCTAAACCTTTTGGGGGCAGCTACTGGCACAGGTACTGGAGTCAAAACTGTAAGATTCACTGGCTATGTCTCACTGGAACAAGGCTTAGTATCAGGGAAACGGGCTTTCTCAGAGGAAAACATGGTTGGTCGTAGAATAGGTGTCTGGGTTTTGGGAATTGCCCTAGACGTTCTTCCCCGGGGGTTACCTGTCGGTTTGTATCTAACTAGTTCACGTGGAAGAACAAGGGGAGAGAGAAGCTAAATTGAGCCAACCCTCAGTGTTAGAACTGGGGGTCTCTAGTTGGCAGAGGTAGGTACCTTTGTCCAAATAGGGACCCTTGCTTCTAGTCAGGGTAAGGGGGATACACTACTAAAATAACCCCTGCTCACCCCCTTGGTAGCTTGGCACGAGCAGGCAGGCTTATCTCAGAGGCAGTGTGTAAAGCATTTGTGAACACATACAGTAATACAGTGACAACACTACAGATGGACACCACACAGGTTGTAGTATAAAAATAAGTATTTTTATATAGACTTAACACAAGACCCAAAACGACAAAAATCCACAATACACTATGAAAAATATGACTGTCAATGGTAGTGTTGGGAATTAGGGCTTCATAGGGTCAGGTGCCCTCCCCACCTCCCCTCTCCTTCTCCTTTCCTACCTGTATCTTCCTGGCTGCTTACATAATTGGGTGCACATGTTTGAACTAATTTGTCTAATACGCAGCATGTATATAAAGTCCCTACCTTCAGGAAGCCAACGCTTGGTTTCGTTTACGGTCCCTTGCCTTGTGACTTCCGTTTCCCTTGGATTCACCCATGCCTTGCTGCTGGACCTTTGGTTGTGGACTGCTCTTAGCCTCCGTGTGTTGGGGGTCAAGTGCGGTCGTTTTTTCCTGTGGAATTGTCAAGTCCCCGTTTTGGCTTGCCGTCTTGGACTCAAGGAGGGTTCTCCTGGACCGGCATATGAGGATAAGGGTACGAGGGGAGTAACGCGGCTGCGTTCCCGTCTACCCTTAACTGGACTTCCTGCATTTTTGTAACTTATCCGCCTCGTTATGTGTTTTGGGCAGAATTACGGAGTAGCTGAAGTTCGGTCGTTTTTTGGACTCTCCGCTTTCTTGGTGTTGGGTTTTTTTTGTTTCACGGAGTGATTCTTCCCCCCCCCCCTTCTTTTTGGGAATCTATAAGAAGGTGTTTTAATTTTGGGGATTACTGAAGTCGAACTTACTGCATTTCCTACAAAAAGAAGAACCTACTTCCCCTCGTTCCCCTTTTTTCACTGTGGTGAATTGGAGTCAAGCAACATGGTGTTTCTCTTCTTCTGAGATGACTCCATCCAACAAAAAAGGGGTAAGATTTAATTTGTGGGTTCTTGTGTGCACCTGGTTATGTATGTTTATGTAGCTAGGATTTCTTGCTACGTTTTTCTTGAGTAATTTTCTCCTCTTTATTTTTTCTTTTGAAGGACCAGCTGCGCTCTCCTGATTTTTGTTTGGGTGGTGGATAAAGAAGTCAAGAAGGAGAACCTGTTTGACTACAGTGTTTTGTTGTTTCCTTGTGTATCCCCCCACCTTCTCCCGGCGCCGGAGATACCCGTCACCCTGATTTACAAGGTGGGTGTAGGGTGTCGGCGGTGAGGGTAGCGGATTGAGAAATTCTTCGCTCCTCCAGTGCTGGGCACATTGGTTGAGTGGCATCGGAACAGGTAGAAAATAGTTCAGTTCAAATGTAGGTGATAACTGCGACACTCTACGTTCAATGTACCTTTGGGTGCGTAATGCGATACAAACAAAAGAGTTGCAGGGAAGGTGATGCGTTGGTTCCTTACATGCAAGAACGGTGATGCGTCGGTTCCTTGCTCCGAGGGAGGTGTTGCGTCGGTTCCCTACTGCTGCGTAGGGGACGGTGATGCGTCGGTTCCTTACCAAAGAGGAGGTGATGCGTCGGTTCTTCACCGCGTGGGAGGTGATGCGTCGGTTTCTTACTGCGCTTCTGTGGCGATGCGACCAGCAACGGCTCGATGCGATGACGACCCGGTGCAATGAAACAAAGTGGCGTCTTCCTCTTGATGCGACAACGAAGGGGCGATGCGTGCACGCCCGACGGCCGTGCGGCGACTCAGTGAATCTTCTGAGCCGCGACAGGCCCTGCGACACGCTTCTCCGGTGATGCGATGGCGTCTGATGCGACGGCGACACTCTTCTCCGGTGATGCGAGGCGCTTCGGTGAGGCGATGGCGGCAGCGGTGGCACGCTTTCTCGGCGTTGCGACGACAACTGCTGCGGCGGCGACACGCTTCTTCTTCGTGAGTCGCGCTTCCAGCTCCCAGCGACACGCAGTCTCTCAGAAGGCCCAACACAACAGCAGGCACTTCAAATTCCCAGCAAGGGAATTCAGGGGAGCTGGTTGGTGAAGTCTTGTGTCCCTGAGACTTCAGCAGGAGGCAAGCTCAATCTTCAAGCCCTTGGAGATTTTCTGCAAGATGATGAAAGTAAGCACAAAGTTCCCTCTCCTTTCTTTGGCAATCAGGCAACCACTGCAGGCCAATCCCTCAAACAGCACATAGCATAGGGATAGTCTCCTCCTTCAGTTTCTCTGGTTCCTCTCCTCAGCAAAGGTTCTTCTTGTTTCCCAGAAGTGATCTAAAATCTTGGGGTCTGGGTCCCAATATTTATACTAGCAAATCCTTTGTCCTCTGAAGGCAGAGGGTCCTGTACCTAGTCCAAACCAGTTCTGGGTGCATTCTGCCAGTGCACACCTTCTTCTTTTGTCAATGTGGGCCAGGGACATCAGACGCACCACAGGAGGTGGAGCCAGCATTGTGGAAGGCAGGCACAGCCCTATTCAGGCCCAGGTGCTACTCCTCCCACCACTCTACATGCAGATAGGTCTATTCAGCCCTGTGCTGACTCACCCTGTCTCCTGGAGTCCCCCAGCCCCTGTCACTCACAAACCCAGACATACAATACACAAGCTAGCAGAGGCAGGCTGGATGGTTAGGCAAGAAAATACCTACTTTCTAAAAGTGGTATTTTCAAACACAGAATGTTAAAACCAACTTCACTAAAAGATGTATTTTATCATTCTGAGTTCAGGCATACTAAATTCGTTTTTCCACCATGTTCCCTGGGTCAGTTAGGATTATAAGATGTTATAATCAAACTGCCCATTCTGGCCTATGGGGACAGGTAGCCTTGCAATAGTGAAAAACGAAATTGGCTGTAATTCACTATCAGGACATGCCACACACACCAGGGCATGTCCTACCTTACACATACAATGCACCCTGCCCTAGGGCCTACCTTAGGGGTGACTAATATGCAGGAAAGGGAAGGTTTGGGGACTGGTAAGTGGGTGCACTTACCAAGTCGACATGGCAGTACCAGACTGCACACAGGCTCTGCAATGGCAGGCCTGAGACACACTTTACAAGCTGCTCCTGTGGGTGGCACAACCAGTGCTGCAAGCCCACCAGCAGCATTTGATTCACAGGCCCTGGGCACAACCAGTACACTGTCCTAGGGTCTGACAGTGAATCAAATAGGCCAAACATGGAGTCACTAATCCATACATTAATTTACCATAGGGAGCACTTGCACTTTGGCACTGAATAGCAGTGGCAAAGTGCCCAAAGCATCTGGACCAGCAAAAACATATCAACAACAGTGGAGGCATAGTGAAAAAATGGAAGGGAGACCCACGCCAAGGATGCCAGGTCTAACACTCAGCCTCCCTTAAACATTGTAACCAGTACACAAAAGAGGGAAAGCCTTACAACTGATGAACTCCTAATGTTTTAAGAGGTCAAATTAACTGGTCTCAATATATATTAAAGTGGAAAGGTGAATCGGTGCGACCCTTGCATCATATAGATATATTAGTAGGATCCTCACCCACTAGCACCACCAGTGGCATGCTTCATCATCGGATCCTCACCCACTGCACCTAGTGTGCGTGGGTGGGTTCAACGCAGTTTGTAAGCGGAGCTCTTACTAAAAACCTAAGTGAAAGTTAAAAAAGCCTTCAGGATCCTAATTCTTGTTTATTAATAAGGTTGTTTAGCTGGGTTAAAAACAGTGTGATGTTCTATGAGTGCAATGACCCCTAACATCTATAGCTCAGTAAGGTCAATATGTTTCAGCCTGTTACAAATGCCACTAACGGTCAGCAGGCTTTCTTCAGGACCAACTAAATCCGTACATTTTCTACAGATTGTGTTACATACCAACTCCTAATGCTGGTTTACACAGTATGCTAAACATCACAACAATTAGAAAAGGAGCTTCCACTATATTGTTTTGTTTCTGGCCAAAATTCAGGCAGCCCAATGTTAACAAATATAACAATGATGAACAAAAAATGAAATTCAGTTGTCAGGAGTCTTAAGAATGCGTCCAGTATCCAACTTTTATTGATTTTTCAATACATGAAATTTTGCAATCAGCCCAGCCAACGCGTTTCGTCCTATAGAGAGACTACATCAGGGTTGTGCTTTCCAAACTTGTGTGACTTTTAAATAGCAAGAAGTATAGCCTCCTGTTTCAGTGTCTTCATGAGTAAAAAATCCCTTTTCGGGTGGTGTAGTATCCCCTAACTCAATTTCCTACTTCGTGGGTCAGGGCTCGAGTGTCGCGGAAAAATGCCTCCCTCTGCGCAGATGATATGGTAATCTTCCTTCATGATCTGAGTATGGAACCAGCGAAGGCGGCCCGCCTCCTCAGCCTTCGGAGAGGTCTCCGGGATCAAGGTGAATTGGCTGAAAACCAACCATTTCCAGATACGCGACGATGGGGGGGAGCCCCCGGATCTGGAGGGCATGCGCTGGGAGCCGACATCCTTTGGGATGAAGCCTGAATTGTCCGAGGGACTCTCCAAGTTTCCTCCCCTTCAAAGAGAACAGAGTTTGGGTGCACGTCACTTCTTGGGGGACTTCAAGGCGTTCTGTGAGGTCTAAGGGCTATCAACAAACACCAAGCATTGGCAAAGCCAACAGTTCTGAGTTTAATGTACTTTTGCATGCAGCATAAGCACATGCAAGCCAGACAAAGAAATGAAAGGTCATCTATATTGAAGACTCCCTTGTCTTTGATAAAGTCTTGTTTTTGTTTCCAGTGCAAATTAAGTTCGGATGGCAAGAAAGCCTTCATTTTAGCCCTACTTTAGTTTAGATACGAAGGACCATAATAATGGTTCTATTGCTACCTGACCTTCATTTGACATAGAAAAAACACAACTGTAGTGACGGCAAGGGAGCCTTCAATGTAGACAGCGTTTTGTTTCTGGAAACAAAATATCCAGCTATGCAGCACTCATGCCATGCTGCAAGGAGGGAAGGATAGATGAGACAATGAGTGGGGGTAAGGAGAACACATGGAAGAAAGTGACAGGGAGGGAGCAACAAGAGGGAACCAGGCAGGGCAAATGAGGAGCACACAGGGCAAAGAAGGAGGGATGGGAAGGAGTAATGAGAGGAGTAGGTAGGAAGGGGATGAGAAGCACACAGGAGAAAGAAGGAGGAATGGGAGAGAGGAAGAAGGGTGGAAGGAACCAGGAGTGCCAGGAGGGAGGAATGAGATGGAGTGGTGTACAGGAAGAAGGAAGAGTAAGAGACACTTGTGTTATAGAAAGAGGGAGGGGCAGGAGGGAGCCGGCAGATGTGGCAGAGAGGTCTATGTTTGTAGAGTAGTCCCTCATGCAGTTTAATGCAGGTGCTGCATTGAAGGTGGAAAATACACCCTAACTTCCAGGCACGCAACTCCCATTGGGCTGAAAGGGCTTCAGCCCCCGTAATGTTCTGTAGCTCAGGCTAAAGCTATGTTGGTGTCTGTAGTAGGGAAAGCCTGAGTTGAGTACGACTGGAGAAGAGTGCGTCGGAATAAACGTTTTCCTTTCTCCGACGGACAGATTAACTTGCTGCTTACAGTTTCCTCAATGGAGGTGATGGGGGCGGGGGTGGGGGGGTCACAGGTGATTCACAACATTAAGGACAAAAACCCCACAGTGGGGGTTCTAATTGTGCAAGTCAGTGTGCTTTACTGATCACCCTTTGTTTTAAAGAGAGACAATGCTTGCCCATTAACGCCGGTATGTGAGAGCGCATCTGCACTTTGAAAGCAATCTCTGCCATCTTCCTGTGCTTCCAAGCAAACCAGGCAGAAATCTCAATTTGTCTTGATTTGTAATTGCATTTATATAGTGCTTGCTACTTCTGTGAGGGGTAATAATTGCTAAATAAATGCTAAAACGTGAAGACAGAGTTTTTTTTTTTTTTTAATGCAATGACCATTTGCAGTCCAGACTTTTCTGTCAATACCAAGGGGTTGGGGGTAATTTATTGTTTTGGTTCTAAAAGTGCTAAGTACTGACTAAAACATAAGAAGAAGCAAAATGATGTTGGCAAAATAGGGGTGGGGTGGATCGATAGCAAGGAGGGCCCATGGGTAGCAGCCCCAATCCTTTGGGTAAAATGTTCCTGGCTACCAGTCGTTTTTTATTTGTGCAGTTTTATACAGAGCAAACACATTAGGGTGCTTTACATGAGCATCAGATTACATTACACAAAATCAGATTTATTTATTTTTAGGCATGGGGAGATTAAGTGATTTGCCCAGGATCACAAGATGTTGAGCTGATGCTGGGATTCAAATCTCGTTCCCCAGTTCCAAAGTTGGCAGCTCAGGCTGTTAGGCCACATCTCATCAGTTAGTTTTGGTGTCAGAGTTGCTGGTGATCTTTGAAAGTATATAATAATGCCCAGGAGTTTACCCCAATTTTTTCAAAATTTGCCTCACTAATACTCATTCCTACTCACATTTAGACCGAGGTTAACAATAATTTTGCCCTGGGTTTGCCTCACAAAAGTGATGCAAACCTATGAAAAAGTTTTTTTTTATTCACTTTCCAATGCAAAACTTGTTTTGGACTGGAAAGTTGCCTGAGAGTAACACTAAGCAGTCCAAATCGCTGCTTTATTTTACTCTGCATCAAGGGGGTATTTCATGGGTCATACACAGGCGTTCCCATGCAACAACAACTGGTTTTTGACATAAAACCTTATCTAGTAACAATAGTAGACAGTGCTTTGCATCAAAAAATAAACACCACTTGAAAGCAGATATTAAAAAGGAGACATTTTATTTCTCCTAACTTTTCACAGTTTGCATGTGTACTGGACCGTACAGCAAAAATCCAAAGTAGGAAAAGTTTTAAACTTAGACAAAACATGGTATTTTGAACTGGAAGGGTACCCTTCCAGCAAGTAAGTGAAACCAGACCCCCCCCTTTACCCCTCTAGCAACAGGGATTTTTCTACATCAGAGAGTGAACAGAGGGTGCTCTGAGACAGCAGTAATCTGCTGTGAGCTGTTTAAACTGTGTTTTGTAGGAATTGTGCACTCGTTTTTTGGCTAGTGAGTAAAGTTTTATACAAACAGTATTGTTAGAGGACAAAGTTTGTTAGGCCCTTACCTGCAGAAGTCCAAAGTGTGGATTGAGCCTGTCTGTCTCCTAGGACATTCTGAATAGAGGAGCAGCTGCCCAGCCCCGCTGGGCAGCAAACCTAAGCTTGCTGATTGGCTCCCCAGCTCCTAGGAACCCTGAGCCCTCCTCTCACACCTGCCCAGGCCCCTTAAGGGTTTGCTGGGTGATCCCCAAAACATTCACCTCCATTTTGTGAGCTGCAGTTTCCCTGTGCCCCAGATTGCAGTGAACCTAAGACCAGGAGGGGGTAAGGAGGCATACTAGTGCTGTCTCATTTCTAAAATTTAAAAAGCGATTTTCCCCACCCGTCATTGCATTTTTCTTTACTGTTTTGCTTGTGGTTGTTACAGTTTAAAAACTGTAGTTTTAACCTGCCCGTGATTGCATAATTTCCCACCTGTTTTGTGTTGAAACTTATGGTTTTTACTTGCCTGTGACTGTTTTCATTTAACCTGTTGAATTGTGGGATTTGCAGTCTAAAATCTGTAGTTTTTTTCCCTCTCATTCCCTGTGACTATCTGTTTTTCCCTCCTAATTTCTCCCTTGCTCTGTGCTCAGACCTGTATGTTAAGCAATCCACCCCCAGCTCCCATTTTGGCCCCCCTAGCAACAGGGATTTTTCTACATCAGAGAGTGAACAGAGGGTGCTCTGAGACAGCTGTAATCTGCTGTGAGCTGTTTAAACTGTGATTTGTAGGGATTGTGCACTCGTTTTTTGGCTAGTGAGTAAAGTTTTATACAAACAGTATTGTTAGAGGACAAAGTTTGTTAGGCCCTTACCTGCACAAGTCCAAAGTGTGGATTGAGCCTGTCTGTCTCCTAGGAGATTCTGAATAGAGGAGCAGCTTCCAACTCCCTGGCCAGCAAACCTTGTCTGAGGTCACTGGGACCTTACATAGTCTGCTATTGAATGGTACATGTGTGCACTGATTGGTGGTTGTATCTTGTGTTTCTATTGGATTATGGTTATTGTGCTCCTTGGTTGGGTATTTGAGGGTTCTGATTGGTTCCTGGGTCAGTGACTCAATTAATGTAGGGTTGGGACTAGGGCTAGGGTTAGGCTTGCTATTGGTAGTAGGGATTAGGGTTTCCTGTGTGATTGGTTGCTCGGACAAGGGTTGGGACTAGGGCTAGGGTTAGGCTTTCTATTGGAAGTAGGGATTAGGGTTTCCTGTGTGATTGGTTTCTGGGACAAGGGTTGGGACTATGGCTAGGGTTAGGCTTTCTATTGGAAGTAGGGATTAGGGTTTCCTGTGTGATTGGTTGCTGGGACAAGGGTTGGGACTAGGGCTAGGGTTAGTCTTTCTATTGGAAGTAGGGATTAGGGTTTCCTGTGTGATTGGTTGGTGGGACTAGGGTTGGGACTAGGGCTAGGGTTAGTCTTTCTATTGGACATAGGGATTAGGGTTTTGTGCCTGATTGAGTGCTTGGACTAGGGCTATGATTGGCTGTAAGGTCTTGGTCTCCTATTGGTTCTAGAGTTTAGGGCTAGTGTTGTGATTGGTTAGGGTTAAGTCTAGGGTTCCCATTGGCTAAAGGTGTCACCTGATTACTAGGGCTATGTAAGGCCAGGGTTTAGGGCGTCTCAGCCTGGGCGTCGAGGCTATGGGCAGAGAGGACAAGGGCAGTTGCTTGTTTGAGCCTGCTCAAGACTGGTCGGGACTAGGGCTAGAAATGCTGCCCATTTTCCCATACATCGCACACACCCCACCCCATCCATGACCAGAGTAACACACTCACACCAGATATACTCCACACATTTACTACAAAGTAACCCTATGCACAAATGAATGTACCAGCACACACTACAAAACCACACAAACCACACCTATATACCCTTCTATTCCAGAAACCACACATTTGCACCATCACCTACAAACAGTACACAACTCTATCCTATACTACTAACCTATCCACTCATCAATAACACAACCAAAATCCATACCATACTTAACTACAACCCATCCAGACACACACTCCCTACTCTAATTACTCCTAACAGACCCCCTTTTATCACTAACAAACCTATACTCAGCCTTCCATCATTTGTCCAACCAACACCCTCCTCTTCTTTCTACCACAATAACACAACAACACAACACTTATACTCCACAGCACCACACATTTAACTCTTGCAGCAAACAAGTCTAAGACAAACACTCTTAACTCTAATTCATCCCCTCCTACACACCACATACACTCTACTCACAAACACATCACCACCCCCTTTACCTTACAACTTCCTCTCACAAACAATACTATATAAACAACTCCATCTCATAAAACAAATACATCAGCACCAATGTTCCCTCTAATATTTTTCCTCTGTGTGCAGCAGTGTACGGTCTCTGTGCGCTGCAATCAAGGCTATGTGCGCCGGGAACCTGACCGCGCATGGGTGTCCAGCACCAAATATCACTCCAAACTTTTGCTTAAAAAAGTGAAAAGACGGTGCATTTCCACACATGCAGCGCCACATGAAGGGTCTTAAAGCAGGTTTTCAATTTAGATACACACGCCATGACATGAATTTGTTACACAGGCAAGTACAGTTCGGGTTTAGAAAAGCACAAGACTCCAACGGTGGTACCATCATTTGCTGCAGAACTATTATTTTATAATTTGTAGTTATAAGAGTATGCAAGTGTTACAGATTTACCCACTATAAGCCTCAAATCTTGTTTACACTTCAAACCCGTTATCTCTCCCTATTGCTCTGAATACGCCAATCCTCATTGTGCACACTCATTTTATCAATTGTTTTTAAATGTTTCCAACACCTGCCACAATTGTCTCATTCTTTTTCAACCGTTTTTCATTGTTTTTCCTTTTTGAAAGGTCTTGTTCTTGTTAATTGCCTCTCAATTTATCAATTCCATTGAACACTACCATACATTACTTTAGTTTCGGGGTGTGCAATGATTACCAACTTCTTAGAAAAGATGAATTGTGTGAAATATAATTTTTTTAATGTATTTGCTTTTTTTTTGCTTGCGTATTTGGGCTGGATTTACAAACACATTCTGAAATTTAAGGTAATAGCAATATGCTTAAACCTGTCATGCATTCTCACTTTTCTGAGTACTCAAGAAAGTAAAACTGGGTAGACCTGGGCAACCACAATCTTTGTAGTTTTCAAGGCTTAAGTGTCTCCTTTCTACAATAATATTTTTCACTAAAACTAACATTTTCCACTGAACGAAAACCCACCAAGTTTAGGGTTAGTGAAAAGTCTGATTCCCACTCTATTTTTGCACCACTGGAAGCATGTCCTTTCATGTGGTGAAACCCTTTCATCCGCATTTCAATATTGTTTTGGATGTTTGCATAAACGTACAAGTGTTTCGTGTATATATTTGCAAATGTTTTGTGGAAGCAAGGAAGTGCCTACATTATGAGGATTTCTAAAGCCTTCGCATAGTCTCACCAGTATAAAAACTCATTTTCTCCCCATTTTCTTGATCATTAATTGTATGTGCATTTTCTGTTAATAATTTCCCATTAATCTAAATTCAGTGAACCAAGAAAAGACATTTATTAATATAAATTCATTTTCCTAGGTACGTAATGCCACTCAGGTGCACAAAATATTTTGTGAATTGGAGCCTTTGTGCTAACCAGGGCAGCAGTACACATCAGGACCTAACACGGAACCAGTGGCAGATATTCACAGGGTGGTGTGTTCGAAGACTAGGCTAAATGTACAACAATATTCCACTCTAAAACCACAAAAACCTCAATTTTGACCAAACACTGGGCACTATGCCAGATCTGAAAACTGTAAACAGATTTTCATGAGGATGAAAAGAAAGGCTGGATTGATTGCAGCATAACAAATATATGAACTTGCCTTTAGAATTCTTTGCTGGTTGACACAAACACATTTTGAGCGAGAACCCTCAGCGATTTCATGGGAAATAAGCCCTGCACGTGTCACAATCTTTCTTGTTTAAATTGCCGGCCCGAGCGTCTGCCGTCACTTCAGCAGAGCCGGCTGTCCTAGCTCCGTGACAGGCTGGCTCCCTGCACCATGCAACTCTATTTCTTGTACCACCGCTTTGTGGATGTCTATTTTGGATGCCTACTGAGTAAATGCTCCGCTGATAGTGTTCAATGCCCTGCACATAGATCTCATGGTTGCGAGAATCGGATGAGCAGGAGGTGTTTCTGATGTTTCCTGATTCACATGCTTATTACAGCTGCGACTGTTCTGCCACAACTTTGATTGGGACAAAATTTGTCGTACTACTAAGAGAACTAATATACATTGGCCTGTTTCCATCATGGATATGCTGCTAAATTGAGGGAAACTTCTAAGTTTCTTAAATTAGAGTGTGTTGCAAAGTGGTCGTAAGATGAAGTGCCATCATATTGCGTCATGGCTTTTTCGTATCTATGTGCTAGCAGTGCTTAGGGTGAGAAGGCTGAAGGAGAAACCAGCAGATGGTTGGCCTCTGTATAAACTACGTCAAGTTTAATAAGAGAATTGATAATTTCATGATACTGCCCCGATGACCCTGGGATAACTGTGGGAACTGGGTCCCAATATGACTAAGGGAGGCAACATTAATAAACGATCTGCCTGCAATGCTTTCAAACGATGAGTGGAATGGGCCAGCTGATTAATAGAGGCCTGAGTTATCCAGGCCTTTTCTGGGACCAGATTTTCAGGTGTGAAGTTAATCACATTGCAATTATATTTTCTAAGAAAAAAAGTCTGTAAGTTGGCTTGTTGAAGATGGCTCTTCTCTATTACTAAGCAAAGGCTTCTTAATAAGCCTTTGACTTTTCCATGCTTCAAGTGGCGGTTCCAGTGTTGAAATAGAAAGTTGATCCAGGTGGCTCTGCATAAGGGCTGAAGTACTAGACATATCTTCCTTGTTAATAACACGGTTCTCACTCGAGCCACTGTGAGCTAAAACAGTATTGTTTTGATTGTTATTAAATGAGACAATATCAACTTTCTTGTCCCTTGGGTCCTCGTTAATAATCCCAAAGTTTGATGGTGCTGGTGTGATCACTGGTGCCGCTGTGGCTGGGCAGGTAGCGGCTACTGTCTCTTTGTCCCACTTGTCACACACACGTGTCACTCATAGTTGTTGAATTGTCACTCATAATTACACTGAAATTATGAAAATGTCACACTTGACAATCTGAAACCTTGGCAGCTATGGGCCTTTGAAATAGTATTCATGTTAATTGCAGCGCCCGTGTACGCTACAATTAACATGAATACTAGCTTAGATGCCCACAATCAGCCCCGCAGCCTTGCACTATTAAGAAAAGCAGAGTCTCAAAGATGGCGTGTGCTTCTAGAGGATTCTTAAAGCACACGTTTTGTTTGAGACTCCGCTTTTCTTTTCTTAATAGTGCACAGCTACGGGGCTGATTGTGACCCTTTGAGTTTGTATTCATGTTAATTGCAGCGCCCGTGTGCGCTGCAATTAACATGAATACTATCTCAAAGGCCCACAGTCAGCCCCGCACAGCTGTGCACTATTAGGAAAAGAAAAGCAGAATCTCAAGCACCACATGTGGCTAAGAATCCTCTGAAAGCACACTTAGTGCTTTTGATTTGCTGCATTCCTTTTCTTAATAGCGCGAAACTGCGGGGCTGATTGTGGGCCTTTGAGTTAGTATTCATGTTAATTGCAGCACCCGTGTGCACTGCAATTAACATGAATACTAGCTCAAATACCCACAATCAGCCCTGCAGCCTTTCACTATTAAGTAAAGGAATGCAGCAAGTGCAAGAGCCACTTGCTCGGGTACCGAGCCCTCCCTAAACCCAGAGCCATAAGGGAGTAACTTACCTGCCGCTCCCTCGCGTTCTCGTCTTCTCTTCCTCCTCCCGCAACCAGGAAATGACAATTTTTTGCGCCGCTCGCGTTTTAAAAGCAGCGGCGCAAACGGTCTCGCTGAATGTGCTTTGTATGCGTGCTAAATACCGTACACTGCGCGCTCGGGGTGACTTTGGTGCATGCGTGCACCTTATTGGGAACAGTGATCAGCACCTCTTTTCACGTGGAGAGGTGTGGTGCAGCGGCCAGGGCAGCTGACTTCGGAGCACAGGGTTCATGGTTCGATCCCCTGCTCCGGCGGCAGCTCAGCTCAGCACCATGTGACTCTGGGCAATAGCTCACTTAATTTCCATGACGGCCCCCAGCGCCTTGAGACCCTTAAGGGTGAGTAGCTGCGCTATATAAAAACGGACTTACTTACTGCTCCTCAAAAACAAAACATATCACACACACCAGCACAACAAAATCTCTCTAGCGCAATACCTCATAATACTTACAGTCACAAAATACAATCATACACCCATCTTTCAAACTACACAAATGAACAAACTACAATGCCAAGCTATCTCTATTCCACTACACTTAACACACATACAGCAACACTGCAACTCTATTCTAACCGCTTCTCATCCATTTGACAATATAGAACCTTAACACATGACCCACATGCTGCACCACCACCGTCCGCCCTAAACAAACGCAAACAATATAAGCAACGTGCCACACATCACAACTTTGCTTCTCGATGTCTACTACACAATAAGGCTACACCACAAAAACAACACAACACACCAACTCACTCTCAAACACCGTCTCCAACACCTATGCAGGCAGACCCATCAAAATGCCTTCTTAGCCTGCTGAACGAGGAACACATTACAGAACAGCTACACAATTCCTATCCTAATACAGCTAACACCAGCACTAAAAACACACCTGCTACAAACCCACACAATACTGATTACTCTTCTACAAAACAAAGTCTCACTGTCACCAAAGCACATTCTCTAAACTGTCTACTAATAAATGCTCGATCACTCTCTAAAAACAAACATCACATCTACGACCTTCTCACTGGTGCAAAACCAGACATACTATTCATAAATGAATCATGGTTGGGAGATGATATGGCTCCAGTCCTGCATGAAGCCATTCCTCTAGGCTATCAAATGATCACCCAAAATTGTATAGGCAAAAAAGGAGGTGGCCTAGCTGTTGTGTTCAGGCAAACATTATAGATCACTAAAGTTGACGACATCTCCATAAAGAATTGTGAGGCTCTTCTCACCAGATGCAATCCTACACCGTCTTCCTCCTGTAACTTCCTGCTCCTTTACAGACCTCCACCTAGCAAGGCGACATTCCCAGACACACTTCTAGACACCGTTTCAAACCTGATAACAATACACTCCAACCTATGCGTTCTGGGTGACCTCAACATTTGGTTTTGACAAACCCAATATGCCCCATCTGAAATCAATAATCAATGGCCTAGACGCACTGAACCTGCATCAGATCATCCACAAACCCACACACATCGCTGGACACATCCTAAATGTCGTT
The DNA here is from genome assembly GCA_963921515.1 of Calotriton arnoldi. Taxonomy (NCBI): domain Eukaryota; kingdom Metazoa; phylum Chordata; class Amphibia; order Caudata; family Salamandridae; genus Calotriton; species Calotriton arnoldi. The sequence continues at coordinate 1,458,570 of CAWUFW010003973.1, forward strand.
TTTGCTAATACCGAACTTGAAATGAGAAAATAAGGCATTATGTTTACAGAACTGTGAGATTAAAAATGTCAAAGAATGATACATTTGTCCATGAGAGCTATACCTTAAAGCTGATGGCAGCTACCATGAAGACCTCTCTTTTTATTTCTCTGTGCTGATGTTTAGAGAATCACTGTGACCTACTGATAAGAAAATAGTGGTGAAATGTACACCCTATAGTACATCCTATTTCGACTGGTGTGACAGGATCAACAGCATGGCTTTTTCCGTCCTTCATCTGTAAGCAACTACAATTAGCTGGACTTTTCCAAAATCTGGTGAAAAGGCAATTTTGATTGGAAGTGCCTATAACATTCAAACGTCATTTTTTTCAACACTAGGGCTGCTTATTTCTATACCTTTAGAAGGACAAGATGGCTCAGTGAGATAAGAGAACTCTACTGACAGCTGATATGAGCTACAAGTCACAAGTTTGAGTTCATTTTGGCCAAATTAATGTTTCATTGTTCCAAGGTTGATAAGCTGAGAGCCATTAAATTACATAACACATTATTTACAGTGCTTTGACATGGGAAAAAGATATGACCTGATTTGAGTGTGACAGATAGGGTCCTCTGTCACAAACGTGATAGCGTACCCTGTCCTTCAATACCTTGATCTGCCCGTTCAGGTCAGACCACTATTTGCTTGCCTTCCAACATAGAACAACACTAAGCGACTCACCTAAAACCACCTTACATGCATCCACCTATCGACAGTGGAACAAACTCAATTTGGAACACTTAGAAACACAACTAACATCCAGTACAGATCTGGAAACAATAAATTATGTTCAAAGACTATATGAGTGGTTAGAGGAAGCTTTTGATATCCTGATACCACTCAAAACCACACAACAGAACAAAAGAAAACAAGCACCTTGGAGAAATACAGAGATAAAAGACATAAAACAATAAATTAGAAAACTGCAACGTGCCTGGCTCAAAACAAACGCCAAACAAGATAAACTTCGCCTACAGAAATTTAACAGATTATACAAGTCAGCTATCAAAAAAGCAAAGAAAAGGCACTATTCAGACAGAATTCAAAATGCTAAATGTGCAAATAAAAAACTCTATAAAATACTCAATGAATTTTGTAAAACAAATTGCCTAGAAGGAACTCATCCCGTTACTCAAGATTTCACAGACAAACTGGCAAATCATTACACGGACAAAGCAGACATGTTGGACTCATACTTCAAACAGAGACAAAGCACAAGCACTAACCCTTTTAAAAAAAACAATCCAAGAATACTCTAACCCAGCCTCTCTGTTCCTTCCAACACATTTCACACGATGAGTTTATGGACCTGGTCAAAGCAAGCAGGCCTGCCGGCAGCCCTTCTGACCCGTGTCCACCACAAACTTTCAAGACAATTCTTTTAACAACCTCTGCTGCCACTCCAGTAAGAAGAATCATCAACGATTCCTTAACTACCGGAATATTTCCAGAAGAACTCAAAAAGTCATACATACGCCCTTTACTGAAGAAAAGAAACTTGGACCCGCTGAACCCTGACAACTACAGACCCATTACAAATGGACCTTTCCTGGGTAAACTGATAGAAAGAGCAGCATTCGCCCAGATGTCACCATTCATAGAAGAGAATGCCGTACTTTTAGACTTCCAAACAGGATTCCGTCCAGGAAGAGGCACAGAATCTGCCCTCCTTGCCATCTGGGATGACCTGAAGAACACAGTTGACCGCAACGGGGTTGCTGCGCTACTCCTTTTGGACCTCTCGGCTGCCTTTGACATGGTTGACCATGACACTCTGATACCAAGACTCTACGAAGACGGCATAGAGGGGACTGCTCTAGACTGGATCACGTCCTACCTTAAAAACAGAACTAATGTCATCCCTACCCCACCTTTCTCATCCAAACCATACTTCACAAAAGCAGGGATCCCTCAAGGCTCTATCATCTCGCCCACGCTTTTCAACATCTACATGAAGTCATTACTGGTACTGTTCAATCAATTTCACCTCACGTGCTGATACTATGCAGATGACATGCAAATACTTCTTCAACTGGAATGCCCTAAAGAAATTGGAAACTCGCCAATTTTCAGTTGTCTCAGAGCCGTGGATCAATGGATGACTTGGAGCCATCGCAAGTGAATGCTTACAAAACGGAAATACTCACGTGTGGCGATTGAAAACATTATGACCTGCTTGCCGCCTGGCCTGATGAACTGGGATCACCGCCTAAAGTATCAAAAGAAGTAAGAAACCTCAGAATGACCATGGACTCCAAGCTGTCGATGAATGCCCAAGTGGACAAACTAGCAAGATCAAGCTTTGTTACTATAAAAACTCTGCTACGAATCTTTCCCCATTTGGGATTTCCACACAAGGTCCAAGCTACCATCTCCCTTGTTCTGACCAAACTCGATTACGCCTCTACCATGGATCACCTTTAACGACCATGAAAAGTCTACAACGGATTCAGAACTCGGATGCCAGACTACTCTTGCATATCAAACTGCGAGACCACATCTCCCCTGCCTTGAAAGCCCTGCATTGGTTACAGGTTGCCAGAAGATCCACGTTCAAGCTGCTTTGTATCACCCACAAAGCGATACATGGAATGGGACCGCTCTTCATCAGGAATAAAAACACATTCAACAAAGGAACCTCCGCTCTAGAGTGGCACCTCGCCTCAAAATCCCAAGATACAAAAAAAAAAACATGGGTGGCACATCCTTCTCTGTTCAAGCAGCCAAACTATGGAACTCTTTACTCCCCAACATAAGATCCACGGACAACCACCTTATCTTCAGAAAACTACTCAAGAATTGGCTCTTCCCCACATAAGCACCATACGCAAACAGAAATATACAGCATATCACTCTGTATATAAGCATTTATTTGTATTATAGATATGTACCTATATATGTGTATTGCTTTGTAGAAACATGTAGAATAATTTTGTTTAAAAAAAATAAAAATAAATACATTTTTAAGTACAACAATTGAAAACCAGAGTTTACCTAATGCCTCTTTAATCTACATATACTTACCTACTTTATGCATCTATATACCTTCCATGTACTTGGATCTATATATTTATTACGTTTCTCCTAAAAAAGCATACAATGCAATACCCTATTTCTCACCCTATACCTCTCTCAATATATCCTCTTCCTCAACTCTCTGACTCATCTAAAACTTCTATTGACTACTCTTTCCAATGCACTACCCTGTTTTTCACCCTACACCTCTATCAATATCTTTAATCTACATATACCTATTTCCTTTATGCATCTATATACTTTCCATGTACTTATGGATCTATATATTTATTACTTTCCTTTAATTCAGCATATCCTATGCACTACCCTATTCTCACTCTATACCTCTCTCAATATATCCTTTACATCCACTCTCTCATTCATCCCAAACCCCATACCGCTACTATGATCCCCAAAATAACCCTTTCTAGACTCTACCCTACTCTACCCCTCCTGGCATCATCTGACACCTCTTTACTATACCAATCCCCCAAAACAAGCCTTTCTAAACTCTTCCCTCTGACTCTTCCCCTCCAAATCCCTTTTTACTCAGCCCAAGCCTCCTCTTGCAGCTATGACCTCCAAAACAAAACAAAAAAATCTAAATCCTTCACTCTTCTATCCCTCCACTATCCTTTCAATCAAAATAACAGACTAACATGTCTACTTCTCAAATTTCATATTTCACTATACTAATTCACCACTAATTCTCTATGGGTGCAAGAGTAGTGTGCCACTCGCCAAAAAAGTGCTTCAACACCCCATCAGGGGTAACAAGCGATATTATATAAATGCAAACCTTTTCCCCTCTTCTATCCCTCCGCTACCCTACTCAATCAAAATAACTGACTAACATATCCATCAATCAAATTACTTTCACTATACTAATTCAACACTAATCCTTTATGGGTTCCGGAGTAGCATGCTACTCTCCAAAAAAGCGCTTCAACACCCCATCAGGGGCAACATGCGCTATATAAATGCAAATCTTTTTTCCTCTTTTATCTGTCCACTATCCTTCTCAATCCAAATAACTGACTAATATCCACCACTCAAATAACTTTCATATTTCACTATACTAATTCACCACTAATCCTTCATGGGTTCCGGAGTAGCATGCTGCTCGCCAAAAAAATGCTTCAACACCCCATCAGGGGTAACAAGCGCAATATAAATGCAAACCTTTCCCCCTCTTCTATCCCTCCGCTACCCTTCTCAATAAAAATAACTGACTAACATATCCACCACTCAAATGACTTTCATATTTCACTATACTAATTCAACACTAATCCTCTATGGGTTCCGGAGTAGCGTGCTACTCGCCAAAAAAAAGCTTCAACACCCCATCAGGGGCAACAAGCGCTATTTAAATGCAAACCTTTTTTCCCTCTTTTATCCCTCCGCTATCCTTCTCAATCCAAATAACTGACTAATATCCACCACTCAAATTACTTTCATATTTCACTAAACTGATTCACCACTAATCCTTTATGGGTTCCGGAGCAGTGTGCTACTCGCCAAAAAAGCGCCTCAACACCCCATCAGGGGTAACAAGCGCTATATAAATGCAAACCTTTTTCCCTCTTCTACCCCTCCGCTATCCTTCTGAATCCAAATAACTGACTAACCTATCCACCACTCAAATTACTTTCATATTTCACTATACTAAATCAACACTAATCCTTTATGGGCTCCAGAGTAGCGTGCTACTCGCCAAAAAAGCGCTTCAACACCCCATCAGGGGTAACAAGCGCTATATAAATGCAACCCTTTTTCCCTCTTCTATACCTCCGCTATCCTTCTCAATCCAAATAACTGACTAACCTATCCACCACTCAAATTACTTTCATATTTCACTATATTAATTCAACACTAATCCTTTATGGATTCCGGAGTAGCGTGCTACTAGCCGAAAAATTGCTCAGACGCCTCATCAGGGGTAGTAAGCGCTATATTAATGCAATTACAATACAATACATCATCTTATTCCCTGGAAGCACGTTGCCTTTATGCAGTTCATGCTACTTTTAATCAGAAAAGACATTTTTCCAGTAAGTCCTCAGTGATTTCATTCCTGACATGCACAGGACTCGCTTGGTACCAATAATCTTGATGACATCTGAAGCTCACAGGTCTTGTGGACACTCTCTGAGGGCCCCCTCCGGTAAAGGCAGGTCCCTGGCCTCGGAGCTCTTAACTAGGTCTGGAGCGTGGGCCCAACCCTGCATGTAATTTGCAGGGGGGGCCTCTAGTTTAGTTACGCCACTGGCTCCAAGTGTACAAAATGGTAGTCCCACCAATACTATTTAGTACTAGCCCTCCCCCCCCTGAAGTTCCAGAGTCGTTGCGCCCCTGCTAACTTCCAGTAGCATTAGGTGAGAGAGAAATACTCTTTTAGGCTGAGCCGGGATGTGATTGACAAAGTCTCAGGCTAATGGCTGAAAGAAGCTTGTCAAAAAATGCTTGTAAAAAAAGTTGAAAGGCCCAAACCCAAAGTCCACTCAAAGTATACTGCATGCAAAAAGTCAGCTTGACATCTCTGCAGTAAACCCAGACCTCAGAAACTCAGTAATGGGTGAACTGCTACTCCTGCTTTCCTGCTGCAATGTCTGAAACAGATCCATTAAGTGGGGGTAGAACATGCCCCCCTGACAGGGCAAGTCTGCACATAGTCCACCCCATAAAGGTTAATGCTGGTGCAAGCCAAGACTGTGCCCCCTTAACTAAAAGGCTCCCTGAGCTTTCATTTGAAAAAATCATTGTAATTTGGAGATGTAGTTTTATGGCCTCTCGTCAGGAGGCCACTGCAACTTGCCCCACACACTGCCCCCATGCTGCCAATGATGGTAAAAACACAGATACTAACCGTCACACTCCTACAGGTGTGATAATTCCGACTATTCCAGGCCCCCAAAGCTATAAGAATGGCTTGGGCTGCAGGTAATAGTCAATCAATCAATCAATTAATTAATTAATACTTTATTTTGCATTTAGAAGCAAATGCATAAAAAGTTCAGATAAAAACATACAAACGTGACAATAAATTATCATAAAAAGCTTATGTCTAAAAAGTTTTTCATAAAAACCCTTAAAAACAGCATATATATCACCTCACTAATTCATCTGTATCTTGATGCATTTGAATTTGTTCATAGTGTGCTTATTATGCAAGGTTTAACATTTGATCACATGTGTGCTAGTCTACAAGTTTTTAGTGCTGCACACAAAAACGAGGCCATCGCCAGGCAAACATATGGAGTCTCTAATTGTAACATGACATACAATGCAGTAATATAATTACACAAACAAAATTTCTTCATGACTGGACTAATAAATCTTTTTCTCTCTGTTTCGTAAAAATGGCAAAAATACAGTATGTGTATAATTGATTGTTTTGATCGGGAGTCACACTGACATCATCCCAGTTGCTTCTTGGAAAACACAGTCAATGGATAACTCAACATCAAAGTTACAAAACCCAACCGAAACCTTATTAAAATAAAACGAGGGCGATTATTGGTCACACAAGCAAGGTACGAAGATGGGCCGTGCATCAGAGGGGGGGGTCTCTTATTATATGCAATTACCGTGGCTTAATCTTTATTTCTATGCTCTCTTTCTTGTGCACATTTCTCTAGGAAATATTTTATGAATTTCGCTTTTAAAAAGGTTTCGCACTGCACAGGATCATCATAAAGGACCCCCAACCCTAGAGATTCCAAAGTGCACCTTATATTGTATTGTATTGTAATTGCATTTGTATAGCGCTTACTACCCCTGACGAGGCGTCGAAGCGCTTTTTCGGCGAGTAGCACGCTACTCCGGGACCCATAGAGGATTAGTGTTGAATTAGTATAGTGAAACATGCAAGTAAATTTTAAGTGGTGGATATGTTAGTCAGTTATTTGGATTCAGAAGGATAGCGGAGGGATAGAAGAGGGAAAAAAGGTTTGCATATATATAGCGCTTCTAACCCCTGATGGGGTGTTGAATTGCTTTTTTTTTTGGGCGAGTAGCACGCTACTCCGGAAACCCATAAAGGATTAGTGGTGAATTAGTATGGTGAAATATGAAAGTAATTTGAGTGGTGGATATTAGTCAGTTATTTGGAGTGAGAAGGATAGTGGAGGGATAGAAGGGAAAGAAAGGTTTGCATTCATATAGCGCCTGTTACCCCTGGTGGGTGTTGAAGCGCTGTTGTTGGCGAGTAGCACGCTACTCTGGAACCCATAAAGGATTAGTGGTGAATTAGTATAGTGGAATATGGAATTAGTGAAGTGAACATGCTAGTCTGTTATTTTGATTGAAAAGGATAGTTGTGGGATAGAAGAGTGAAGGATTTCTTTTTGTAGGTCATAGCAGTAGGAGGAGGCTTTTTGATGAGTAAAAGGGTTTTTGGAGGGGAAGAGTCAGAGGGAAGAGTTTAGAAAGGTTTGTCTTGGGCATTGGTACAGTAAAGGAGGTGTCAGAAGATACAAGGAGGGGTAGAGTAGGAGAGAGTCAAGAAAGGGTTATTTTGGGGAACATAGTAGTGGTATGGCGTTTGCGATAAATGAGAGAGTGGGTGTAGAGGATATAGTGATAGATGTATAGGGTGAGATAGGGTAGTGAATTGGAAAAAGTAGTAGAAAGAAGTTTGAGATGAGTCAAAAAGTTGGGCTAGAAGATATATTGAGGGAAGTATAGGCTGAGAAATAGGGTAGTGCATTGGAAATGCTAAATTAGAAGAAAGTGATAAATATATAGATCCATAAGTACATTGAGAGTATATAGATGCATAAAGGAGGTAAGTATATGCAGATTAAAAATATTGATAGAGGTAGCGGATGTGAAATAGGGTAGTGCATTAGATATGCTTTTTCAGGAGAAAAGTAATAGACACATTAATTAATGGGAAGATGGGCAGCATTCCTGGCCCTGTCCCGTCTCGAACAGGCTCAAACAGGCACTCACCCTTGTCCTCTCCGCCCTTAACAGGCTCAAACAGGCACTCACCCTTGTCCTCTCTGCCCTTAACAGGCTCAAACAGGCACTCACCCTTGTCCTCTCTGCCCTTAGCCTCGACGCCCGGGCTGAGACGCCCTAACCCTGGCCTTTGATACCCCTAGTAATCAGGTGACCCCGTCAGCCAATGGGAACCCTAGCCCTAATACTATCCAATCACAACACTAGCCCTAAAAGCTAGAACCAATAGGAGATCAGGACCTTACAGCCAATCTTAGCCCTACTCCAAGCATCCAATCAGTTCAAAAACCCTGATCTCTATGTCCAATAGAGGCCCTAGCCCTACCAGTAGTCCCAACCCTAGTCCAAGCAACCAATGGGACGGGAAGCCCTAGTCACTACTTCCAATAGAAAGCCTAACCCTACTCTTAGTCCCACACCTAGTCCAGCAACCGATAACACCAGAAGCCCTAATCGCTACTTCCAATTAAAGGCCTAACCCTAGTCCTAGTTCCACCTTAGTCCCAACAACCAATAAAACAGGAAGCCCTAGTCCCTGCTTCCAATAGAAATCATAACCCTAGCCCTAGTCCCAACCCTACATTGATTGAATCACAGATCCAGAAACCAATCAGAACCCTCAAATACCCAACCAATGAGGACACTAACTCAAACCAATAGAAACATCAGATACAACCACCAATCAGTGTATACATATAGCAGCCACTAGCAGACTATATAAGGTCCCAGCAACCTCAGACAAGGTTTGCTGCCCAGGGAAGTTGGAAGCTGCTTCTCCTGTCCAGAATCTCCTAGGAGACAGACAGGCTCAATCCACACTTTGGATTTCTGCAGGTAAAGGCCTCACAAACTTGAAATCTAACAATACTGTTTGAATACAACTTTACTCCCTCTCCTGGCCAAAAAACGAAGTGCACAGTCCCTATTAAACACAGTTTAAACAGCTCACAGAAGCACCCTCTGATGTAGAAAATCCCTGTTGCTGGAGGGGAGGGAGGGGGGGCTGGTTTCACTGGCTTGATAACACAAAATGGTGGCTGGGGGTGCACTGTTTAACATACAGGTCTTAGCACAGAGCAAAGGAGAAATTTGGAGGGAAAACTGAATAGTCACCAGGAATGAGAGCGACAAACTACAGAGTTTGGACTGCAAATCCCACAATTCAACACGTTAAATGGAAGCAATCATGGGCAGGAAAACCACAAGTTTAACACACAAAACAGGTGATAAAATATACAATCACAGGCAGGTTAAAACTACATTTTTAAACTGTAACAACCACAGGCAAAGACAGTAATCACAGAAAGGGAAAATCGTTTTTTTTAAAAACTTTTTGGAGGAGGGAAGAGACAGCACTAGTCTGCCTCCTTACCACTTGCTGGACTCTGCTCACTGCAATCTGGGGCACAGGTAGGCTGCAACTCACAAGATGGAGGAGAATGATTTGGGGTGCACCCAGCAAAGCCTTAAGGGACCTGGGCAGGTGTGAGGGGAGGGCTCAGAGTTGCCTGGGAGCTGAATAGCCAATCCCCAGTCCTAGGCCTGCTGGCCTGGGGGTGGGGGTGGGGGGCTGCTTCTCCTGTCCAGAATCTCCTAGGAGACAGACAGGCTCAATCCACACTTTGGATTTCTACAGGTAAAGGCCTCACAAACTTGAAATCTAACAATACTGTTTGAATACAACTTTACTCCCTCTCCTGGCCAAAAAACGAAGTGCACAGTCCCTATTAAACACAGTTTAAACAGCTCACAGAAGCACCCTCTGATGTAGAAAATCCCTGTTGCTGGAGGGGGAGGCAGGGGGGGCTGGTTTCACTGGCTTGATAACACAAAATGGTGGCTGGGGGTGCACTGTTTAACATACAGGTCTTAGCACAGAGCAAAGGAGAAATTTGGAGGGAAAACTGAATAGTCACCAGGAATGAGAGCGACAAACTACAGAGTTTGGACTGCAAATCCCACAATTCAACACGTTAAATGGAAGCAATCATGGGCAGGAAAACCACAAGTTTAACACACAAAACAGGTGATAAAATATACAATCACAGGCAGGTTAAAACTACATTTTTAAACTGTAACAACCACAGAGCAAAGACAGTAATCACAGAAAGGGAAAATCGTTTTTTTTTTAACTTTTTGGAGGAGGGAAGAGACAGCACTAGTCTGCCTCCTTACCACTTGCTGGACTCTGCTCACTGCAATCTGGGGCACAGGTAGGCTGCAACTCACAAGATGGAGGAGAATGATTTGGGGTGCACCCAGCAAAGCCTTAAGGGACCTGGGCAGGTGTGAGGGGAGGGCTCAGAGTTGCCTGGGAGCTGAATAGCCAATCCCCAGTCCTAGGCCTGCTGGCCTGGGGGTGGGGGTGGAGGCTGCTTCTCCTGTCCAGAATCTCCTAGGAGACAGACAGGCTCAATCCACACTTTGGATTTCTGCAGGTAAAGGCCTCACAAACTTGAAATCTAACAATACTGTTTGAATACAACTTTACTCCCTCTCCTGGCCAAAAAACGAAGTGCACAGTCCCTATTAAACACAGTTTAAACAGCTCACAGAAGCACCCTCTGATGTAGAAAATCCCTGTTGCTGGAGGGGAGGCAGGGGGGGCTGGTTTCACTGGCTTGATAACACAAAATGGTGGCTGGGGGTGCACTGTTTAACATACAGGTCTTAGCACAGAGCAAAGGAGAAATTTGGAGGGAAAACTGAATAGTCACCAGGAATGAGAGCGACAAACTACAGAGTTTGGACTGCAAATCCCACAATTCAACACGTTAAATGGAAGCAATCATGGGCAGGAAAACCACAAGTTTAACACACAAAACAGGTGATAAAATATACAATCACAGGCAGGTTAAAACTACATTTTTAAACTGTAACAACCACAGGCAAAGACAGTAATCACAGAAAGGGAAAATCGTTTTTTTTTAAACTTTTTGGAGGAGGGAAGAGACAGCACTAGTCTGCCTCCTTACCACTTGCTGGACTCTGCTCACTGCAATCTGGGGCACAGGTAGGCTGCAACTCACAAGATGGAGGAGAATGATTTGGGGTGCACCCAGCAAAGCCTTAAGGGACCTGGGCAGGTGTGAGGGGAGGGCTCAGAGTTGCCTGGGAGCTGAATAGATATAATTAAGCCACGTAATTTTAGACCCATAAGCCAACTTCATGACGTCTTTTATAATACATTGATTTATCTGTACTACCTCCCGTTTCCAAATTGACAGCCAAAGTAACAGAGGGGCCAGTTTGATTGTATCATAAATGTAGGGTAAACCTAGTTCTTTGTGTGCAATTACACTGGTACACGCCTTAGGGGCGGACAGTAACCTCTTGGCAAACCCATCCTCTATTTTTTGGAGGGTGCCCACATTGGTCATACCCCAAATTGCTGCCTCATATGTAGCCACATATACAGTTTTTGCCAGGTAGATTTTGACCATCTCTGGTATTGGTTTGTTACCCAGATTCAATGCAAACCTGAAGATTGTGGCCATGGTTTTTTAGGTCTAGCCTAGCGAATGCAGCGCATGCGCTGCTTCGCCTTGGCGAGACTATTGTTGTCGGTTTGGTGCGCGAAGGGAGACAAAACATGTGCGCGCCCGGACAGGCGATGTGCACACGCATGGTGTCTCCTTTCTGGCGTCTCCTCTCTAGCGATGTGCACGCATTTGCTGTGCGGGCACGGCGCTTCGGCGCGCTTTCACTTTCTTTACGGCGTTTCCTAGGTCAGCGCTTGTTTTTTAGTGCAGACACGGTTTTCTTTTTGAGGAAGTGTACAGGGCCTCGGCACAAAGAATAGTTTTGCAGGGTTGAAGTCCCCATCAGTGAGCTATGAAGACAAGGGCCAAGCAGGATGAGAGGCCAAGCACTCGACGGGGCACCCTGCAGAGAAACCGTGAGGGGCAGCGGCTGTTCGCTACGCGTTAATGTTAATTGTATTTATACAGTGCATACATTGCGCGCGAGGAGATTCTAAATGCGAGAGGCTTGTGCAGAATGACGTCATGCAGCTCGCGCCACTTCCATGGAAGCCAGGGATGGTTAGGGGTCCAGGTGGAGGTTGTCTAGGAAGCCTGTCAGACACAAGGAACGACATTCCCGTATACAGAACGGTGCACTATACGAAGAGAGTTTACTTTACACAATCATAAACAGGTAACCAGTGCAACTTATGTAAAATAGTATAATCACGGCCGTGGCGAGGAGCACCGGTCGCCATCCGGGCCGCCGTACTCTGAACGGGCTGAAGTCTGGAAAAGAGCCTCTTCATACCCAGGTATAGACTATTACAATAGTCAAAGCAGACCCCTTATGATGGTGGACATGCACAGCTGTTGGCAATCTGAGGGGTGCAGAGGGAAGAGAGCACGGGGAGAGAAATACAAAGGCAGAACGGAACAAGAGATAGATAGTTCAACTAACATACAGGTGTCACCACTCTTACTGCACGTACACACGCACTCCATGCACTCGGGATGTCGACGCAATTCGGTATATCGATGGTTTTGCAAAACAGCAGAATTTTACACAAGAGGGGTTAGTAGGAAATGTTCTTTCTCAAACAGAGAAAGCAAATTTGATCAAACTATAAAATCACAACACTGTAGGCCGCCACCATGCTTTACGGGAATACACCCAGGACACGCAAGTAGTCCACTGCCTCTGTGAGGGTATACTGGGTGCACCCAGTCGCGCAACGCCCATAGGGCTCAAAGGGCTTCAGGAGTTCTAATTCATCACAGTCCGGGGCCGGGGTCGAGCTTTTCTACTTCATTTGCAGCCACACTATCCCCTCTTGCTTTACGGTATTCCAACCGGATGATTTTAGCTGATTTTAACATTCATTTTGATGATCCCAGCTGCCAGATAGGTAGAACATTAATGGGTGACCTAGAAGGCTTGCAGCTTCACCAGCGAGGATCTACTCCCACACATAGGTTACGTCACAGTGTTGACCCCGTATTTACCAATATGGCAATGATGGAAATCTGCACTATTCCATTGGCGTGGTGAGATCATCTGGCCATCCTCATAAGTTTAGTTTTTTTTTTTTTTAGAGTTTAATACAGCATGAACTCGACCCAAAGGCATCAGAGCACTTTACATAAGCACAAGTTGCATAACAAACGGACACATTTATTTTGTTAGGCACGGGGAGATAGTGATTTGCCCAGAATCACAGGATGTTGAGCATCCCTGCCAAGACTCGAACCTGGTTCCCAAGCTTTGAGGTTGACCGCTCTAGCTGTTAGGCCACATGTGCCAGTACACCAGCGATCTTTACTCCCGCTCCCTTCTGGGCCCGCAAATGGTCTAACGTGACCACGGGAAGACTCAAGCAGGTTTTGGAAAATAGCAGCTTGACCCTGTATCATAATTAAGGCTCCCTGTTTTCCGTTTTTACGGATTTTTACAGATAAATACAGACTGAAAACAATGTGTTTCTGTCTGCATTTATTTTTTAAAGTGGATAAATACAGAAAATGGTGCTTCTTTTAAGTGACTCTCCGTACTATCTTTCATGAATTGTAGCCCAACAGCTGAGCAGATGGACAGCGTGGGAAATTAAAAAACAGGATAAAATTTCTTTAAATAATCATGGTATATGTCAACATACATTTGTGGTGTAATGCTAATACTTAGTGGATGTATTGTTACGTAATATTAGGCAGTTTAAATAGCTAAATCACGACAGAGATCAAAGGATGAGTACGTGTCCATCAGTTAAATAAATATGGAAATGTACAGTTTTACAACTTCATTTATACACAAAACACAAAATAAATATGGATAAATACAGATAAAATGGCCAAAAAATAAATATGGATAAATACAGACGGAAATGTTAAAAAAATAAATACCATAAAACTGGGAGCCCTAATCATAGTACAAGTAAACCTAGTATCCAGTTGGACTGCTGGCTGAGGGAGGCTCTTGATCAGATTGCCCCCTGATCATACTAGTCGCTCAGAGAGAAAAGCCCTCCGCTGGGTAGTTTAATGATGAGCTTTTTATTGCAAAAAAACAAACTGTAAGAGACTTGAGCGCCTGTGGCGCAAAAACTATGACTCCTGTTGTAAGGTGAATTACAAACTTGCTTAAAAAACATACCACCAGCTTATTGCTCAGTCACGGCGTAAATATTATTCGCAGAAGATTGCTGCTTCTTATAACTCGCGGCGTGAAGTTTTTCAGACTGTAAAAACTCTTATGCCTCTATCTTCTGTGGCATCCTCCTCTTTGCCTTCTGAAGAGTGCTGCAATGTACTTGCTTCCTTTTTTGTGGATAAAGTAGTAAAAATTGACCTCTCTTTTCCCATAGAAGCCAGGTGTCACCCACAGCTGTAGATGTGGGGTGACTCACCAACAGATAACGATAAGCTAGAACAATTTCGCCCAGGGTCTTATATAGAATTGACTTCTCTCTGCTCTCTTGTAAAATCTGGCTCTCCTGCGGATGTAATCTCTACCACCATTTTGGAGCACAGCTGCGAGATTATCCAACCTGTTATTTGTAAAGTGATTAATCTCACCCTGTCTCCTGGGCTTGTTCCTCAACAATGGAAACATGCCATGGTGGTCCGCTGCTGAAATAAACGTTATTGGACCCGGCCAGCCTTGATAATTATCGACCCATATCATAACCCATAATATTTTGATTAAGTGGTTATAGAGCAGTGGCATTAGCGGCAATGCGCTGCTGTGGCTGATCTCCTTACTGCAGGAACACACTTTTCAGGTGACACAAAAGCCATTACAGTCATCGATTCGCTCATTGCAGCAAAGAGTGACCCAGAGACCATCATGGAGTCCAACGCTTTTTAAAGTTTAAGCCAGCCCTCTGGCCGAGGTCATTGAGCAGCATGGTTTTACCATCATTTCATATGCTGATGACACTCCGCTTATATTCACCTTGTCTCTCAGCAGTGAGCAGGCGGCATCCTCACTATGTGCGTGTCTATCAGACGTTGCTTTATGGATGGACCATAATTGTCTAAAGTTAAATAAAGGAAAAACTCAGTTTGTTGTGTTAGGTAAGCACCTCAACATCTGGTCCAATGCCTGCTGCCAGATAATTTTGGCCCTTTATCACCGCCTAAGGTGAAGAACCTGGGCACTGGTTTGATGAGAACCTCTCTTTCGATGCACAAATCACGTCCCTTGCAGGAAAGTGCTTCGGGATGTTATCCTTGAAAAAAGTTCTTCATCTTCTCCCAGAGTCTGCCCAGAAAACAGAAATCGAGGCTCTGGTTTTATCCTGTTTGGACTACTGCAATGTTGTTTACTTGGGTGTCACCCAGACGTGATTGAATAGGCTTCAATGGGTGCAGAATGCGGCTGCTCAGAAATGCTTGGTCTTCCAAGACGAGCTTCTAGGAGCACTGCACTAAAGAAGCTTCACTGGCTCCTGGTGAAACAGAGGATCCCTTTCAGGGATCTCTGTTACTGCTGTAAGGCATGGTCCAGTCAAGACCCAGCCTATTTGCAGACTATGATTACCTCCTATGCTCCAACGCAAAATCTTAGGTTGGTCGCAGCCCAGTTGGACATGGTTCCAAAATTTAAACAAGCATCTGCAATGCAATAGGTCTAGCATTTGCGAGAGTTTAAGCTATTGGCACTGTAAAGGACAATGCCTTTTATTTACGTTTTGATAATTAACACATAAATAAAAGGCATTGTAATGTACAATGCCAATAGCTCAAACTCTTGTAAATGCGAGACCTATTAAAAGAAGCGGCTGCCATTGTCCCGGGCTGCTAAGAAAGTGAAAGCGCGCATGGCGCACTGAATGTATCATGAAAGCATGTCGTGCTTGCAGTAGGAGAAACTATTTAACCCCTTCCATGCTTATGACGAGCTGGACTCGTCATGGCACACAGTGCTCGTGTGCTCATGACGAGTCCAGCTCGTCATAAGACCACCCACGGGGGAAGCGCTGGCGCTCCCCCCGTGGGAATCCGATCGTCGGGGTTTTTTTTTAGGAGGCAGGGGAAGGACTTCCCCTGCCTCCCCCCGCCCCCCCCCCACCCCCCCATCAATGACGTCAGCGCGCGAGGCGCGCTGACATCATTGAGGGTTTCCCTTTCTTCCCCGACGCGCTGGAAGCCATTTGCTTCCAGCGCGTCGGGGAAATAAGGTGAGTTTTGGCTCGGGGAGGGGGGGGGGTTTGATTCAAAAGAGACATCGAGGGAAAGGAAAGGGTTTTCCTTTCCCCCGATGCCTCTTTTGTGCATTCCTGCTGCACGATCATGTGATCGTGCAGCAGGAATGCCCACTAGAGCGGGATTGTGAGCGTGGAGATGTGCCTTCTCTCCATTGCCACCCTGTAAAGTTAGCTGTAATCCTTGATGGAGGTCTCTGCACCCTTGATTTTCTTGAGCGCAATCCTTCTCCTCGTCTGCCGCTGCGATCCTGCAATTCTTCTGGTCCTTTACGCAGCTGTAGTGTAGGAAAGGCATTATACATTTACCCAACGAGGTAGCACTTACTGATTAGCCAGTAGAAAGTACTCCAGTTGAGTAGAGGTATTGCACAAAACGGTGGCATCTTCGTGAGCGTGGAGATGTACCTTCTCTCCATTGCCAACCTGTAAAGTTAGCTGTAATCCTTGATGGAGGTCTCTGCACCCTTGATTTTCTCGAGCGCAATCCTCGTGTAGTTCCTGTGACCAGGAGGTTCCTTCTCCTCGTCTGCCGCTGCGATCCTGCTCTGACCCTTTATAAACAAGAGGCATGTGAACGGGCCTAGAAGCCCCGCCACACATACACTAGCGGTATGCAACGTATGCCCGCCCTTTCCCTACTATGACGGACAGCTTACTCAAAGGATCCCGGCGCTTTCGGCGCGGTGGCAAAGTTACAGACACACAGGTCACTGGAGACAATCCTTGATGGAGGTCTCTGCACCCTTGATTTTCTCGAGCGCAATCCTCGTGTAGTTCCTGTGACCAGGAGGTTCCTTCTCCTCGTCTGCCGCTGCGATCCTGCTCTGACCCTTTATAAACAAGAGGCATGTGAACGGGCCTAGAAGCCCCGCTCGTTTGGCCCCGCCACACATACACTAGCGGTATGCAACGTATGCCCGCCCTTTCCCTACTATGATGGACAGCTTACTCAAAGGATCCCGGCGCTTTCGGCGCGGTGGCAAAGTTACAGACACACAGGTCACTGGAGACAATCCTTGATGGAGGTCTCTGCACCCTTGATTTTCTTGAGCGCAATCCTTCTCCTCGTCTGCCGCTGCGATCCTGCAATTCTTCTGGTCCTTTACGCAGCTGTAGTGTAGGAAAGGCATTATACATTTACCCAACGAGGTAGCACTTACTGATTAGCCAGTAGAAAGTACTCCAGTTGAGTAGAGGTATTGCACAAAACGGTGGCATCTTCGTGAGCGTGGAGATGTACCTTCTCTCCATTGCCACCCTGTAAAGTTAGCTGTAATCCTTGATGGAGGTCTCTGCACCCTTGATTTTCTCGAGCGCAATCCTCGTGTAGTTCCTGTGACCAGGAGGTTCCTTCTCCTCGTCTGCCGCTGCGATCCTGCTCTGACCCTTTATAAACAAGAGGCATGTGAACGGGCCTAGAAGCCCCGCCACACATACACTAGCGGTATGCAACGTATGCCCGCCCTTTCCCTACTATGACGGACAGCTTACTCAAAGGATCCCGGCGCTTTCGGCGCGGTGGCAAAGTTACAGACACACAGGTCACTGGAGACAATCCTTGATGGAGGTCTCTGCACCCTTGATTTTCTCGAGCGCAATCCTCGTGTAGTTCCTGTGACCAGGAGGTTCCTTCTCCTCGTCTGCCGCTGCGATCCTGCTCTGACCCTTTATAAACAAGAGGCATGTGAACGGGCCTAGAAGCCCCGCTCGTTTGGCCCCGCCACACATACACTAGCGGTATGCAACGTATGCCCGCCCTTTCCCTACTAAGATGGACAGCTTACTCAAAGGATCCCGGCGCTTTCGGCGCGGTGGCAAAGTTACAGACACACAGGTCACTGGAGACAATCCTTGATGGAGGTCTCTGCACCCTTGATTTTCTCGAGCGCAATCCTCGTGTAGTTCCTGTGACCAGGAGGTTCCTTCTCCTCGTCTGCCGCTGCGATCCTGCTCTGACCCTTTATAAACAAGAGGCATGTGAACGGGCCTAGAAGCCCCGCTCGTTTGGCCCCGCCACACATACACTAGCGGTATGCAACGTATGCCCGCCCTTTCCCCACTATGATGGACAGCTTACTCAAAGGACCCCGGCACTTTCGGCGCGGTGGCAAAGTTACAGACACACAGGTCACTGGAGACAATTCTTCTGGTCCTTTACGCAGCTGTAGTGTAGGAAAGGCACTATACATTTACCCAACGAGGTAGCACTTACTGATTAGCCAGTAGAAAGCACTCCAGTTGAGTAGAGGTATTGCACAAAACGGTGGCATCTTCGTGGATAAATATGCAGGGCAGATGTGCCTTCTCTCCATTTACACCCTGAAAAGTTAGCTGTAATCCTTGATGGAGGTCTTTGCATCCTTGAATTTCTTGAGCGCAATGCTCGTGTAGTTCCTGTGACCAGGAGGTTCCTTCTCCTCGTCTGCCGCTGAGATCCTGCTCTGACCCTTTATCCCCTTCGGTGCTTATGACGAGCTGGACTCGTCATGGCACACAGTGCTCGTGACGAGTCCAGCTCGTCATAAGACCACCCACGGGGGAAGCGCTGGCGCTCCCCCCGTGAGAATCTGATCGTTAGGTTTTTTTTGGGGGGAGGCAGGGGAAGGGCTTCCCCTGCCTCCCCCCCGCCCCATCAATGACGTCAGCGCGCTGACATCATTGAGGGTTTCCCTTTCTTCCCCGACGCGCTGGAAGCCATTTGCTTCCAGCGCGTCGGGGAAATCAGGTGAGGTTTGGCTCGGGGAGGGGGGGGGTTTGTATCAAAAGAGGCATCGAGGGAAAGGAAATGGTTTTCCTTTCCCCCGATGCCTCTTTTGTGCATTCCTGCTGCACGATCATGTGATTGTGCAGCAGGAATGCCCACTAGGCACCAGGGTTTTTTTAATTTTTGTGTTGGGGAGTGGCCAAAAGGGCAAGGGTTGCTCCCCTTTTACGGGTGTGAATATTTTATTTATACTGTTAGGCCCAACTACCCCTTAGCTTGGCTGGTGGATTGTGTGTGGACTGGTGCATTATTTGCATATGTGATTGTAATGTTTTTTTCCTCCTTTTTATTCTAGTGTAAAGCTTTTGATTCCTGTTTGCGGTTTCGGCAGTTGTGGTTCTGCAGTTTTGCGTAATTGCATTTATTTGGTAAGAAAAATATTTTTGTTGTGTGTACTCCAAATGAGTATTATTGTCATGCATGAATGAATTTTTTTGTAAGTGGTGCCATAATGGCAGCATATTTGTTAGTGTTCAGAGCATGAAATTCTTTGCGATGTTTTGCATTGTCTTATGTGTAATTTTTTTTCTTCTTCTTTTTTAGTGGGATATTGTTGATCCTTACTGTGTCTGTGCAGAGTAGGTGGTGGTGAGTCTAGCTGCTTCTGTCACGTGAGTGGTATAGTGTTGGAGTATATAGGTCTTTGTGATAAATCTACATTTTGTTTATTTCTTTTTTTTTTTACAAAGGGTTTGTTGTTGTTGACTTGTTTGACAAGTAACCTTTATTAGTAAGCATTATGGCTAGCCGTAGAATTACTGCTCAGCAGGTGGTTGGTTTGCTTCTTGAATCTTCCTCTGAGCAGGATTATGAGACTGACAGTGCGTCTGAGGGAGAGGAGGGAGGGGAAGATTCAGGCAGTGAGTTTTCTCTCCACATGGAATCATCGGATGATGAAGGTACTCTCAGTGCAGATGAAGTGCCTGATTTAGAGGAGGATACTAATGTGCCGATGGTGCAAGAGGCATCTGGATTGCAGCCTGGGGCTGCTAGGCTTCCTACTGGAAGTGCTGGACTCTGGGTTGATCCAAACATGGTGCAGCCGGTGTTGCCTGCCTTTAGTGGTTATGCAGGGTGTAGAGTGGATTGTGAACATTATTTGCCTATACAGTATTTTCAGTTGTTTATGGATGATGTATTTTTGGGTGAGATTGTTGAGCAGACTAATTTGTATGCTGAACAGTTTTTGAGGGACAACAGTGCCAGACTTAGGCCCCATTCTAGAGCTACCCGGTGGAGTCCCACAAATCTGGAAGAGATGAAGAAGTTTTTGGGTTTGACTTTTTTGATGGGTTTGATAAGGAAGCCGTCCATGAGTTCATATTGGTCTACCAGTCCCTTGATGGCAACGGCCATATTTCCTGCAGTTATGACTCGTGATCGGTATTTACTTTTGCTTCGGATGCTGCATTTTGTTGATAATGGTTTGGCGTTGCCACGAGATCACCCTGAATGTGACCGTCTTTTTAAGATTCGGCCTGTTCTTGATCACTTTGTAGATCGATTTTCAGAGATCTATACTCCAGGGAAAGAAATATCTATTGATGAGTCTTTGGTGCTGTTCAAGGGCCGTTTGGTTTTTAGGCAGTACATTCCTAGCAAGAGGGCACGCTATGGAATTAAGCTGTATATGTTGTCTGAGAGTAGGACAGGATATGTTTTTAATTTGCGTGTGTACACTGGTAGGGATTCCACTATTGACCCCCTGGTTGTCCGTCCACTTTAGTAGGAGTTTCAGAGAAAATTGTGTGGGAACTTGCTAGAGGACTGTTTAACAGAGGCCACCATTTGTACATTGATAACTTCTACACTGCTGTGCAATTGTTTAAGGAATTGTTCAAAGTGGACACTTTTGCTTGTGGCACAATCCGCTCTAACCGTAAAGGTTATCCAAAAGAGCTTGTTTGCAAAAAACTTCAGAGGGGACAGTGCAGTGCCTTGCGTAGTGAGGAACTGCTAGCTGTGAAATTTGTGGACAGGAGGGATGTGTACATGCTGACTACCATCCATGATGAGAGTACTTCACCTGTGGCTGTTTGGGGTCAGATTGCTGAAGTGCGCAAACCTGTGTGCATTTTAGACTACAATAAGCACATGGGTGGTGTTGATAGAGTAGATCAGAGGTTGGAACCTTACACTGCTATTCGTAAGTCTTACATTTGGTATAAGAAGTTGGCCATCCATCTCTTCAATTTAGCAACTTTCAATGCTTTTGTTGTGTTCAAGGAGTGTTCTCCTGCGTCAAAGTTGACTTTTGTTCAGTTTCAGGAGTCTGTCATAGGCAGCCTTGTTGTTGTGGAACAGGCAAGTGTTCCTAGAGTTGGAGTGGTGGAGGATGTGGCTCGATTGAAAGATCGCCACTTTCCTGATCACATTCCTCCTACATCCTCAAAAGACTTTCCCACTAGGAGATGTAGAGTCTGTTGGCGAAGAGGTACGCGGAAGGAGACTCGTATGTACTGCCCTGAGTGTCCTTCTAACCCTGGGCTGTGTGTGCCTGCTTGTTATAGAGCGTACCACAAGCAAAAGAATTATTGGGAGCAACCATGAGTGGTAAAGTGAACTGCCTGGTCTGTAATGTTTAAGAATTGTTGTTCTGTTTCAAGGTTGGCATTAGTGCAATGTTTCTGATTTTGTGTTAGTAGATTTGTATCTATTTGCAATTTGTTTGTGTTTTCTTTTTTGTATAAAAAAATCCTAAATGTGATGGTGGTGTGTGTAGGCTGGTGCTTGGCTGGCGGTGTGCGTGGAGTGGCGCTCGGCTGGCAGTGTGTGAGTAGTGACTTGCTGCTGGTCACTACACACACTGCTAGCCGAGCGACACTCCACGCAATCCATCAGGTTGTGTTGTTGCTGTGTTAGGAATGTGGGCGTGTGAAAGTGATGGGCCCTTGAATGGCGCTGTCTGCTGGTGTGAGTGTTGTAATGTGATGGGCCCGCGGCTGGTGGTGTGAATGGTTTTGTATTTGTCACACGTATGAAAGGTGTATGAATGGCCTGTAAAGAGGTTGGTGCCTTGTCGTGGCTTTACAGCTCACGAGCTGTGAGTCAATGGTTCAGTTTCTCGTCCTTTCAATTATTAACAGTGCATTTCATTTTTGTGAAATCACTTGTTAATACAATTGTATATACTGAACCATCACTCACCCTCGTGCCAAATCCAACCAGTATGTGTGTGTGTGCTTGAGGATTAGATGGTTGTGCAGTAATATTTTTTTTTTGTCTTTCTCAAGCAGGGTGTACCTTGTCCCTTTTTGTGAATGTTGTAATGTGTTTGTTTCGTGCCTGGGGGTGTGAATGGTCTTGTGTGTATCACGTATGAAAGGTGTGTGAATGGCCTGTAAAGCGGTTGGGGCCTTGACGTGGCTTTACAGCTCACGAGCTGCGAGTCACTGGTTCCGTTTTTTGTCCTTTCAATTATTGACAGTGCATTTCATTTTTGTGAAATCTCTTGTTAATAAAATTGTATATACTGAACCATCACTTGCCCTCGTGCCAAATCCAACCAGTATGTGTGTGTGTGCTTGAGGAATAGATGGCTGTGCAGTAATCTTTGTCTTTTTAGTCTGTCTGCCAAGGTGTACATTCCGTCTAAGAATAACCTACCAACTGTAGATATTGTCGTAAACGAAACACCCATGGGAGTACATGGTGATATCTCTCTTGTGGATCCCAACAAGTTATGGTACCCACAATGTCCTGCAAACCTCAAAATGTCTGTCACATTTTCCTTGCAATATTGTGCCAACATTTTCACGCTGCAGAAATAAACAACACATTATCTCATTATGACTTGGTTTTGCAAGGGGGTCACCTGGGTTTTTGGCCCGGGGCTCGGCGGCCACATAGGGAAACCTACCAAACCCACACATTTCTGAAAAGTAGACACCCGGGGGCTTCCAGGGAGGTATGGCTTGCGTGGATCCCCCAACGTTTCCTACCCAGAATCCCCTGCAAACCTCACTTTTAGCTGAAAAAATCACTTTTTCACACATTTCTGTGTGGGAAAGTGTGGCATCACTGGCCTCACACAAATTTCCTACCACCCAGCGTTCCCCCAGGTCTCCCGATAAAAATGGTGCCTCACTTGTGTGGGAGGCCCAAGTACCCGCGACAGGCAAGGGCCCACAACGTATTGAGGCGACCTCAAAATGGCCTTTCACAAAACCACCTGGTTTTGCAAGGGGTGTCACCTGGGTTTTGGCCCCGTGCTCGGCGGCCATCTAGGGAAACCTACCAAACCCACACATTTCTGAAAAGTAGACACCCGGGGGCTTCCAGGGAGGTATGGCTTGCGTGGATCCCCCAACGTTTCCTTACCCAGAATCCCCTGCAAACCTCACTTTTAGCTGAAAAAATCACTTTTTTCACACATTTGTGTGTGGGAAAGTGTGGCATCACTGGCCTCACACAAATTTCCTACCACCCAGCGTTCCCCAGGTCTCCCGATAAAAATGGTGCCTCACTTGTGTGGGAGGCCCAAGTACCCGCGACAGGCAAGGGCCCACAACGTATTGAGGCGACCTCAAAATGGCCTTTCACAAAACCACCTGGTTTTGCAAGGGAAGTCACCTGGGTTTTTGGCCCCGTGCTCGGCGGCCATCTAGGGAAACCTACCAAACCCACACATTTCTGAAAAGTAGACACCCGGGGCTTCCAGGGAGGTATGGCTTGCGTGGATCCCCCAACGTTTCCTTACCCAGAATCCCTGCAAACCTCACTTTTAGCTGAAAAAATCACTTTTTTCACACATTTGTGTGTGGGAAAGTGTGGCATCACTGGCCTCACACAAATTTCCTACCACCCAGCGTTCCCCCAGGTCTCCCGATAAAAATGGTGCCTCACTTGTGTGGGAGGCCCAAGTACCCGCGACAGGCAAGGGCCCACAACGTATTGAGGCGACCTCAAAATGGCCTTTCACAAAACCACCTGGTTTTGCAAGGGGAGTCACCTGGGTTTTGGCCCCGTGCTCGGCGGCCATCTAGGGAAACCTACCAAACCCACACATTTCTGAAAAGTAGACACCCGGGGGCTTCCAGGGAGGTATGGCTTGCGTGGATCCCCCAACGTTTCCTTACCCAGAATCCCCTGCAAACCTCACTTTTAGCTGAAAAAATCACTTTTTCACACATTTGTGTGTGGGAAAGTGTGGCATCACTGGCCTCACACAAATTTCCTACCACCCAGCGTTCCCCCAGGTCTCCCGATAAAATGGTGCCTCACTTGTGTGGGAGGCCCAAGTACCCGCGACAGGCAAGGACACAAAACGTTTTGAGGCAACATCAACATTGCCTATCAAAAAATGTTTTGGGCCCTTGCCTGTCGCTGGTACTTGGGCCTCCCACACAAGTGAGGCACCATTTTTATTGGGAGACCTGGGGAACGCTGGGTGGTAGGAAATTTGTGTGAGGCCAGTGATGCCACACTTTCCCACACACAAATGTGTGAAAAAAGTGATTTTTTCAGCTAAAATTGAGGTTTGCAAGGGATTCTGGGTAAGGAAACGTTGGGGGATCCACGCAAGCCATACCTCCCTGGAAGCCCCCGAGTGTCTACTTTTCAGAAATGTGTGGGTTTGGTAGGTTTCCCTAGATGGCCGCCGAGCACGGGCCAAAACCCAGGTGACCCCCTTGCAAAACCAGGTGGTTTTGAGATAGGCAATTTTGAGGTCGCCTCACTACGTTGTGGGCCCTTGCCTGTCGCTGGTACTTGGGCCTCCCACACAAATGAGGCACCATTTTTATCGGGAGACCTGGGGGAACGCTGGGTGGTAGGAAATTTGTGTGAGGCCAGTGATGCCACACTTCCCACACACAAATGTGTGAAAAAAGTGATTTTTTCAGCTAAAATTGAGGTTTGCAAGGGATTCTGGGTAAGGAAACGTTGGGGGATCCACGCAAGCCATACCTCCCTGGAAGCCCCCGGGTGTCTACTTTTCAGAAATGTGTGGGTTTGGTAGGTTTCCCTAGATGGCCGCCGAGCACGGGGCCAAAACCCAGGTGACCCCCTTGCAAAACCAGGTGGTTTTGAGATAGGCAATTTTGAGGTCGCCTCACTACGTTGTGGGCCCTTGCCTGTCGCGAGTACTTGGGCCTCCCACACAAGTGAGGCACCATTTTTATCGGGAGACCTGGGGGAACGCTGGGTGGTAGGAAATTTGTGTGAGGCCAGTGATGCCACACTTTCCCACACACAAATGTGTGAAAAAGTGATTTTTTCAGCTAAAATTGAGGTTTGCAAGGGATTCTGGGTAAGGAAACGTTGGGGGATCCACGCAAGCCATACCTCCCTGGAAGCCCCGGGTGTCTACTTTTCAGAAATGTGTGGGTTTGGTAGGTTTCCCTAGATGGCCGCCAAGCACGGGCCAAAACCCAGGTGACTCCCCTTGCAAAACCAGGTGGTTTTGAGATAGGCAATTTTGAGGTCGCCTCACTACGTTGTGGGCCCTTGCCTGTCGCGGGTACTTGGGCCTCCCACACAAGTGAGGCACCATTTTTATCGGGAGACCTGGGGGAACGCTGGGTGGTAGGAAATTTGTGTGAGGCCAGTGATGCCACACTTTCCCACACACAAATGTGTGAAAAAAGTGATTTTTTCAGCTAAAATTGAGGTTTGCAAGGGATTCTGGGTAAGGAAACGTTGGGGGATCCACGCAAGCCATACCTCCCTGGAAGCCCCCGGGTGTCTACTTTTCAGAAATGTGTGGGTTTGGTAGGTTTCCCTAGATGGCCGCCGAGCACGGGGCCAAAAACCCAGGTGACTCCCTTGCAAAACCAGGTGGTTTTGAGATAGGCAATTTTGAGGTCGCCTCACTACGTTGTGGGCCCTTGCCTGTCGCGGGTACTTGGGCCTCCCACACAAGTGAGGCACCATTTTTATCGGGAGACCTGGGGGAACGCTGGGTGGTAGGAAATTTGTGTGAGGCCAGTGATGCCACACTTTCCCACACACAAATGTGTGAAAAAGTGATTTTTTCCAGCTAAAAGTGAGGTTTGCAAGGGATTCTGGGTAAGGAAACGTTGGGGGATCCACGCAAGCCATACCTCCCTGGAAGCCCCCGGGTGTCTACTTTTCAGAAATGTGTGTGTTTGGTAGGTTTCCCTAGGTGCCGGCAGAGCTAGGGTTCAAAAACTACAGCTAGGCACTTTGCCAAAAAAGGGTCATTTTTCACTGCGAAATTGAGGTGTGACCACGTTGCGTTTTGCGCCGTTTCCTGTCGCAGGCACTAGGCCGACCCACACAAGTGAGGTACCATTTTTCTCGTAAGACTTTGGGGAACGCGGGGTGGGTGGAAATTTGTGGATCCACGCAGATTCCAGAACTTTCCACCACAGAAATGTGGGGAAAATGTGTTTTTTGGACAATTTTCTATGTTTGCAAGGGATTCTGGGTAACAGAACCTGGTGGGAGGCAGTCAAGTCACCCCATCCTGGATTCCCCTGGGTGTCTAGTTTTCAAAAATGTATAGGTTTGCTAGGTTTCCCTAGGTGCCGGCAGAGGTAGGGTTCAAAAACTACAGCTAGGCACTTTGCCAAAAAAGGGTCATTTTTCACTGCAAAATTGAGATGTGACCACGTTGCGTTTTGCGCCGTTTCCTGTCGCAGGCACTAGGCCGACCCACACAAGTGAGGTACCATTTTTCTCGTAAGACTTTGGGGAACGCGGGGTGGGTGGAAATTTGTGGATCCACGCAGATTCCAGAACTTTCCACCACAGAAATGTGGGGAAAATGTGTTTTTTTGGACAATTTTTTATGTTTGCAAGGGATTCTGGGTAACAGAACCTGGTGGGAGGCAGTCAAGTCACCCCATCCTGGATTCCCCTGGGTGTCTAGTTTTCAAAAATGTATAGGTTTGCTAGGTTTCCCTAGGTGCCGGCAGAGGTAGGGTTCAAAAACTACAGCTAGGCACTTTGCCAAAAAAGGGTCATTTTTCACTGCGAAATTGAGATGTGACCACGTTGCGTTTTGCGCCGTTTCCTGTCGCAGGCACTAGGCCGACCCACACAAGTGAGGTACCATTTTTCTCGTAAGACTTTGGGGAACGCGGGGTGGGTGGAAATTTGTGGATCCACGCAGATTCCAGAACTTTCCACCACAGAAATGTGGGGAAAATGTGTTTTTTGGACAATTTTTTATGTTTGCAAGGGATTCTGGGTAACAGAACCTGGTGGGAGGCAGTCAAGTCACCCCATCCTGGATTCCCCTGGGTGTCTAGTTTTCAAAAATGTATAGGTTTGCTAGGTTTCCCTAGGTGCCGGCAGAGGTAGGGTTCAAAAACTACAGCTAGGCACTTTGCCAAAAAAGGGTCATTTTTCACTGCGAAATTGAGGTGTGACCACGTTGCGTTTTGCGCCGTTTCCTGTCGCAGGCACTAGGCCGACCCACACAAGTGAGGTACCATTTTTCTCGTAAGACTTTGGGGAACGCGGGGTGGGTGGAAATTTGTGGATCCACGCAGATTCCAGAACTTTCCACCACAGAAATGTGGGGAAAATGTGTTTTTTGGACAATTTTTTATGTTTGCAAGGGATTCTGGGTAACAGAACCTGGTGGGAGGCAGTCAAGTCACCCCATCCTGGATTCCCCTGGGTGTCTAGTTTTCAAAAATGTATAGGCTTGCTAGGTTTCCCTAGGTGCCGGCAGAGGTAGGGTTCAAAAACTACAGCTAGGCACTTTGCCAAAAAAGGGTCATTTTTCACTGCGAAATTGAGGTGGGACCGCATTGCGTTTTGCGCCGTTTCCTGTCGCAGGCACTAGGCCGACCCACACAAGTGAGGTACCATTTTTCTCGTAAGACTTTGGGGAACGCGGGGTGGGTGGAAATTTGTGGATCCACGCAGATTCCAGAACTTTCCACCACAGAAATGTGGGGAAAATGTGTTTTTTGGGACAATTTTTTATGTTTGCAAGGGATTCTGGGTAACAGAACCTGGTGGGAGGCAGTCAAGTCACCCCATCCTGGATTCCCCTGGGTGTCTAGTTTTCAAAAATGTATAGGCTTGCTAGGTTTCCCTAGGTGCCGGCAGAGGTAGGGTTCAAAAACTACAGCTAGGCACTTTGCCAAAAAAGGGTCATTTTTCACTGCGAAATTGAGATGTGACCACGTTGCGTTTTGCGCCGTTTCCTGTCGCAGGCACTAGGCCGACCCACACAAGTGAGGTACCATTTTTCTCGTAAGACTTTGGGGAACGCGGGGTGGGTGGAAATTTGTGGATCCACGCAGATTCCAGAACTTTCCACCACAGAAATGTGGGGAAAATGTGTTTTTTGGACAATTTTTTATGTTTGCAAGGGATTCTGGGTAACAGAACCTGGTGGGAGGCAGTCAAGTCACCCCATCCTGGATTCCCCTGGGTGTCTAGTTTTCAAAAATGTATAGGCTTGCTAGGTTTCCCTAGGTGCCGGCAGAGGTAGGGTTCAAAAACTACAGCTAGGCACTTTGCCAAAAAAGGGTCATTTTTCACTGCGAAATTGAGGTGGGACCGCATTGCGTTTTGCGCCGTTTCCTGTCGCAGGCACTAGGCCGACCCACACAAGTGAGGTACCATTTTTCTCGTAAGACTTTGGGGAACGCGGGGTGGGTGGAAATTTGTGGATCCACGCAGATTCCAGAACTTTCCACCACAGAAATGTGGGGAAAATGTGTTTTTTTGGACAATTTTTTATGTTTGCAAGGGATTCTGGGTAACAGAACCTGGTGTGAGGCAGTCAAGTCACCCCATCCTGGATTCCCCTGGGTGTCTAGTTTTCAAAAATGTATAGGTTTGCTAGGTTTCCCTAGGTGCCGGCAGAGGTAGGGTTCAAAAACTACAGCTAGGCACTTTGCCAAAAAAGGGTCATTTTTCACTGCGAAATTGAGGCGTGACCACGTTGCGTTTTGCGCCGTTTCCTGTCGCAGGCACTAGGCCGACCCACACAAGTGAGGTACCATTTTTCTCGTAAGACTTTGGGGAACGCGGGGTGGGTGGAAATTTGTGGGTCCACGCAGATTCCAGAACTTTTCACCACAGAAATGTGGGGAAAATGTGTTTTTTGGACAATTTTTTATGTTTGCAAGGGATTCTGGGTAACAGAACCTGGTGGGAGGCAGTCAAGTCACCCCATCCTGGATTCCCCTGGGTGTCTAGTTTTCAAAAATGTATAGGCTTGCTAGGTTTCCCTAGGTGCCGGCAGAGGTAGGGTTCAAAAACTACAGCTAGGCACTTTGCCAAAAAAGGGTCATTTTTCACTGCGAAATTGAGGTGGGACCGCATTGCGTTTTGCGCCGTTTCCTGTCGCAGGCACTAGGCCGACCCACACAAGTGAGGTACCATTTTTCTCGTAAGACTTTGGGGAACGCGGGGTGGGTGGAAATTTGTGGATCCACGCAGATTCCAGAACTTTCCACCACAGAAATGTGGGGAAAATGTGTTTTTTTGGACAATTTTTTATGTTTGCAAGGGATTCTGGGTAACAGAACCTGGTGGGAGGCAGTCAAGTCACCCCATCCTGGATTCCCCTGGGTGTCTAGTTTTCAAAAATGTATAGGTTTGCTAGGTTTCCCTAGGTGCCGGCAGAGCTAGGGTTCAAAAACTACAGCTAGGCACTTTGCCAAAAAAGGGTCATTTTTCACTGCGAAATTGAGGTGTGACCACGTTGCGTTTTGCGCAGTTTCCTGTCGCAGGCACTAGGCCGACCCACACAAGTGAGGTACCATTTTTCTCGTAAGACTTTGGGGAACGCGGGGTGGGTGGAAATTCGTGGATCCACGCAGATTCCAGAACTTTCCACCACAGAAATGTGGGGAAAATGTGGTTTTTTTGACAATTGTTTATGTTTGCAAGGGATTCTGGGTAACAGAACCTGGTGGGAGGCAGTCAAGTCACCCCATCCTGGATTCCCCTGGGTGTCTAGTTTTCAAAAATGTATAGGTTTGCTAGGTTTCCCTAGGTGCCGGCAGAGCTAGGGTTCAAAAACTACAGCTAGGCACTTTGCCAAAAAAGGGTCATTTTTCACTGCGAAATTGAGGTGTGACCACGTTGCGTTTTGCGCCGTTTCCTGTCGCAGGCACTAGGCTGACCCACACAAGTGAGGTACCATTTTTCTCGTTAGACTTTGGGGAACGCAGGGTGGGTGGAAATTTGTGGATCCACGCAGATTCCAGACCTTTCCACCACAGAAATGTGGGGAAAATGTGATTTTTTTGACAATTTTTTATGTTTGCAAGGGATTCTGGGTAACAGAACCTGGTGGGAGGCAGTCAAGTCACCCCATCCTGGATTCCCCTGGGTGTCTAGTTTTCAAAAATGTATAGGTTTGCTAGGTTTCCCTAGGTGCCGGCAGAGGTAGGGTTCAAAAACTACACCTAGGCACTTTGCAAAAAAAGGGTAATTTTTCATTGTGAAAATGTGGTACGTCCACGTTGCATTTTGAGCCATTTCCTGTTGTGGGCACAAGGGCTACCCACACAAGTGAGGTACCATTTTTATCGGGAGACTTAGGGTAACACAGAATTGTAGAGCAACTGTTATTACCTATTGACTTTCGATGCATTTCTGCCTTCCAAATGAAAGACAATGTGTAAAAAATAAGTCGTTTTGAAAAATGACCTATAATTCTCATGCTAGTATGGGTACTCCCAATTTCGGAAATGTGCAAATATCTACTGTTTCTAAAATCTACATTTTGTTCCCATTTCAGAAATACATAGGTGTCTTTCATAACAATTTTTCCATGTATACATTTTCCCAAAATAATTGCTATATACCCGGTACTTAAAAAAAAATCATTGCAAGATGTTGCTCAATTATTGGCTCTGGGTTCGTCGGGTTCTTGGTGAACCTACAAGTCCTATATATCCCCACAACCAGAAAGGTCCAGCGGATATAACGGTATATTGCCTTCAAATAGCTGTCATAATTAGAAGAAGTTACAGGTGAAAACGTTGACACAAATGGCTGTTTTTTTCAACTAATTTTCAATTTTTCCTTTATTTAACTGTTAGTTTCTATAAGGAAAACTTTAAGGATCTACACAAATGACCCCTTGCTGAATTCAGAATTTTGTCTACTTTTCATAAATGTATGGCTTTCCAGGATCCATTATTGGTTTCATACCCATTTCTACCATTAACTGGAAGGAGGTTGAAAGCACAAAAAATAGCAAAAATAGGCTATGTCCCAGAAAAATGCCAAAACTGTGTAAAAAAAGTTGGTTTTCTGACAAAAGTCTGCTTGTCCCTGAAAGCTGGGAAGATGGTGATTTCATCCCCACAACCCCTTTTTTGATGCCATTTGCAGGGAAAAATCAAGACGCTTTCATCTGTAGCCCTTTTTTTGCCTTTTTCCAAAAAAAAAAAAAAATTTAGCTGTATTTTGACTAATTTCTGGGTCCCCTCCAGGGGAACCCACAAACCCTGGGTACCTTTACAATCCCCATGATGTTAGAAAAAAGGACGCAAATTTGGCATGGATACCTTATGTGGTCAAAAAGTTACAGGGGACTAAGCGCGCACTACCCCAAATAGCCAAAAAAAGGCTTAGCACAGGAGGGGAAAAGGCCTAGCAGCGAAGGGGTTAAAGAAAATAGTGCTTACAGACTAAAAAAGACTCACTGTGTAACAACCAAAGTAAAAGGGCCAGTCCTCATGGAAGGTTACGAATGAAGACAAGGCGGTACTAAGGAGGGACTAACAAACCTATTAATGAATCAGAAGCCAGCATTTACGAAGGACAATGACACAAGCCAATGACAAATATAGGCGGAGAGTGGGAGGGGCTTCTATTCCATACTCCAATACAGTATGGCTTGCAGAGCAGCGCATGCGCTGCCCAGGCTCGACCTAAAGAGCTAGAATTGGTGGTTGTGTTCAGTTACTTGGCTCCTAAAATCTGGACCTCACTACCGTTAGAACTCCGGCTGGACTCCTCCAAGGGGATCTTTAGGAAAACAATTAAAACCTGGTTGTTTAGATCCAGTTAGAACGTTTTCTATGTGCAATTCTGGTAGCTGTAACTAGCATCCTGACGCTGGGACACTTCGTTAGAAGTAGCCATGCGCTTTATAAGTGGCTTTATTATTATTATTAAGATCATGATGCTTGGCTTTCATTAAACCTCTTCAGAAGAGTTAAACCTTGTTAGACGATGTGGACTTTGAATGCAGCAGACCGATGCAAATGGTTAAATACCCATATACCTCTTTCAGGAAGAGAGCAAACCTTCGGCTCAAACCACTGGCTCCAGAGGCCACACATTTTAAGAACACGAAGACAGATTTTGGTAGTGCTCAAACAAAGCAGCACAAAGCGATTTACCGGTGTCTGCCTTCAGTAAGGCTGCCTTAAGCAAGGTCCTGCAGCTTTATGGGAGATGCAGTCCCAGCATCTTTTATTGCGCTTTTCAAACCTTCATTTAATAGTAAAATACGGATTAATTTTTTTAATAAGGTAATATCTTTTCATTTAAACAATTTTTAATAAAGTAATATCTTTTAATTTAAACAGTTTAATTTTCACAAAAAGGCAATTTCCTGACATTAAAATGCTGAACTTCCGTTAAAGGGGAGAGGGTGTGGCACAACTGGTTGAGCTGCGGACTTTGGAGCTGGGGAACCACGCTCAAGTCTCGGCGTTGGCTCAACATTCCTGTGATTCTCGGCAAATCACATAGGTCCACATGTATCAACCAAATTTGCGTTCGCTGCGAATCGTCCCGTTTGCGAACACAAAAAAGGCTTTTTACATGTATCAAAATCCATTTTGCGATTCGGTAACCTGTTACCAAATCGCAAAATGGGTTTGCGATTCGGTATTTGGAAGGGGCGTGTTTAGGGAGTCCCTTCGAAATAGCGAATCCTAATGGTATGTATGAAGGTTTTGTGACCGTGAATGCGGTGGCAAAACACTCGCATTTCACCACCTACTTCAAGTAGGTAGGTGGTAACCCATTCGCAAATGGAATGGGGTCCCCACGGACCCCTTCCCCTTTGGGAATGGTTGTAAAAAAGTTTTTTTAAGAGTAAGCAGTGGTCCCATGGACCACTGGCTGCTGTTAAAAATGAAAAGAAAACTTTTTTTTTTTTTTAAACGCAACCCGTTTTCCCTTAAGGAAAACGAGCTGCATTTAAAATAAAATTGCTTTATTTAAAAGCAATTACGGACATGGTGATCTGCTGACACCAGCAGGCCACCATCCCCGTGATTTTAGCGATTCCTAGGGGGTCGCAAATTGCGATCTACCTCATTAATATTAATGAGGTAGGTTGATTTGCGACCCCCTAGGAATTGGTATATAAAACTCTTGGAGTTTCATACATTGGAAATTGTGATTACCCAATTACGATTCTCAGAAAATCGCAATGAGGTAATCGCAATTTCCAATTCTGATACATGTGGCCCTTAATCTCCCTGTGCCTACCAAAAATGAATGTGTCTTTGTGTAATGTAACTGGTGCTCATGTAAAGCGCACCAATACCTTCGGGTCGAGTTTGCGCTATATAAAACAAGCATTTGCAATGCAATAGGTCTCGCATTTACGCGAGTTTGAGCTATTGACATTGCAAATAACAATGCCTTTTATTTTTGTTTTTGTGTTTAAAACATAAATAAAAGGCATTGTCATTTACAATGCCAATAGCTTAAACTCGCGTAAGTGCGAGACCTATTGCATTGCAAATGCTTGTTTTGTTCATCTGTGTAGCCCTCGAAGACACCATCATTTTCCAGTCTAAATTATTGTCAAAAATAATGCCTATGTATGAGAAATTAGCTACAATGTCAAGTTTTCTCTCTTCAATGGCATAATTTCCTTTCTTTTTACTTTTTCCAATACACATAATAAAAGACTTTGCTTAGTTCACATGTAGATCCAGATTTTTCATAAAAGATACGTAATTAGTGATGCAGTTTTGTAGGGCTAGAGGAGTTCATGCCAACAGTACCGCATCGTCTGCGTACAGCAGGATGGGGAAGCGCGTTGTACTTGCTATCGGATTGTCTGTTACCTTTTCGACCAGGTGCTCATTTAGTTTGTTGGTGTACAATGAAAACAGGAAGGGCGAGAGTACGCAGCCCTGCCTTACACCATTTGTTATATTAAAAGGTCTGGTGCATTCACCCAGCCTGCTGTGGCGAACCTTCACTGTGGCACCTGCGTACAATTGTCTTATAAAGCAGATTATTGCCGCATCCACCCCCATTTGCTCCATGACTTGCCACAACTTGTTATGGTTAACACAGTCGAATGCGGCAGAGAGATCCATAAATGCCATATACAGATTCTCTTGCTTGGTCTGTGTGTACTTTCCTGCTAAGAGTGCAAAGTTCAGACATTGGTCCACGGTCCCTCTGCCTTCCCTGAATCCATATTGCACCTCCGCCAAGATCCCTTTCTCACATGCCCAATCTTCCATTCTGTTTAATAATATTATAATACCGAGGTGATCTCCCCCCTGTAAAAAGTTGGGATTATTTGACCACTGTTGTGGGTTCTCTGTGTCCTAATCTCCAACTGCCGTACCATTAAAAGGTTATTCAGAGCATTTCCGTAGGTGGTGTGCATGAAATGATCATTTAAGCCCTCATTTTGCGAGATTTGTTGGCACATACGATAATCTCCATTCGTGCATTTTGCTATATTAAAGTCCCCCTCCCATATACAGTAAAGTGGTTTTGCTTGTGTATTATGTCCTATAATGTTTCTTCGAGGTCCTTTACTACCTCTTGTGGGGTCACAAAATTGTTGTTATAATAATTTATTATCAGCCAATTTAAGCTATAGTTGCCATCTAGTATAATAATGTGAAAAAATGGCGATTCATTAATAAAGCATGCCACTTTGAATGAGATGGTGTTAGATATACATGTCAACAATCCCCTTTTGCTCTCCCTTTGGGCGATGGGATGGCCGGTGTACTAAAACATCGATAACCATTAACAACAAGCATTGGCATAGCCAATAGGTCTCGCCTTTGGGACCTTATAAGTGTTTAGCCATGCAACAGTTGATGTTGTTGCACCAAGGATATTGTGCTGCATAACTAAATACTTATAAGGTCCCAAAAGCGAGACCTATTGGCTATGCCAATGCTTGTTTTATTTTGTGCTCATTTCGGTGTCTGTTTTTGGGAGGGGTCAGCTCGCCTCCTTTATAAGCTGAGTTTGCACAAAGCGCAGCTCCTGGACATCTGAACCCGCCGCTGTCTGTGGATCGCCCTGTCCATCGGAGGCTGCTGAGGATGCATTTCAGAGACTTGAACTATAGCTTTGGATCGCTGCTCACCTGTGTGTCAATGCAAACATTGTTTGCATTGTTGCGTTAACCTGGTGAAATAGTGGGCGAATGCCTCTGCTACACAGATACCTTTACCTTCATGCTGAGCTGCTGGGTGCCCCTACTTTGTTATTTAAGCGGTCACTGCTGAGGTCTTTGTTTTTAACCATCAGGTCACAGGTTCAACTCCCAGCAGGTCTGTTTTCGATTATCATCCTTCGGAAGTCATTTCAATTGAGTCCCAGTGCCCTGGGAGACTATAACCGCTTTTATATACATAACGTTACCGCTAGTAACATTGTTGACATGTTCGAGCCCTGGCTGGGCTGACTCGGTGTTTCATCATACTGAAGTTGGTGAAATTAGTACTGTAGCACTCTTATTCCAACACTAATAACGAAAGGTTTTCGTGTTGCATAAAAAGGACACTCTCCTTTAGGAAACACAAATATATTTGTTATTACATGAGGTGTGAGACCAAATTGGACACCTTTTTTCTTAGTAAATTCTTGTTACTGGGAACATGCTTATAGGAGTGCCGCAGCGGAATGATATGGCATCGATGACTTCCGCAAAGCGATGGGGATAGGTGCCAGCTTGGCATGTAAAACATTGTTCCGGTGATGGAATAACACCGCAGCAGGTTGCGAACAGCTGTTGACAGACTGCGCCGGCCAGTGGCCCTACGGCACACCAAGCTGTAGCACGTACATACAAATTATTAACACCAGGCAGCACAACCTTCTATTGAGCATCTATCTACCCATGAACGCATCGCACGTCGAACTGTTCGTGCACGGTCAAGCGCCTGGAATCAGTCGGGCACAACCTGAGGCGCTGGCGGTGTTAGAACGTTGCACGTTGAACCTGCACGGCCGGTTCTTGTTTGTGTGTGATGGCTCAGGCCCAAGTATCACTGTCAGTAGATAAGTAACAGCCCAGTGGAGCAGCCTGCAGAGCTGACCAGATGCTCGTGCGTCATGGCCTTTTGCCTGCGATTACGCGCAGGGCAGACATCTGTTTCCAATTACGATAATTGGAAACAGATGTCGGCCCTGCGCGCGTAACCGCCCGAAAAAGGCCACGACGCACGAGCGTGTGGTCAGCTTCTGAAACCCCCTTACTTAAAGTCTTCGCCTAGCAGCGCTTGCGCGCTACTCGAGGCTCGACCTAAAAATGGGGTCCACTTCCCACGTCTCTTGAAGGCATAGGATTTGATCGGGTGCAACTACGTTATACCACTCCTTATTGTCTTTTTTGTTTTTGTACCCAGCTATATTCCAAAAAAGCAAGGTGTGATAAATGTTAATTTTGGGGCTAACTCTTGCCAACTCTGTACTGGATGTCAAATCCTGGAGGCTAGAGTGTATTGCTATTGGGGGAGAATTATCTGCAGTGACTGGTTGGATGATCACATCAGCCCTTTCCCTAGCTGCAATTGGGTTTACCATTACTGGAGTTTGTAAAGGGACTTCAGACCTTTTGCTTTCTTCCTTATCATAGTCAGTTTCAGGTGTCACAATTAAGGGTAGTCAATCGCAGCTATTTAGGTCTGTTAAAGCTGCATATCTATTGACAGTAAATAAAGAGCGGTTATCCCCCCTTAGTGGGCAAATCCTTTCGTTGCTCCCCTGTGATGAAGCTCTAAACATGAGGGGTCTATGTGAGAGCATTGGCTTATAAAAGAAGCCCAGTGGGACGGCATAGATCTGTGAGCTTGATGTTCCTGGTGTGGGGAGTAGGGCTAATATTTCCCCGACTACTTATGTGTTATTAAAATTCAGTATTACGCAATCTTCCTCAATTACTTTTTTAGAATTGCATACTCAAGAAATTCTTCTTGCCATAATTAAATGATCATAAACAAAAGGTGGAAGTCTTGCAGTCTTTGTCAGCCAGTGTCTCGATTTGTCCATCAATTGGGTAGTTGTTTCTTGTTGTTCTGATATAAGGGTCGGTACTTTTACCAATATTATCACCTATGGGCATGCAGCAGGTGGTAAACTTAGAGCTCCACGACTAGCATGCCCCCCCTTGTTCAAATTCCTTGTTTTATGTCTTTCGTGGGAGCTATTAAGGTCAACTGGGGATTGTATCCTCTCCCTCAGTGGGCCCCTTAAACAGCTCTTATCCGTCCCCAAGTTATCACATTCCCTGCTCTCTACCCCCTCTACTCTCCCATCTGTGGGAGTCGTGCACTGTCTTGGATTTCGGCCCGTTGGTTTCCTGATTTCCGCGATAGATTTAGTTAGACCTATATTGTGTTCTCCTATAGGGTGCGTATCATTAAGATGTGGATTCCTCGATGACTGCACAGGGGTTATGTCTCGGGTTATAAGCATCCCACCATTCGCTGTTTTATCACTTATTAGCATTCCTTCTATTGCAGTTAGGCGTGATAGTATGGGCTGTAGCAAGGCTGTTAGTTTCTCCCCAATAGTCTCCTCAAGAGATCGCTGCGTCATTATAGCTGGCACATTTGGCTGGGGAATATGCTCTGTGACAATTCGGCTTGAAGTTGATTTCCTTGGTTTTTTCAATTTTTTAGGTGCGCTAAGTTTTTGAGGCTCTCTTTTCCTTTTTGATAGTATTTTACCCTTTGCTGTGGCTGTAGCTGGGGGTACAGGACTAGGGCATGGTGATGGCAAAGACATTACGAATAGTTCCAAATGGTCTGGCCCAACAGCCCCTGCCCCTGCCCGTACGTTACTGTTTTCCAGTACCTCATTCTGACCCGCCATAGGCTCTAATGGGTTACCCCCACCCCTCCCAGCGACAGTCTCTTCTCAGTCAGTGCGATTTGATTAGCAATAGCTGTAGTAGCTTTTAACAAAAAGGAATCCAATGTAGAGATATGCCACCCTCATTTGTTGTTGTATTTAACTTTTTCTTCCCTATGCTGTCTTCTGAAAGTTCTTTTCTCAGGAGTTAGAGGTGGGGCTCAGCCTCCACCGGAATCCGAAGGGCATGGACGGGCTCGCCCTTGGCCCGGGCGCGCCCGGCGCCGATGGCCGGCGTTTTATACGAATGGAACTGCCCACGTCCAGATCAGCCGAGAGGCAAGGTGAGATTTGGCTTCCAATTAGGAGTAATTGCCCCCGTAGGAAACAGAGGCAAGGTGAAGTGCGGCTAGTCATTTTTCATGTATGTTGAATGAATAATTAACTGTTGTTGTGGTCTTCTTTAAATTAGCCAGACTGTCACAAGCACCGGTGTTGGCAATGAAGTTCCGGTGCCGAGCACCAGAAACCACCGGCTCAAGTTAAGTACTGGTCCTTCAAGTCAAGTAGTTGGACTACCATGCCTGATACTGAATTGTAAAAGAATAACCTAGGACTGGATGCATAGCTGTGAGTTTGCCACGGTTGTGAATCTTTGTTGAAGCAAAAGGCAATCAGTTTATTCTACGCCGGTGTATCTTGGCTTAAAGAAGCCCCCTGCTCTGTTCTAGAAGGGCCGTCTTTCCTCAGAATGTGAGTGCAGATCTGTCATCCCCTCCCCACGCCCCTCCCCTCACTCCCATTCCCGAAGCTGGAAACAGCATGATCTGCAGCAATGAAACAAACGACAGAATAAACCGGACTAACACTCGAAAATAACGCCCCTTGGACAAATGCGTCTTTTAAAATCATTACATAATAACTGCAATTGAATGGGGCATTAAATGAGCTATTTACGGAACAGTTAGTGCCGCGTTTTTAAAGCTGTCGCTTTTCCGAGCAGGAGCACTGTCCTCAGTACGGCTGAAACAAAAGCGCCGCTGTTCCAAAAAGGTTGTGTTCGTTTAACACATTTTCCGCTGCAGTATTTTCTTTGCCACACCCACCATCTTGAGTTTTTTCGAACTCAGCTATTAACAGACAAGTTGTAATAGGAAGAGGTGGAGTCCAGGGAGAGGCCGAACTGACGTCAGCAGTCCACTCATAGCATTAGTTCAGGGCTGGACCTGGGAGCTGTGATCCAGAACACTGGCCACGTTATGCAATTTTGCAGTCAAACCACTATATCTTCTGTTATAATTAGCCTTGGTACAGTCCTCCTCCCTAGTACATTCCTCCACCCCTCCTATCCTGTCCCTTTGGAATGTAAAAGGCTAATTATAACACCTTCTTACAAGACTGCATTCACATTTTTGATTCAGGCTATTATTACAGACTGTTTGTGGATTTAACAACTCTATATGGTTACATATGAGCCCATATCTACGTAGCCTATGCATCTAAACTGGTACAACAATAATTTATTTCATTCTAGACTTATTTCTATAGGTCGGATTCAGCCCAAAACAAGCTGACAAAGCCACCATGTCTCGCATTTGCAACCTATTGCTGTGTCAATGGTTGTAGCCATGTGGAACAGCATCCCTGATACTTTGCTGCATGGCTAAAAAAAAACAAAAGAACCTTTAACACGGCTGGCCGCGTCATTTTGTAGGTGCGTTTGCACCAGGTTCGCCTACAAAACAACATGGCCGATTTCGTTTTTCTCTTTTAGTTACCGATCCAAGTTACTAAAAAGAAAACAAAATTTTTTTTTTTTAAAGCAGATGGAGGGCAAGCGACATGGGGATCCCAGATGTGGGTAGGGGGCAAAAGCAACACAGGGGATGAGGGGCAGAAGCAACATGGGGGCACGGGTGGGAGTAGGTTTTTAAAACAGGTGATGTGAAGTAACACAGGGGCGCTGTTGGGGACGGAAGCAACATGGGGGAAGAGGGGCAGATGCAACACAGGGTGCAGGTGGGGGATCAAACAGGATAAAATCAGCAATGTGGAGGAGACGGTGAGAAAGCACATGGGTGGGAAGGCAGCACGGGGGACTAGGGGGAAGCTCCTAGGCGAGAGGGAGGAACCAAGAGGTGGTGAGAGAGATAAGCATATTAGGGAGCCGCTCATGGACTGCATATAAACAAAAAAGAAAAAGTAGCACTTGAAAAAGGAGGAGTGGTAGGACCCAGTAATGTGTCCATACTCCAAAGGCGGGACAATCACGAGACGAGGAAGAAAAGCCCCCACAGATAATGAACAAGTAGGAAGCAAATGAGAGTGACAATGAAGCCAACCAATGGTAAACTAAGGACGGGCTCTAAGCAAACTGTAGGATAACAACATGTCTGGCAATCAACAGCGCATGCGCTGTCTTAGGCAAAACCTACAAAGGTCAGTCTAAGGGCTGGCTGATGAGTGGTGATACCCAAACACTGGTCCTAGGATGCTTGTCTCCAGTGCAGGGAGCACCTGGCCTTGCAGATCAGCCTGGGTCCAAACTAGAGTGGCGTGGTGAGCAAAAAAACAATGGATTTAGGCCCAGATCTCCGTACTGAGGGTGAGTGTTTGACAATGGTCAGCATTCCATCCATCAATTGTTCTTTTTGCATTTGTCACCCCAAGTGGGACGGGTATGCCCAGACATAGGTCCCGTGCTCTCCATGCCACTGGACTTTGGCAATCCTGGCTGATGAGGGGTGATACCACGAAACCGGTCCTAGGATGCTTGTTTCCGGTCCAGAGAGGACCTGGCCTGGCATTTCGGACTGGACTGTTCCCATTGGGGAGCAGGGTCGAGATTAATTTGCATATGGCTGGGTCCAAACTGGGATGGCGTGGTGAGCAAAACAACAGAATGATTAAGGCCCAGATCCTGAACTGGGGGTGAGTGTTTGACATTCTTCGACATTCTGTCCATCAATTGTTTTTTTACATGTGTCAAGCAAGTGGGACAGGGATGCCCAGACATGGGGCTTTCCTGGCTGATGAGGGGTGATATATCAAAAAGCAGGGGGACAGGGAGCCAATTAGAAAGAAAAAGGTCCAGTACCGAAGCTCCCAAAGAAACTACGTGATAATCACTAAGGGGTAACTGTTCTTAAAGAGAGGAAAGGAGCGACCTGTTCTGGTAGCTTGGATCGGTGTGTTACAGGTGTCTCATACTGTTATGATGAAGGTTGGATGACCATGAAGGTGGGGGAGTTCCTCCTTTTGGAGAAAGTGCCCTCACACACCCTTGCGGGTGTCATGCTTCATTATCGGCCGTTTTCTCCTCGTGTGGGTGGCGCTGCAGTCCCCCACGGGCCCCGCGAGAGGGCTCTTTGGCGGAGATCTTTTAAGGAGAGACGCCGCAGTTGTGCATGCGGGTATGTGGGCCTAAAAGGTGAGTGCGTGGATACGCGTATCTCGGAGCGGCGGGGCAGGTAATGGGCTGTCAAGGAAGCGAGTGACCGTTTACTCCTTCCTGTCCGCAGGGTATGCCGAGGAAGCCATTCCATCTTAATAGAGGGGTTGGACTAAGGGACATGAATCGGATGTTCCATTAGGCGCACAGACGCCCACACCCTACTTTAGGTACCATAGGAATATAGAGTGTCGTCGTCTAATTCCTATTCTTATTGATTTTTAATGCACAGCACGGTCCTGAAGAAGCGCACTGGGATCCATTAGGGACCAAAGCAGCGCGAAACATGTCGACCTAATTTCACCATCACTCACACCCACGGGTAAGAGAGCAGCAGGACAATACTTACTCCTCTAAATAATTTGTTTAAAAGAGGTTCTCCTTATCCTTAGTTGTTGTTTTTACCTTGCCTCCCGGACCTCCGAATAAAAGTCTATTGCTAGGTACCGGTCAGGCAATTTTAATCCACGCACTCACCTTTTAGGCCCACATACCCGCATGCACAACTGCAGCGTCTCTCCTTAAAAGATCTCCGCCAAAGAGCATGACACCCGCAAGGGTGTGTGAGGGCACTTTTTCCAAAAGGAGGAACTCCCCCACCTTCATGGTCATTCAACCTTCATCATAACAGTATGAGACACCTGTAACACACCGGTCCAAGCTACCAGAACAGGTCACTCCTTTCCTCTCTTTAGGAACAGTTACCCTTTAGTGATTATCATTGATGAGGAGTGATACCTCAAAACCGGTCCTAGGATGCTTGTTTCTGGTTCAGGGAGAACCTGGCCTGGCAGTTTGGGCTGAACTATTCCCATCGGGGAGCAGGATCAAGACTGATTTTCATATGGCTGGGTCCAAACTGGGGTGGCGTGGTGGGCAAAAATATAATGGATTTAGACCCAGATCTATGTACTGGGGTTGAGTGTTTGACGTTGTTCAGCATTGCATCCATCAATTGTTCTTTTTGCATTTGTCACCCCAAGTGGGACAGTGACGGCCAGACATGGGTCCTGTGCTCACCATGCCCCTGGATTCAGGCTATCTTGGCTGATGAGGGGTGATACCCCAAAACCGGTCCTAGGATGCTTGTTTCTGGTCCAGGGAGGACCTGGCCTGACAGTTCAGGCAGGACTGTTCCCATGAGGAGCAGGGTCGAGACTGATTTGCATATTGCTGGGTCCAAACTGGGGTGGCGTGGTGAGCAAAAAAACAGATTGATTTAGGCCCAGAACCTGAAGTGGGGGTGAGTGTTTGACATTGTTTAGCATTCTGTCCCTTAATTGTTCTTTTTGCATTTGTCACCCCAAGTGGGAAGGGGATGCCCAGACGTGGGTCACGTGCTTGCCATGTTAATGGATTGAGGCTATCCTGGCTGATATGGGGTGATACCCCGAAACTGGTCCTGGGATGCTTGTTTCTGGTCCAGGGAGGACCTGGCCTGACAGTACCTGGCCTGACAGTTCGGGCAGGACTGTTCCCATGAGGAGCAGGGTCGAGACTGATTTGCATATTGCTGGGTCCAAACTGGGGTGGCGTGGTGAGCAAAAAAACCAGATTGATTTAGGCCCAGAACCTGAACTGGGGGTGAGTGTTTGACATTCTTCAACATTCCCGTCCATCAATTGTTTTTTTTTACATGTGTCACCGCAAGTGGGACGGGGATGCTCAGACGTGGGTCCTGTGTTCACCATGCCACTGGATTCAGGCTTTCCTGGCTGATAAGGGGTGATCCAAAGATATTGGAGTAGACGCCTCTCTCACTTGTCGTGACATGCTTCTTCATCGGCACCTATCCACACCTGGGTAAGATGGTACTACCCAGGTGGACTCAACCATAG
Organism: Calotriton arnoldi; assembly: GCA_963921515.1. Classification (NCBI taxonomy): domain Eukaryota; kingdom Metazoa; phylum Chordata; class Amphibia; order Caudata; family Salamandridae; genus Calotriton; species Calotriton arnoldi. The sequence goes on from CAWUFW010003973.1 coordinate 1,501,787, forward strand.
ATGGAATGGGAGTTCTTAGATAAAGCAAAACTGGATAAGCAGGGATCCAGATGAGTGATACTTAAAAATACCTCAAGGTATACCCAAAGGCTTTTGCTTTATTTGAAGGGTACCTGGGGTATAGATAAAAACGTGGGTTTTTTGGGTTCTATAGAATTCAATCATTCAATTATACCCTTGTTTCTGTGCCAACATGTTTCGGCCCTCTCTGGGAGCCCAATCGGGTCTGGGGCCTTCGTCGGGGCTATGTTTTGGGTATCCCTGCTTCGTCTTGTGCACGCACACCATGCACACTCGTGAAGCCTAATGCTCTCACCTGTCTTGGTTTTTTCGTCAGAGGATTTTCTGTAGAATAGGAGAGAAACAGAGAGACGACTATTACTTCCCTCATCCATCCTGACTTCTTTCATGCATCTCAGTCACCTGTAGTGTTGGACCATTACTTTGTATTTATCGATATCATTAATCGGTGGTTATCAACCTGACAACCTTCTTCCTTTAAATTTCCTCTTTATTAAAAACAGTGGATATGGTGCTCCCATTGTGAACGTGAGATATATATTCATGTGGATGCATGTCTGAAATTGTCTAAATCCTGGGTTACTTGTTTAAGGTGTGATATATTCTAGGTCCAAACATTTTTGTGGATGGTGGATGGTCTAAGTTGTGAGTTTACTTCTTTCAATCACCTGCATACTGTGCCAATCATGCTCTGCCAGATTGCGCTTACCCTCTGGTTTAATTTTCAAGGGTCATGCGGTTCGTGCCGTCTTGTAGTCACACTCTTAAAGGGAGGGAACGAGCATATAAGTTTCTGACGGTTCTTCTATGAGACAATCTACATGCATGATACTTTACTTCTTATGTCCTTGCATTTTTTACCTCCACGGTGTATTAACAGAGGTAGTTTTTGCCCTTGCATATTTAACCTCCTCAGTGTATTAACTGAGGTAGCATTTTGCCGTTTTTATGGTTGTTCCACCGGTAGCGGAAAACCCACCTCCATTGGGCCTATAGTCGAGCGATCCTTACTTAGACCTTTATTGTAACTATCAATTGTGTAATTCTAAAATCATTGCGCATTACCCTCACAATATTTCATACATTGTGCTCGGCTCTGCTTATACCGGCATCGTGGTAAGGCCCTCAGCCTTCTTTCATCCTTCGCATTCGTGCTCCGTTTAAAGAGAGTGTTTTGTTTCGCACGCTTTTTAAAGGATGTGTGACCCTTCTGTACCACTGTGGGTTGAGTCCGCCCGGGTAGTACCATCTTAACCACGTGTGGATAGGCGCCGATGATGAAGCATGTCACGACAAGTGAGTGAGGCGTCTACTCCAATATCTTTGGATATCCCACACGTGTAGGACAGAGCAGAGGTAATATCTAACATCCTGACATTACAGGAAATCTGGAGTTTCTTAGTAGAAATGTTATTGCATCAGTTGCTTTTGTGTGTGTACGTATCTATAGCGGGAGAGTGCAACTGATCTGATGTTCTCTCGCTCTCCATAGTGATAAAGTGATAAGGGGTGATACCTCAAAACCGGTCCTAGGATGCTTGTTTCCGGTCCAGGGAGGACCTGGCTTGGCAGTCCAGGCAGGACTGTTTCCATGGGGCGCAGGGTCGAGACTGAATTGCAAACAACTTGGTCCAAAATGGGGTGGTGTGGTGAGCAAAAAAACGATGGATTAAGGCCCAGATCTCTGTACTGGGGGTGAGTGTTTGACATTGTTTAGCATTCTGTCCCTCAATTGTTCTTTTTGCATTTGTCACCCCAAGTGGGAAGGGGATGCCCAGACGTGGGTCACGTGCTTGCCATGTTAATGGATTGAGGCTATCCTGGCTGATATGGGGTGATACCCCGAAACTGGTCCTGGGATGCTTGTTTCTGTTCAAGGGAGGACCTGGCCTGGCAGTTCGGGTTGAACTGTTCACATCCGGGAGTAGGGTCGAGACTGATTTGCATATGGCTGGGTCCAAACTGGGGTGGCGTGGTGAGCAAAAAAAATGGATTTAGGCCAGTCTATCTGCTTTTTCCCTAAATTGGTTTGTTCAGTACTTAGGTACACCCCAGATTGGATACTGGGGTACCCTTATAAGTTCCTAGTATATGGTACCCATTTACCCAGGGCATAGGTACCCCAGAGGTCTCCCATGGGCTGAAGCATGTATTATGCCACCCATGAGAGACCATTCAAAATGGAACTACAGGCCTGCCATTGCAGCCTGTGTAAGTTGGTGCCTGCACCACCTACTAAAGATATAGGTTTACTATATCTAAAGGTCACTGCACCTAAAACCTATAAGTCATCCCTATAGCAGTCCTTTGCAATCCTGAAGGCAGGGTGCTTGGTTCTAAGTGAGAGGGTGCCCCTGCATGAGCAGGACACCCCTGCAGCCTATAAAGTCCATTCTCCCGGGTTGTCAGTGAAGCAGCCATATACTATATAGAGGGGCACCGCTTAATTACGCGATGACCATCTCGAAAACGGCTGCAACTAATCCTATCATGTTTGGTATAAACATGTTGAAGAGCCCTCCGTTAGGCTCTCAGTGTTCCCGGTACCAGTCTTCCAGACCCGGACAGCACAATATGGTTGCTGCAGACCAGAGACACACTTCTGCCCTCTGCTGCTGAGCCAAGCTCGAGCAGAGGAAGATGGAACAATAGGCATCCTGTCACAGGGAGGTGTGACCACCTCCCAGGAAGGATTTAGTGTATTGGGACCGGGTGGGTGCGCTTGCCAGCCCCTGAAAGTCTGCATGAGGGGCACATTTGGTGTCCCTGTGCATAGTCCAGTTCAAACCAGTTCTGGGAGCCGTTGGCTCACGCTCTGGTGCGAAACTGGACAAAGGACATGGGAGTAACCTCCCCCTGTCCAGACCCTCCCCTGGGAGGGTCCCCTGAATCATCCCAACCCTTTCCCTAGGGTACTTAAGGGCTTACCTGGGTGTAGGTCCCTAGATTCGTCGTGGGATAAGATTCATATGAAAGACCACTGCACTTCTACCGTCTGGGCATGCTGGACTTCGCTGGACTTCGTTTGGGCCTGACTTCGTCTCCCTTACACTCTGCTGCATCGTCTGTGCCTGTGCACCATACAGGAACCTTCCAAGGCATGTAAAGCATCATAGACAACCAATGTAATCTCCCTTGGAGTGAAGGAGTCACTCCCCTGCATTCGCAGGCACCGCAACTAAGTCAACCGGTCTGCAGATTCCCGAGCTCTTCCGGACTCCGTGGGCTCTGCAACACAGGTGGTGGCTTTCCACAGCTCCGGAGGCCTGCTCCACCCTCTCACCAAGTTTGTGGCCAGCATCCCTCGTGGAGGTTGCAATAACCGAACCCCTGGGTACCGTGTCCAACTTGCAGTTGCAAAGGCTTGTTGGCTTCTTTGCAAGAAGATCTTCGGGCTTCAAGTAGCCCCAACCTTAAGCACCTCCTGTGACCAGAGTCTTCAGCCACACCACATCGTATGCATCGTGGCCTGTATCTTTTGGTGTGCTGCTTGAGGTCCTCTCGCGACTCCAGTGCCTCCAGCCTGTGGGTCCACTTGAGGGTCACACTTATTTCTTTTGGGCTCCCCTGATTGCTCGGGGCCTGCCCTGACTCCCCTGCCTTTGGTGAGTCCCCTGGACCTTGCTGTTCCCGATGTTGCTCCTTTTTTGATTCCTGCGTGGCTTGCTTTTGCCAAGGCTTGTTGGTGCTCCCGCTGGACACCGACCCCTCAGCACTCGACATCTTTCGTGGGACAGCTCATATCCGGGTCCTGGTCTTCCTCAGCATCGCCAGGTCCTCACAGCTGCAGAGTCACAGTCCTCATCATCCATCCTAAAGCACTCGACATCGGAGGGCATTCGTCTTCCAAGTCTCCTGGTCACCCCTGAGTGACATAGACTCTATCCCCTCAGCTTTCATGTACTCTTCTTCCAAAATCCACGTTTGGATTCCCCGGACACTTTCTCCTCTTCCAGCAGCGGCACTTTCCTGAAGTCCTCCATTGGGTTTGACTGCGGTTTCCGACACCACTTCACACGTATGCACCCGGCTTCCCTGGTGTAGGTTACGTGGGTACTAGGATATCCACGGGTGGGATGGCTCTCCAAACCATGGGGTTTCTTCAGGGTCCACTGAGAAGAGTCCTTAATCTTTAAAAATCCAACCGCGACTTGCACATAGACTTGTACGGAGCACGCAGTCGTGTTCCCACACTGCACACGCTCTCCGTGGGGTCCCTATCTACTTACCTTGGGTGGTTCTGTGGGTCCCCAACAATTCTACGTCCTCTCGACACTGTCTTGACTCGAGTCATGGTTCTTATACCATTTTCTTAGTATATCGTTTGGTCCCCCCCTGGGGCCACTGTGTATTTCGTGCTATTTACTGTGTTTTTTTGCTAAAGTATTGTGTGCATTGTGTTTATCTCCACGTTGGAGATACTTGAACATTCTAGAGAGTGTTATATAATAAATACATATCTTTATAAATACTTGGTGTGGTTCTTTTCACTTGATCTATACTATAAGATTGCATTCTGGTAAAACAAACTGCTTTACACTCCTTCTGGACTTAGCCTGAAGACTGATCTCCACAGCTACCACTTAGAGAGCTTTCTAAGGTTGTCTAAGACCTCTTAAATCACCATAAGGGTTGTCTGGACTGGTGCAGGGTGCCCACTTACATTAGTGGACATCATATACCAGGCCAGCCTCTCACAGATGGGTATGCCCAAATGTTGGTCTCGTGCTCGCCATGCCACTATCCTGGCTGATGAGGGGTGATACCCCGAAACTGGTCCGAGGATGCTTGTTTCCGGAACAGGGAGGACCTGGCTTGGCAGTTCGGACTGGACTGTTCCCATGGGGAGCAGGGTCGAGACTGATTTGCATATGGCTGGTTCCAAACAGAATGGCATGGTAAGCAAAAATACGATGGATATAGGCCCAGATCTCTGTTCTTGGGGTGAGTGTTTGACATTGTTTAACATTCCATCCATCAATTGTTCTTTTTGCATTTGTCACCCCAAGTGGGACGGGGATGCCCAGATGAGGGTCCTGTGCTCACTATGCCACTGGATTCAGATTATCCTGCCTGTCTTGGCTGATGAGGGGTGATTCCCCGAAACTGGTCGCAGGATGCTTGTTTCCGGTCCAGGGAGGACCTGTCCTGGCAGTTCGGGCTGGACTGTTTCCACGGGGAGCAGGGTCGAGACTGATTTGCATATGGCTGGGTCCAAACTGAGGTGGTGTGGTGAGCAAAAAATACAATGGATTTAGGCCCAAATCTCTGTACTGGGGTTGAGTGTTTGACATTGTTCAGCATTCCGTCCATCAATTGCATTTGTCACCGCAAGTCGGCCAAGGATGCCCAGACATAGGTCTTGTGCTCGTCATGCCACTGGATTCAGATTATCCTGGCTGATGAGGGGTGATACCCCAAAACCAGTCCTAGGATGCTTGTATCCGGTCCAGGGAGGCCCTGGCCTGGCAGTTCGGGCTGGACTGTTCCCATGAGGCACAGGGTCAAGAATGATTTGGATATGGCTGGGTCCAAAGTGGGGTGGTGTGGTGAGCAAACAATCAATGGATTTAGGCCCAGATCTCTGTACTGGGGGTTAGTGTTTGACATTGTTCAGCATTCCGTCCATCAATTGTTCTTTTTGCATGTGTAATTACAGCATGATGTTCTCATAGCATGGTTAGGGGAGCGGATTTACATTTTGCATCTGTAAAGCATTGAATGATTATCGGCTGCGAGGGCAGCCGTAACCATTCACAATGTGTAAGCTGCCAAAGCTCAACAGTTTATACTCTGAACATGCAGGCTGCAAACATTGGGAAAGGCCAACACACTCAGAGCCACCATCTGTCACCTCATATCAGTTATTTTTACACGGTTTCTCAGGGACGAGCCCATATGATGCAGCGAAAGGCAAGCACAGAATCGATGTTCCGTTCCTGTGTGGATGCGTTGGAGAGCCAAAGCCCACCAAGGGTTTTGCAACCACCCTGGGACATAGACAGCAGCATCAGACGATTTTGTTAAAGTTTTTGGGGAGAGGGCAATGCTTTAGGTGTCACAAATACCTTCGGGTCTCAGAACTGGTAGCAATTAAAAACTTCCTCTGGGCCCTATGTTCAGGGAAAATACTGATCGGTTTCTCAATAATCAAAACAATGACTGTAAAAATTATTATGGTAATCCATTCTGCATATTTTAGTTAATTTATGCCCCTAAGATTATTTCCTTTTTTTCAGGATACTGTTTTTTATATAGTTTTATTTTATACTGTACATTAATCTTGTATTGTGCGTACTGACAACTGGCTCATCTGTAGATGTCTGTGGGAGCTCAGGTTGTGAGTGGATATTTATAATGGACCACGATTGAGAACTCTGGATTTGAGGCTGAAGGTAGTGGAAGGTTCTCACAGTGCCTGCCAGTAGGTCAAGAAGGTCTTCTGAATGCATGCTCATCCAAATCTTGGCCTCTCTGCAGAGCACACATAGCAGTGGTGATGTGCCATATGTAATTGTGACTATTTGCAAAAGTGTGTAAAAAGCTTCTGAAATACTGACGGTGAAAGTAAAAGAAATGAAGTGCTTACCAGTGAATGTGTGTGGGGGTGGTGACGTAAGGGATGCAAGGAAGCATGTGCCGAAGAAATAAGGGAAAAGAGGGTGCAGAAGAGGAAAGAGGTCAGATGTGGAATATGCAGATGGAGGATTTCAGAAAGATGTGGAGAGAAAAAGAGTGTGAGTGCCTCACAGAAAGGCTGCAGAGGAAAGAGATATGAAGGGCAGAACAGGCGTGGTTGCAACACTAAAATCCACTTAAATTTCGACAGACCTCCTTAATGTTTAATTCCCAGTCTTACATTTTCAGAATTGAAACACTTTCAATTCTAATTTTTTACAATAATATCGTTACTCCTTTATCTGATAAGGCTAAAAAGGATTGGCAAAGCCAATAAGTGGGGCTCGTTTAAGGCGCAGGACCGTTACCGTGTGATGTGTCTGGAGGCAATAACAGAAAGCTGGCAGAGGCACTCAGTCAGGTGGTACGCTGTGTGATTAGTGGGTTTTTACTTTACATGATTTAAGCCACATCCTTAATTACAAGGGACACGCCTCTTGCAAAAGAGTCTGTTAGATTTGGGGGTCTCTAGTTGGCATAGGTAGGTACCTGTGACAAATAGGGACCCTTGCGTCTAGTCAGGGTGAAGGGCTACACTCCTAAAATAACCCCTGCTCACCCCCTTGGTAGCTTGGCACGAGCAGGCAGGCTTATCTCAGAGGCAGTGTGTAAAGCATTTGTGAACACATACAGTAATACAGTGACAACACTACAGATGGACACCACACAGGTTGTATTATAAAAATAGTATTTTTATATAAACTTAACACAAGACCAAACGACAAAAATCCACAATACTGTACTCAAAAATAGACTTGAAAAGGTTATAAAATAGTTCAGTTCTCTCAAGTTGTAGATGCGACACTTTACTCTCAATGTACCTTGAATGCGTAACGCAAAGAAAACAAAAGGGTCGCAGGGAAGGTGATGCGTCGGTTCCGTACACTCAGGGAGTGGATGCGTCGGTTCCTTACTGTTGCGCAGGGGAGTTGATGCTCGCTTCCTTACTGTGTGGGGAGTTGATGCGTCGGTTTCTTACTGCTCTCCGGTGCGATGCGACAGATGGCACCTCGATGCGATACTCTTCTCCGGTGCGATGCGATAAAAATGGCGTCTTGGCTGCGATGCGACAACGTTGGTGCGATGCATGCACGCCCGACGGCCGTGCGGCGACTCGATGATCTTGGGAGCCGCGACAGGCCCTGCGACGCGCTTCTCCGGTGATGCGACGATGTCCTCTGTGGCAGCGTCCCGCTTCTCCGGCGATGCGCCGCGCTTCGGCGATGCGATGATGACAGCGGCAGCGGCGTCTCGCTTCCTCGGCGATGCGATGACAGCGGCTGCGGCGGCGACACGCTTCTCGTCTTTGCGTCGTGCTTCCAGCTCCCAGCGACACACAGTCTCTCAGAAGGCCCAGCACAACAGCAGGCACTTCAATTCCCAGCAAGGGAATTCAGGGGGGAGCTGGTTGGTGAAGTCTTGTATCCCTGAGACTTCAGGCAGGAGGCAAGCTCTAGTTCAAGCCCTTGGAGATTCTTCTTCAAGTTGATAGAAAGCACACTCAGTCCTTTTCTCCTTTCTTTGGCAATGACGCAACCACTGCAGGCCAACCCCCAAACACACAGCACAGGGGTAGTCTCCTCCTTCAGCTTCCTGGTTCTTCTCCTCAGCAAAGGTTTGTCTTGATTCCCAGAAGTGATCTAAAGTTCTTGGGTCTGGGTCCCAATATTTATACTACTTTTCTCTTTGGTCTCTGAAGGCAGAGAGGCCTTTGCCTAGTCCAAAACCAGTTCTGGTCAGTCCTGGAGCACTTTGTTGACAAGACTCCTTCTTTCCTTTCACAGTGTAGGCCAGGGACATCAGACACACCACAGGAGGTGGAGCCAGCATTGTGGAGGAAAGGCACAGCCCTATTCAGGTCCCAGGTGCAACTCCTCCCTCCTATCTGCATGCAGATCTCTCTATTCAGCCCTGTGCTGACTCACCCTGTCTCCTGGAAGCCCCCAGCCCCTGTCACTCAAACTCCAGACAAGGAATACACAACCTAGCAGAGGCAGGCTTGGATAGTTAGGCAAGAAAATACCTACTTTCTAAAAGTGGTATTTTCAAACACAGAATGTTAAAACCAACTTCACTAAAAGATGTATTTTATCATTCTGAGTTCTGGCATACTAAACTCGAATTTCTACCTGGTTCCCTGAGTCAGTTAGGATTATAAGATGTAATAATCTAACTGCCCATTCTGGCCTATGTGGAACAGGTAGCCTTGCAATAGTGAAAAACGAAAATGGCTGTAATTCACTATTAGGACATGCCACACACACCAGGGCATGTCCTACCTTTTACCTACAATGCACCCTGCCCTTGGGCCTACCTTAGGGGTGACTAATATGTATAAAAGGGAAGGTTTAGGGACTGGCAAGTGGGTACACTTGCCCAGTCAACATGGCAGTACCAGACTGCACACAGGCTCTGCAATGGCAGGCCTGAGACACACTTACACGCTGCTCCGGTGGGTGGCACAACCAGTGCTGCAAGCCCACCAGCAGCATTTGATTTACAAGCCCTGGGCACACGCAGTGCTGTACTAGGGTCTGACAGTAAGCCAAACAAGCCAATCATGGAGTCACTAATCCATACATCAATTTACCATAGGGAGCACTTGCACTGTGGCACTGAACAGCAGTGGCACAGTGCCCAAAAGCATCTAAAACCAGCAAAAACATAAGAGGCAACAGCAAAAAATGGAAGGGAGACCCACGCCAATGGTGCCAGGTCTAATACGTGTCCCCTCCAGCTGAAATGTGGGGAGAACTACCCTACCTCCGGGGAGTTCTCATCACTAAGGCGGAAAAATCTGGACAGACCATCAGCATTGGCGTGTTCTGTACCAGGGCGGTGTTCCACCGTAAAGTCCATCCCCTGTAGGGATATGGACCACCTCAACAGCTTTGGATTCTCACCCCTCATCTGCATCAGCCATCTGGGGGCCTGTGGTCTGTCTGAACCCGGAAGTGAGTCCCAATCAAGTATGGTCTCAACTTCTTCAGTGCCCAGACCACAGCAAATGCCTCACGCTCAATTGCACTCCACCTCTGTTCCCGTGGAAGTAACCTCCTACTGATGAAGGCTACAGGTTGGTCTAGGCCCTCCTCATTAATCTGTGATAGAACAGCCCCCACACCATGCTCTGAAGCGTCTGTTTGCACAATAAACTCTTTTGAGAAGTTGGGTGCCAGGAGCACGGGCGCCGTGCACATGGCAGTCTTCAGGGCATCAAAAGCTCTCTGACAGGTGTCAGTCCAAATCACTCTCTTGGGCTGCTTCCTGGAAGTCAGCTCTGTCAAGGGTGCAACAATGCTGCCATACCCCTTGACAAACCTCCTGTAATACCCAGTGAGTTCTAAAAGGCTCTCACCTCTGTCTGGGTCTTGGGGGTTCCCAAGTCAGGATGGTCTCAATCTTGGGTTGTAGGGGCGCCACCTGGCCGCTCCCAACCTGGTGTCCCAAGTACACCACGGAACCCTGCCCGATCTGGCACTTACTCGCCTTCATCGTGAGGCCTGCTCTCCGCAGCGCCATCAACACTTCCCAGAGGTGGCGCAGATGTTCTTCCCAACTGGCGCTGAACACTGCAATGTCATCCAGGTAGGCGGCACTGAACTCTTCCAGTCCAGCCAACAGCTGGTTGACCAACCTCTGAAAGGTGGCAGGGGCATTCTTCATCCCAAAGGGCATAACCCGGAATTGGTAGTGCCCATCTGGTGTGGAGAATGCTGACCTCTCTCTTGCCCCATCAGTCAAGACGATCTGCCAGTACCCAGACGTTAAATCAAACGTGCTGAGGTACCGGGCAGCCCTAACCGATCAATGAGCTCATCAGCTCTGGGGATGGGGTGCGCGTCAGTCCTGGTGACTGAATTGAGCCCTCGGTAGTCCACACAGAACCGCAGTTCTGGTGAGACACCCGGTGCGGCAGCCTTTGGGACCAAGACCACTGGGCTGGCCCAAGGACTGTTAGAGGACTCAATCACCCCCAACGCAAGCATCTTGGAGACCTCCTCCTTGATGCAAGCTCTCACCCTGTCAGTCACCCTGTAAGTTTTGTGCTTGACAGCAGGACTGTCCCCAGTGTCTACATCATGGACGCACCAATCAGTGACACTGGGAATCAGGGAGAACAGGTCAGAAAACTGTCCCAGCAACTGGTGACAGTCATTCTGCTGCTCAGGGGTCAGGGTGGAAGAGAGGTTCACTCCATCCACTGACCCATCTTGCTCTGTTGCAGACAGGAGGTCAGGAAGAGGCTCAGTCTCCTCCTCCATTCCAGCATCTGTTGCTAGGAGCATGCCCACTTCAGACCTCTCTAAGTGGGGCTTCAGGCGGTTGACATGCAGGACCCGTAAGGGGTTCCTGGGAGACCGCAAGTCCACCAAGTAGGTAACCGGACTCTTGCGCTCCACCACCTCAAATGGTCCGGTCCACTTATCCTGGAGCGCACAGGGCTCCACTGGGGCCATGACCCACACTTTCTGACCAGGCTGAAGCTCAACCAGAGTGGCATTCTGGTCGTACCACCGCTTCATCTCCTCCTGGCTGGCTTCCAGATTCGCCTCAGCGAGTTTTCTGAATCGCCTAGTTTGGTTCCTAAAGGCCTGCATGTAGCTATATACATCCTGGGGAGGTTTCCTGGGAGATTGCTCCCAGCCTTCCTTGACCAAACTCAAAGGTCCTCTCACTGGGTGTCCATAGAGAAGCTCAAAGGGACTGAACCCTAGAGATTTCTGTGGCACCTCACGGTAAGCAAAGAGAAGGCATGGTAAGAGGACGTCCCACTTACGCCTCATGGGTTCCTCAAGACCCATAATCATGCCTTTGAGGGTCCGGTTGAATCTCTCAACCAGCCCATTACCTTGGGGGTGGTAAGGAGTGGTGAACTTGTAGGTTGCACCACACTCCTGCCACAGGGACTTCATATACTTGGAAATGAAGTTGGTACCTCGGTCTGACACCACCTCTCTGGAAAACCCCACGCGGGAGAAAATCCCCATCAGTTCACGTCCCACCACGGGGGCCGTCACTGTCCTGAGAGGGATGGCTTCCGGGTACCGGGTGGCATGGTCCACCAAGACCAGGATGAACCTGTTGCCCATGGCTGTCTTGGGATCCAGAGGCCCCACAATGTCAATGCCCACCCTTTCAAAGGGGTGCTGACCACAGGGAATGGCTGGAGAGGAGCCTTGCGCTTCCTCCCACTCTTTCCACTTGCCTGGCAAGTCTGACAGGTCCTGCAATGAGTGTCTGAACTCTTGCGCATTTGGGGCCAATAAAAATGGGTGACAAGCCTTTCAAAGGTCTTGTCCTGCCCCAAATGTCCTGCTAAAGGCACATCATGAGCCAGCCCCAGTAGGAAGGCTCTGAAGCGCTGGGGTACCACCAGCACACGGGCTGACCCAGGCTCAGCAACCTTAGGCTCACTATACAGGAGACCATTCTCCCAGTAGATCCAATGTGATCCAGACTGATCACCTGCTGCCTGGTTTGCAGCCTGCTGCCGCAAACCCACAAGAGAAGGGCACTTGTTATGCTCCTCACAGAACTCTTCCCTGGAGGGACCACCTTCCTGCTGCCAATGGGTCAGCTCAGGCAGGTCTCCCAGTTCAACAATCTCTTCCCCGGTAGGCTCCAGGGCATCCCCCTCAGGGTCCGCCTCCTCCTGGGCCGTGGGAATCTCAGGGGCCGGTTTCCCATGCCCCCTACCTCTTCTCTTTAAGGCAGGCACCTGGGCCATTTTCTCAGGCTCCAGGTCCTCTTGAACACCCTTACTGGCTGCCATAGACCGAGTGGTCACGCAGGCCCACTCAGGCAAACCCAACATCTCTAAATGAGCTCTCCGCTCCACCTTAGCCCAAGGGGAGCTCTCCAAATCGTTACCTAACAGACATTCAACAGGCATGGCTGGCCTCACAGCTACTTGAAGAGTCCCTGAGACCCCCCCCCCCACTCAAAGGGAACCTGTGCCACCTTGCAGTGGCTCTCTGTGTTGTCAGCGGCAACAACTGGGTAAAATGCATTGGGGACTACCTGCTCTTCAGACACCAACCGACAACTGACAGCTGTCACACTGGCTCCGGTGTCTCTAAGAGCTTCCACCCTCTTGCCATTGATGGTCACCCACTGCCTGTATTTTTTAGTGTTATCAGGCAGCTGGGTCCTGGGGACCACCTCACAGTCTCCTAAAGAGACAAGGGACATCTCTGCGGGACCCCACCCACCTTGGGCACCCATCTCCTCCCCCAGGGCTACACTAGCCAACTGCCGGGGTGGTGCACCAGTGGGTGCTGTCTTCCCATACAAGGGACATCTAGCATCATAAGAACAGTGGCCTACTAGACCACACTTAAAACAGGTCTTGGGCCCCTTGTGAACAGGCTTATCTGTCGGGCCACAGCCTTCTTCTCAGGGGGAGGCTGGGAACCCTTCCCTTGGGGATTACTTTGGGGCCCTTTCTGGAACTCCCTCTGTTTACCCTTGTCCCCCCACTCTTCTGCTGGGGACCCTGCCCACCTTTGGCGAAGTCTCCCACATGACCCTTCTGGACCCGGGTGCTCACCCAGCGGTCCGCCTCCTCAACAAGCTTCCTAGGGTTAGTTAGCTTGCTATCAATAAGATGCTGGCGTAGCTCTGGAAAACAGTTATTTGACAAGTGCTCCCATGCAAGCAAATCATAGAGCGCCTCAAAATTATCCACTTTGCTACCCTTCACCCAACCATCCAATGCTCTGCAAAAGAAAGACACATATTCCACCCAAGTGGTAGACTCCAGTTTTCTGCAATTTCTAAACCTTTGTCTATATAGCTCTGGGGTCAAACCAAATCTGGCCATTAGGGCTCCCTTCATGTGGGTATAGGACATCTGCCCCTCTGTAGGCAAATCCAACAAAGTGTCCCTCCCATCACTAACAAAGCGGCCCCACAACCCCGCTCCCCAATCCTTCTCAGGGACCCGGTGGGCCAACATTGCAGCTTCATAAGCCCTAAACCACTGACCAATATCCTCATTCTTGTGGAAATCTTTAACTACATCTTTGGGAATGTAGGTTCTTGCTTCTACATGCACTGGCGGTGTGCTGCCACCAGAGGGAGGAACCTCTAACTTCTTGGCCTTGAGTTCCAATTCCCTCAATCCTCTCTCATGCTCAAAATGCATTCTCTTTTCCTCTAAGGCTAACTTCTTCATTTCTAACTCCATCCCAAGCTCTATTTTCTTGCTCTCTATGTCTTTCTGACCATCCATTTTGAGCCTAGCTAGCTCCAATTTATGCATCCTCTCCCTTGCTCTGTCCTCCAGCTCTCCTGGGGACAACCCTTTGGAAGAAACACTGCTGCCCGCCCCTGAAGGTGCTTTCCCTCCAGTTGGGCCCACTGGCCCCTCAAGGTGCTCATTTAAATCCTCTGCCTCCATTACTGGCTCCTCAGGATGCTCACTGGCATTCCTAGATTCTACCCAGGCCCTCAGCGCCTTTTGGTATTCCTCTTTCCTGGTGAGGCCTTTCACAGAGATTTTAAATTTCTTGCACAAAGCTTTGAGATAAGGCACAGTGTAAGTATCAATTCTCTCTTCTTCCAAAACAATGTCTACAGATACTATGGATGCTGTCTTGCTCATGGTAGCAAAAAGACTGGCAGTTCTCAAGAATCAAAAATAGAAAAGAAGTTCCAAGGAAAAAAATTCTCAAAAAGTATGTGGTTGCGTTATGGTCTGCACTCACTAGTAGTGTACACCAATCACTGTATATGAATCACAAATGCAAGTCCAAATCCTCACCGCTGACCACCAATGTTAGATTTGGGGGTCTCTAGTTGGCATAGGTAGGTACCTGTGACAAATAGGGACCCTTGCGTCTAGTCAGGGTGAGGGGCTACACTCCTAAAATAACCCCTGCTCACCCCCTTGGTAGCTTGGCACGAGCAGGCAGGCTTATCTCAGAGGCAGTGTGTAAAGCATTTGTGAACACATACAGTAATACAGTGACAACACTACAGATGGACACCACACAGGTTGTATTATAAAAATAGTATTTTTATATAGACTTAACACAAGACCAAACGACAAAAATCCACAATACTGTACTCAAAAATAGACTTGAAAAGGTTATAAAATAGTTCAGTTCTCTCAAGTTGTAGATGTGACACTTTACTCTCAATGTACCTTGAATGCGTAACGCAAAGAAAACAAAAGGGTCGCAGGGAAGGTGATGCGTCGGTTCCGTACACTCAGGGGAGTGGATGCGTCGGTTCCTTACTGTTGCGCAGGGGAGTTGATGCTCGCTTCCTTACTGTGTGTGGAGTTGATGCGTCGGTTTCTTACTGCTCTCCGGTGCGATGCGATAGATGGCACCTCGATGCGATACTCTTCTCCGGTGCGATGCGATAAAAATGGCGTCTTGGCTGCGATGCGACAACGTTGGTGCGATGCGTGCACGCCCGACGGCCGTGCGGCGACTCGATGATTTTGGGAGCCGCGACAGGCCCTGCGACGCGCTTCTCCGGTGATGCGACGATGTCCTCTGTGGCAGCGTCCCGCTTCTCCAGCGATGCGCCGCGCTTCGGCGATGCGATGATGACAGCGGCAGCGGCGTCTCGCTTCCTTGGCGATGCGATGACAGGGGCTGCGGCGGCGACACGCTTCTCGTCGTTGTGTCGCGCTTCCAGCTCCCAGCGACACACAGTCTCTCAGAAGGCCCAGCAGAACAGCAGGCACTTCAATTCCCAGCAAGGGAATTCAGGGGGAGCTGGTTGGTGAAGTCTTGTATCCCTGAGACTTCAGGCAGGAGGCAAGCTCTAGTTCAAGCCCTTGGAGATTCTTCTTCAAGTTGATAGAAAGCACACTCAGTCCTTTTCTCCTTTCTTTGGCAATGAAGCAACCACTGCAGGCCAACCCCCAAACACACAGCACAGGGGTAGTCTCCTCCTTCATCTTCCTGGTTCTTCTCCTCAGCAAAGGTTCGTCTTGATTCCCAGAAGTGATCTAAAGTTCTTGGGTCTGGGTCCCAATATTTATACTACTTTTCTCTTTGTTCTCTGAAGGCAGAGAGGCCTTTGCCTAGTCCAAAACCAGTTCTGGTCAGTCCTGGAGCACTTTGTTGACAAGACTCCTTCTTTCCTTTCACAGTGTAGGCCAGGGACATCAGACACACCACAGGAAGTGGAGCCAGCATTGTGGAGGAAAGGCACAGCCCTATTCAGGTCCCAGGTGCAACTCCTCCCTCCTATCTGCATGCAGATCTCTCTATTCAGCCCTGTGCTGACTCACCCTGTCTCCTGGAAGCCCCCAGCCCCTGTCACTCAAACTCCAGACAAGGAATACACAACCTAGCAGAGGCAGGCTTGGATAGTTAGGCAAGAAAATACCTACTTTCTAAAAGTGGTATTTTCAAACACAGAATGTTAAAACCAACTTCACTAAAAGATGTATTTTATCATTCTGAGTTCAGGCATACTAAACTCGAATTTCTACCTGGTTCCCTGAGTCAGTTAGGATTATAAAATGTAATAATCTAACTGCCCATTCTGGCCTATGGGGAACAGGTAGCCTTGCAATAGTGAAAAACGTAAATGGCTGTAATTCACTATTAGGACATGCCACACACACCAGGGCATGTCCTACCTTTTACCTACAATGCACCCTGCCCTTGGGCCTACCTTAGGGGTGACTAATATGTATAAAAGGGAAGGTTTAGGGACTGGCAAGTGGGTACACTTTCCCAGTCAACATGGCAGTACCAGACTGCACACAGGCTCTGCAATGGCAGGCCTGAGACACACTTTACAAGCTGCTCCGGTGGGTGGCACAACCAGTGCTGCAAGCCCACCAGCAGATTTGATTTACAAGCCCTGGGCACACGCAGTGCACTGTACTAGGGTCTGACAGTAAGCCAAACAAGCCAATCATGGAGTCACTAATCCATACATCAATTTACCATAGGGAGCACTTGCACTGTGGCACTGAACAGCAGTGGCACAGTGCCCAAAAGCATCTAAAACCAGCAAAAACATAAGAGGCAACAGCAAAAAATGGAAGGGAGACCCACGCCAATGGTGCCAGGTCTAACAGAGTCATATTATACTTTTATGCCATGCCCCTCTTGGAGAACCCCCCACCCCCCTCCACTTTTTCCATCCTCCGTAAAGCAGTGGGAGGGGAGGAGTGTCTGCCTGGGTAGTGCTGCTCCCTCTCATTGGTCCCTCTCCCTACAAAGCCCCATTTTCCATGGCTGGTGAGGCAGCGATGGGCTCAAAGTTCTGCACCTCTCCTGTCCAAGGCCCCTCCTCCTCCTCTCACACAGTGAACACCTTTTATAGGTTGGCAGGTGTGCCACCACATGTACTCCCAATGTCACATTCACAATGTGCCGCTGTATATGGCACTGTGACTACTATCCATATATGGGAGCAGCTGGCAATGTAGGCATGTTGTGAATAGGAATGTTAGGATGGAGGTTTCCTGTCAAATGCAGGCCATCCAAGCATTTACTGCTTTTCACAAGTTGTCACAATCCAATTCCTGTCCCCTTAATATTCATGTAGCATATGGGTTGCAAACGCATGTGAAAAGGTAAAATGTGTGGTCTTCCTTGGCACTGCAAAGGGAAATGCTGTTTCCAGCGCAATGTGAAAATTGAATGGCAAGAAGCCACTTTTGTGTATCAGCCTACATGTTCATGACTTGCTGTTACTTGTGCCCTTAAAAGTGGCACACGTCATAAAATTTTATTTGAACCCATTTATGATAGAAGGGATCTTTTAAAAAATCGGCCCCTCAAGTGCATCAGGCCCTAAGCCCCCTCAGACAGCTTTAAGAAGGATCCACTTTTTTCCATCATGTTCACAGAATGAGATTATACAGCCACTTGTAGAGGCTTCCTCCTACGCTCAACAATTAAATCAGCATTGGCAAATACAATAGGTTTTGTCATTGAAAGGCATTAGGTGACTTTTTAGCTTTGATAATTCGTGGTGGAAAAAATAGCCAAAATCAAAGCCCAGCATAATGATCTATGCATGTGCATGCGTCATCAATCATTTGCTGGCACAGGTTGTAAATGTGGCAGCCATTCTGGCTTTTGTCATGATCATAATCAGATATACGTACATGCGTCATGACATGGTGGCCTTTTGGCTTTTTTATTTAACTTACTGTTCCCGCTAAGTCGTCGCCCAAAAAATAGAAGGTGCGCAAAGGCGCATGTAAAAGAAGGAGCTGCCCAGTAGCAAATTGGAGCCGATGGGCCATTCTAAAAAGTAACAAGCATTGGCATAGCCAATAGGTCTCGCCTTTGGGACCTTATAAGTGTTTAGCCAGAGCTATTGGCTTTGCCAATGTATTTAAGCTATGTTGTAGAGCATTGTGGCTGCAATGCAGTATGTTGAAAATATATAATAAAGTGTTATAAGCATTTTTGTTATCTTATATATACAAGAAAACAACAGGAGAGCGGAGGTTGGGAAATAGTACTTGAATTACAAGTAGTGGACGGACACTCAAGGATAATCAATAGATGCCAGATTCCGAGGGAAGACTGAGGTGGTGCTGAGTGATGCTGAGGTGGTGGTGTGCTACTGCGGAGGTGCTACTGAATGATGCTGAGGTGGTGGTGCTGCACTGATGCTCAGGTGGTGCTGAGTGATCCCGAGTTGGTGCAGTGCTGAGGTGATGCTGCACTGATGCCGAGGGGGTGCTGCATTAGTGCTGAGGTGGGGCTGCACTGTTGCTGAGGTGGAGCTGCGCTTGTGGTGGTGCACTGATGAGGAGGTGGTGCTGTGCTGATGCTGAGATGGTGCTGTGCTGATGTATTTTGGTTAATTGAAGCTAAGAGCCTGACCATGGGTCGAGAAGACGAACTGATGAAGATCGCCAAAAAGCTGGAAAAAATGATGTCACTGAAGAATCTGGTGGGTAATTCTATATATTTATCGAACTATGACTCTTCCTCTGAGTTGCAAGCTAGTGCCTGGTCGAAAAATGGTATAACAATGTTATTGAACACTGCTGTATTGCACACGAGTGGTCTTTTGTCACTTAATAATCAATGCATTACAAAACTCAGCAGTACTCATAGTATCTGCATCAGAAGTCAGGAGGCTGACAGTTCTGCTGAGATAAATATCTGGCACTTGCTACACACAGATCTCTGCAGCACATGCTTTAACATGCAGAGATAAGTATGCTGATGAAATGTTAAGATGCCACTCTATTAACACACAGTGGTCAATAAATGCCACCCTTGATGCTGCTTTTCATATACATTTTTGATGTGGACCCCCATGTGGATTCTTCTCAGCAGAGCTGATGTCTGATATGCATCGTCTTGTCTCTTACAACGCCCCCCCCCCGCCACACCAGTTGTTTCTCTGGAGCTGTTGGGGTCTGCCAAGATGACATGGTTCTTGAGTAGCTGAACATGTGCTTTGTGGAAGCGGAGTGAATATGGGATGTTTCCTAGCAGTCTATATACTGTTGGTATAAGGGTGTATGGGTAGGGCAAACGGAATTATGCGATTCTGCAACCACGGTTTTCCACATAGTTATGGGTTTGCGGCATTTGCCACATATTGCATTATTTCCTGCATAATTTGAAGATTTTACCCCCCCAAAAAAGTGTCTAGCTCAAATGAATTAAAAAGCTATAAAATATGTGGCAGTATTATTGCTATGCAGTGGAGTGCCCTTTACATAAATGGGCTTGCCACATTTCAATCCCTTAGTTCTGTATTTGAGTGTTACACTGTTGCTACTTAGGTGGGACCTTTCCTTAGACAGTGTTAACGTGCATAAAATACAAAATAATGTAGTAATACTGTCGCAAAATGTGACGCATTACGCTGCAAAATTTGCCTTTTGATGCCACATAATTTAGTCAACACAGCCATATAATTTGGTCCTCCCCTGTCGCTTAGTTCTAGTGGCTGTTACCAGAGGCTTTTCTGAAAGGCCGGTGGGTGTGGGGCTGGACTGGGCTCAATGGGGCTCTAAAAGGCCAGGAGGGTTGGGACATAGTCAGTTATACATGAAGCTTGTATCTGAGAAGGTGGGGGTACTGGAGCGGTCGGACGAATGTCAGGCGCTGCTTGGCATGCCACTGACTCCACCTCAGCCTAATCAGCTTTGGAGAGGCACTGGCTGTCGAGAATCTTCTCTTTGTATAATTGATTTTTTCAAGCGCAGCCTTGCCACTTCGCAGCATAACAGGTGCGAGTGTATCAAAATTAACCCTGGGCGAAGTACTACGCTACGCTCGCGTAGTTTGCGAAGTTTGCGCTACTTCGCACAACGCAAATTGCACGTAGCACAGTGCAAACACGCGTAGCGTAGCGTAGTGCAGCGGTCATTTTTTGCTTGCTCGCGGTCCTTAACGTCAAGTTGGCGACCGCGAGCAAGCAAAATGACATCCCGGCGAGACTTTTTCCTCGTTCGCGATCAGCAACATCAAGTTGCCGATCGCGAGCGTGGAAAATAAACCTCCCGGCGAGATTCTCAACGCGGGGAGGTCAGGTTTCTCATTGCGAGTGGTCGCGTATGCTCGCGACCGCTCGCGATGAGAAACTACCAGTCCGCGTTGAGAAAGCTGCCGCTTGAGTAAAAATCTACTCGAGCGGCAGTAAGAGACAGCTCGCACTGTGCAAGATGCCGTTTTCAATGATTGCACAGTGCGGACAAGCATCCGGCACTGTGCAATCATTGCGAACAGCGCACTACGCAGTTCGCGTAGTGCTATGCGTAGCTCGCGTAGTGCGAACTGCACTTTGCGTAGCTTCGCGTAGCGCTACTTCGCGAACTACGCCCAGGCTTACAAAATGAATGTCCTCAGTTTAACCTAACGTGTAAGGGTGAAAGGCTGCATTTCCCACGCTGGTACATGTGTTACAGAACATTGTTAGTAGAACTGCACGGCCACGCCCCATGGAAGGACAGAATCAGCCATGGTAGAATTTAACAAAAGATGTATTTTGTGAGTCTTAAATCAAATCTAATGTCGGAACTGGATGGTATGATTGGGGCTGTGGAAAGTTGGGTTACAGTGTTGCTTATTTATCTTATGCAACTAACAGCCATTGACAAAGCCAATAGTCCTGGCTTGTTGTAGGTGTAATGTTAGTAGTTGAATTGTATATCTGGATGCAAAGACAGAAGCAGCAAAATACCAGTCCGCAGCACACTATGCTAAGCGCAGATTTTAGCGTAAGTGTTCAAGCCGCGCACTAAATTGCATCGGCCACACCCCTTTGAAAGACCCCTCCCTCCAATTTTTTTTATCCCATTTAAAGCCCTGCGTTTCATCTTTTGCAGAGAAATGAAACTTTGTGCATTTCTAACCACAGATGTATTTTACTGCCATGAAAAATCCACAATAAGGGGAGCTTGGCTTGACGCCAATGTAGACCGGAGCTCCGGCCCAGATATCCCCCATCTGGCATGATCCTGAGCCCCAGGCCCTCTAATTAAACGAGGGCTTTGTGGCAGAAGTGCCCCAGAGTGTGGGCACCCAGAAAAGGGAGGCTGCGAGCCGTGAACCGTGGAGAACAGGTCCGATCATAGAAGAGTTCCGCGAGGTAGCGGACAAAATGGCGGCCATGGCGATGTGAGATGGCTGAGCCCGAGAGCCTGCAAGCAGAGAAAGCAGTTGGAGTGGCCACCTCTCAGAGCACAATCAAAGAAAAACGCTCCGACACAGCCGTACCGAACATCGGAGGCTGCCCGGTGAAAAAGAGACAAGAACTAGCGGGCAGCCGGCGGCGACACGACGGAGCGGTGAGTGAATACCACAGAGGAGTAGGGGCGGCCGTGCGGAGGAGCGGAGGCAACGAGAGTGCGACACCAGCAGTGGATCGCTGGGGTCGCGTTAGACAATTGACCTGGGAGGTCTGACTGCGCGACCCTGAGCAGCCCTGAGGTCGGAAGGAGGAAGCGGAGCAGGACAGCGGCGATGGCTGCATCGCCCGGGCAGGCGCGCCAACCCGAACACGGGCACAGGCCCTGAGGCACATGGGCCTGATAGAGAAGAGCCAGGCAGTCTACTAGGGTGGTATAGAACGGCGGTGACAGAGAGCCTGTGAGCGGGGGAGGCGGGTAAAGTGAACCTCCACTCTCGGAGCAGAGTCGAAAGAAAGCGCCTCAACACAACTGCGCCTGATAACAGAGACTGCCCAGAGAAGTGGCGGCAGGTGCCGGTGGGCAGCTAGCGGCGGCACGACCGGGTGGTGAGTGATTGCCATAGAGGTGCTGGGGCGACTGTGCAGAGGAGCAGAGGAGTGGAGGTGGCGAGGGTGTGGCACTAGTAAAAGAGCAGGGCAACGACGGCGGCAGGACTGCGCGACTGAGTGGCGCACTGACTAGAGCGCAAATACAGGCCTTGAGGCACTTGGGCATAGTGGGGAAGGACCAGAAAGTTTGAAGAGGAGGAAGGCAGCCGCGTAGAACAAAAAGCGGACCTGGGCTGGCTACCGGCTGGAAGAACAGGAATACATGAGGAGAAGACCTAAGGGGCAATACAGAGAACTGCCCGCCAAGGAGATAAGTGACTGCAGGGATTGTCGAGGAACTGCTGGCCCTGCTAGTGGCCTGAAGAGACGAGTGACCGGCTGACTAGATGGGGAAAGTCCTGAAACACAGAGGATAAAGCGCCCTCAGCATGCGGGGGGGGCGGTACCCAGACAGACGACGACGACAAGGGTCTGGAGTCTAGGAAGGACACCGCTGCTATGCGGCCCACTCTGGCGGACATTATGCAAGCCATTACGGCCTCCAGGGAGGCCCTAGAAACGAAAATAGATGCCATTGGTACGGACTTAAACCTATTGAAATATGACCACCGCAGATTAAAAGAGAGATTAGCGACCACAGAAAAGACACTCTCTGATCTCCCCACAGCAGTGACAGAACTGCAGAAATCCCTCAGGGACATTGAAGCCAAGGTGCGGATCGTTGAAGTACGAGCAGAGGTGAGCGAGGGGAGGTCTTGTAGGAACAATCTACGTATAGTAGGGATGCCGGAGAGGGAAGAGGGAACTGATATGGTGCAATTCCTGGAAGACTGGATCAAGACAGAAGTAGCATCAGAGGGGCTCTCGCCCCTTTATGCGCTGGAGAGAGCACAAAGGGTCACAGCCAGGATCCCCAAACCAGGGCCCCCCCACGATCCATAGTGGCGCGGCTTCTACACTACAGAGACCGGGACCACATACTTCAGCAAGCCCGCCAGAAAAGAGAACTACAAGTAGGCAACAGCAGGGTGATGATATTCCCCGACTTCACTAGGGATGTGCAAAGACAGAGCTTCATTCTTAACGCTTAAAAAGAAACTGATCAAGAAAGAACAGGGGAACCCTACTCACTAAGGAACCAGGGTAATAGTTATATAGGAAAAACAATGGTTCCTGTGGAATAATATACAATGAGGTTATGATACATAAGCACAATCTCGATATAGAGGGTTAGATAATGGCAGAGCGCGAAGGAACCACTAACACACCGATTCCAGTGTAGTATATTTTATGAATTTTTTAAACAATAAAGTTAGGAGTAAACATTATACATCAAAACAACATTTGTGCATAGTGTCCCAAGTGACAAAGGGAACCTAAACCTAAGTGACAATGTGAATATTAAATACAAGGTTTCCATAGTTTGTACAAGTCGACCATTATCAAAATAATTCCATGTGAACAGCAGCTATATACAATGATATGTGCTGGGAAATGGTTCGCTTCTTCTGTTTGTCGACGGCGTTTCGACCCTCAAAACAATGTGGGGACTCTTCAGGACTATTGATGAAGGGACATCTGAATATATGGTTGCGCAGCCTTGTGAAAATGATGTGCCACACGTGAAGAAAAGAGGAAAAGGTTTACTCACATGAGGACCCGTCCGGGTACTCAATGTGAGGACAGGCTGTCAATCCAATGGGGTATGTAGGTGGGCCAGAGGGGCTCGACTAATTTACGCCACAGCCGTAGCGTTGTAGAATCCCTTTGTGGATTAACAGTGACAATGCACTGAGAGTATTTCTCGGTAGAAGAATAGAAAAACGGGACAGCGCTCCTCGTGTAAATTCAGACAAAGCCGCATCAGTCAGCTTGGTCTTTGTACCCGATCAAGCTGACTGATGCGGCTTTGTCTGAATCTACACGCGGAGCGCTGTCCCGTTTTTCTATTCTTCTACCGAGAAATACTCTCAGTGCATTGTCACTGTTAATCCACAAAGGGATTCTACAACGCTACGGCTGTGGTGTAAATTAATCGAGCCCCTCTGGCCCACCTACATACCCCATTGGATTGACAGCCTGTCCTCACATTGAGTACCCGGACGGGTCCACATGTGAGTAAACCTTTTCCTCTTTCTTCACGTGTGGCACATCATTTTCACTGGGCTGCGCAACCATATATTCAGATGTCCCTTCATCAATAGTCCTGAAGAGACCCCACATTGTTTTGAGGTCGAAACGCCGTCGATAAACAGAAGAAGCGAACCATTTCCCAGCACATATCATTGTATATAGCTGCTGTTCACATGGAATTATTTTGATAATGGTCGACTTGTACAAACTATGGAAACCTTGTATTTAATATTCACATCGTCACTTAGGTTTAGGTTCCCTTTGTCACTTGGGACACTATGCACAAATGTTGTTTTGATGTATAATGTTTACTCCTAACTTTATTGTTTAAAAATTCATAAAATATACTACACTGGAATCGGTGTGTTAGTGGTTCCTTCACGCTCTGCATTATCTAACCCTCTATATCGCGATTGTGCTTATGTATCATAACCTCATAGTATATTATTCCACAGGAACCATTGTTTTTCCTATATAAAAAGAAACTGAGGCAATTACAGGTCCCGTACTCAAAGCTGTTTCCAGCACGACTGAGAGTGTATGGCCAAACAGGGGGGCAGTTTTTTCACACACCACAGGAAGCCTGGGAGTGGCTAGACTCTGGCCCAGGACACGAAGGGCGTGGATCCTCACCGGGATCAGCGCCTAAGAAGAAAGACAAGGGACAGAGTGCAGCAAGACGCCCTCCTCGACAGAGGTCAGAGCTGAACGGCACAAAGCCCTCAAAGCGGTGGCAGAACTCAGCCAAGGGGGGTCTAGCCCCAGATCGAGCAGAAGTGGCCAAGAGATGGAATAATCGGATGGCTCGCTGGCAACAAGTGCAAATGAAGACTCGGAGACAGAGATTCCGAAGATAACGCCCAAATCTGTGGATGAAATTGTCTAAAGAGAGAAGTGGACGCAGAGATGACATGAGAACTGCTAGAACATAGCCTTATGGAAGTAGAGTCGAGGGCGGGGATGAGAGGTCCAGCTGGAGAAAAGATGATAGACAATATGAACGCTGGGGCCGAAGATCCGGACATAATAATGGGGGATATACGGCTAGCGGGGCTCCCGGATCTGGTGGGTAAGCTTCACAACCCGAAAGTTACGAGGAACTTTATCTGTATTTTCTTTTGTTTGGATGGGATCTGGACTACCTTTACCTGTCCTGGGGAGGGGGAGTTGGGGTGTATGTTTGCATAGGGTTTTTTTTTTGCAGGGACCAGGCGTGTCAGGGGTAGGGAAATAGATGGAGAACAGACAAGACCAATCCAAATGCATCCCCCATAGACCTTAAGTGCATTTCGTGGAACGTACAAGGGATGCACACTATGACAAAGCGCCACAGCGTACATGCATATTTAGTGAGGAGGGGGGCCCAAATCACAATGTTGCAGGAGACACATATAACTGCGAAAGAGGGAGCTGCGCTACAACGTAGATGGCGGGGGCAAGTATACTACACAAACTATTCAGCATTTGCTACGGGAGTCCTGGTGTGGGTAAGAGCAGGAGTACTGTTCCAATGCACAAAGCAAATACTAGACCCTGATGGGAGATATGCAATTATGCTAGGCAAATTAGATGGGAAAGATGTGACGCTTCGTAGCATCTATGGGCCAAACACTGATCAAATCCCGTTCCTGGCACACCTCTCTAGGACACTGGCACCAGCATTGACGGGATTGGTGATAATGGAGGGGGACTACAACTGCATTACGGATGTGGTGCTAGACCGTTCCCACCCACCCCTCCCAGACTCACCCATATGTAGAGTAGCAGAAGCACGCAGACACTGGCAGCAGCAATGGGGGCTCATAGACACTTGGAGGGCACAACACCCAGGGGACAGAGATTATTTGTTTTTCTCGCCACCCCTACATGAGTTGCATGTTAGATTAGACTCCATGTTGTGTTCCCCGGATGTACATGAATGTGTGCAGACGAGTGGGTACCTGGCGAGAACGATCTCGGATCATAACCCACTGCTGGTGGGGTTGGTCTGGACCAGAGATAGGCTGAAAATTCCGACTTGGCGCCTTAGACCTGAGGCGTAAGAGGACCAAGTCTTTCAAGTAACAATACGCACAGCGATCGGACAATACTTTGATGAGAATGCTGGGACGGCTGCGAACCCATTAGTGGAATGGGAAGCCTTCAAGGCTGTAATACGGGGCAGGTGCATCTCTGAGGCGGTGGGGGTAAGAAAGGTACTTTTGAGGGACACCATAGCGGCAGAACAACGGCTCCGAGAATTAGAGAGGGAGAGACCAGAAAGGAGGGATAAACAGGAGGAACTGCTAGCGGCTAAGGAAACAGTAGCTGAGCAAGTTGAGCGATTGCGCTGCTTTGATTACAAAAACTACATGATACGGGCCCACACAGAAAGGGATAAGACTGGGGCATTGTTGGCCTGGCTGGCTAGCCCAGCTAGGAGAGGGTTGGTCATATTAGAAATGAAGGAGGAACGAGGAGAGATCCGTCATTGGCAACAGGGTATCAACGATATTTTCCTGAGATATCATACAGGGCTATATGAAAGTAGGGTGTCCCCCACAACTGAGGAAATTGATGATTTTATGGGAGACATTGAGCTGCCAGCAATACTGGAGGAAGAAGCGGAGTCTTTAGGGAGGGAAATAGAGCTAGGAGAGGTGAGGAGTGCTATCAAAGCCATGGCCAGAAACAAAACACCAGGGACAGACGGACTCCCAGTGGAGTTTTACTCCACATATATCGACCTATTGGGTTCTCGGCTAGTGGAGATATATAATCAGGCAAAGCAGATTGTGAGGCTCCCTGAGTCAACGAGGGAGGCAGTGATTATCCCGCTGTTGAAACCGGGGAAACCTCCATTTGATAAGACGGCGTACAGGCCGCTTTCTTTGCTCAACCTGGATTATAAAATTTTGAGTAAGATCCTAGCCACCCGCCTCCTTCCACACATGGTAGATCTTATACATCATGACCAAGCAGGATTTATACCCTCCAGGAACACAGCGTTGAATGTCAGGAGACTATTGCGTCTACTTGAAGCCGACTCATACTGTAGGGAGGAAGCGGCCATCTTTGCAGTAGATATAGAGAAGGCCTTTGATAGCCTTGAATGGCCCTACCTGTTTCGAGTGATGAGAAGGTTTGGGTTGGGACTTGAATTTGTGGAGTGGACGGCCTTGCTATACACAAATCTACGGCAAGAGTTAAGAGGGGCAAGCTCATATCAGATTGTTACCAGATGGAGTGAGGAGCGCGGCAGGGGTGCCCTCTGTCGCCCCTGCTGTTCGCCTTGGCCATGGAACCGTTGGCAGCCAGGGCTAGGAAGGGATGCTACTACCGTGGGCTGGAGGTCGCTGGTCAAACACACCACATTGCATTATATGCCGATGACTTGCTATTATTCCTTGGCAATGTGAGGGAGGAACTTCAAGGAGCTAGGGAACTGCTAGCAGTTCTGGAGAGAGTGGCAGGCCTTAGGGTGAATTGGAAGAAGTAATGCCTCTTCCCTGCCAAGGAAGGTAGAGAGGGACCACAGGAGACAGAGGGAGTTCTGTGGGAAAATCGATTTTTACCATATTTGGGGGCCCAGATATATCACGACCAAGCGGACCTACTAGAGGGCAATGTAGGGAGAGCATTGAGGGGAGTGAAAGCTTGTTTCGATTTCTGGGGGACTCTTCCCCTATCAGTAGCAGGCAGAGTAGCCTTACTGAAGATGGTGACCTTACCGAGACTCATATTATTTCGGAGTGCTTCCGGTTTGGATCCCAGCGGGGATGTTTAAACAGCTACAAGCATTGACGACGGCGTTTTTATGGGGAACGGGGAGGCGCAGAGTAGCACTCACAACACTAGTGAGGCCAAGGGCAGCAGGAGGGTTGGCGGCGCCAGATTTTGAGTATTATTATATAGCGGCCCAGCTACAATGGCTCACGAAATGGATAGCGAGCCGGGTGAGAGGGACAGTGCAACAAGGTGATACGACACCAAGTCTGAGGCTCGGGGGCGTGGCCAAGCTGCCGACCGCAATTACCGCGTAGGCTTGGAGCTCCGCCGTTTCTACCTCGGAATCCTGCCGCCCGGTGGCAGTCGCCTCAGCATTGTGACCGGCAGAGATGCGGGAGCAGTGCTAGAAGTAGCCGGCACTGAGCGCGACCCCCGGGGCACCCGCTGTTTGTGATGACTCCGACTCTGCAGGCCTGAGAGAGGCGGGGCCTACTCCCATGCAGGAAGCCGGGGGCTCGAGTGGAATGGAGCCGGCAGGCGCTCCAGGGAAGACGGGGAGGCACTGACTAAGAGGCCGGTGTGTCGTAATAGAGAGGGGCAAGACAAACGAGAGGTGAGCGGTGGGGGCATCCTGCTTTATTAGCCCCAATACAGGGAGCTCCACAGACACTCCCCCGTGACAGGGTCCATGGGTGAGCCTGGGGGCCGGCCATCAGGCCGGGAGCTGTGGTGCCATATAGGAGCCTCCCCGCTGCCGCGCTGCACTTAAACCCAGGTGGGGCACCCACAGGACTTTTGCTGCTGCCCTCCAGCCCCCTCTCCCACGCTTCAAAGAAAACTTAAATTACAAACAAAAAGATCCTAGGACATCGGGGCATGTAACAAAAGATGGCTCATTTATACGCCCCGTGAATGTGAATCTGGGGCACAGATAGAGACCTGCCCAAGGCACATCCTGCTTGCACTGACGACGCATTGTTCGCAGTAATCACTTTGCACAGGCGTCCTGTTTGGCGCCCAGGCTCAGGGCATGGTCTGGGGTGACCCCAAGAAAAGGAACCCTCTTGTTTAAGAAAACAGGCCTCGTGCAGAGGCTCAGCAATCTGGCATGGCGGAGGGAGGCGGTACACCAACGGCTGTGGTGGCCGGGACAGATACCATGTTGGTGGAACTCCTTGCTGGCTTTAAAGCCCTGGACACCCGCTTCGACTCCCTTGATAAGCGATTAGACACCATGGGCATCAGGCTTGACCAACAAGAGGGGTGCTTGACAACAGCAGAAGGTAGGATCTCCGACTTGGTGGATGGCGCCGCCCAAGCCACAAAAAAGTTTGAGCGCATGGAGAAACTACTCAAGTCGATCGCCATCAAGAATGAGGATCTGGAGGCGCGGGGGCGGCGCAACAACATACGTGTATTGGGTATACCCGAGTCCACCAACTCAGGACGACTGGATGGGTTCATGGAGATGCTGCTGACCGATCTTTTTGGACGGGACTCCTTCATCTCTACCTTCGTTGTGGAACGTGTGCACCGCACGCTCAGACCGCGCCCCAACCCAGGCTGCCCCCCAAGACCTGCTCAATTTCAAAGACAGGGACACCATGTTGCGGATGGCGCGAGAAAAGGACCCACTCAAGTGGCAGGGGTCCTCCATATCTATCTACCTGGATTTTACCGCGATAGTGCAGGATGCCAGACGGAAATATGCGGGAGTCAAGGCGAATCTTCGCAAATTAGGACTGTGTTATGGGATGCTCTACCCTGCCCGCCTAAAGGTAGACGTCGATGGCTGCTCACGCATCTTCGACTCTCCCCACGACGCTCAGGAATTTTGCCAGGCCTATTCGGGGCAACAGCGTGGATCCCCCTCCCCGCATCATTCACTGAATATTCCTGACTCTGGTGCAAGTGCTGATCTCTTCACAGCCAGTTAGAAGGACATTGTCACCGCTCCGGATGGTTTGCTGTTTTGAGTCTCATTGATCAAGTCACTGCCTACTTATTTCATATTTTCATTTCACATGCCAGTGTGGCGGGGACTGCCGCTCGAGGTGGACTGTATTTCACCCTCATAGGTGTTATTGCTCCAACAGAACCGGGGACTCGGCGTGGCGTTGCCACCCCCCTAGTGCAGATGCACTTCCTATGTTTACCACAGTATTGCACAATGTTTATTTTTCCTTTATGTTTGAATTCCGCAGTGGAGGGTTGGGTTTTTCCCCCGAAGTTTGGTGCGGGAGATGCGAAGGGGGCGGGGGGATATCGCTTGAGCAAAAATGCTCTTGCAATATGGTTCTCTCGAATGCTTCTTTTGCAGTACAGTAACAGCTATTTAGGTCTTGGCAGTTCATGTAACCTCGGTATAGATTATGGTTAACAGAGTGCAACCAGAAGCCAATATTACGATGATGTCCTGGAATGTAAGGGGTCTTAACACGTGCAAATGTAAACAAGTATCTAATTATTTACAACGCCACCAGGTGGACATTGCTTTCCTGCAGGAGACGCACTTGGCACCTTCTTCCCTGTCTACCTTGGCTGCCAACTGGGGAGCGCACAGATACTTTGCAGGTTACAGTTCTTATGCTAGAGGGGTTGCAATATTGATTCATAAGCATGTTCCTTTCCGGGAGGTAGCGGATTATAGAGATGCTGAAGGGCGATATCTGTTGGTCAAGGGAGGTTTGTTGTTCATCGCCAAAAGGGAAGTAGCCCTGAATTGAGGTAGCAAGTTTACACCCACATTGACAACATGGCTGGGCAGCATGGCATATTGCAACACAAACAGCTACACATATGCACTGATGCAGCCGCCTGCTTCTAGGCCCCTTGATATATGGCAGCCATTCCACTCATATCTATTGGCTGTACAGGATACTGGAGACACGCCACCCCCACAGCAACATACCCCTCCATGTACTGGGACAAGCAGGGGAACACAAGCGTCCATTGGGTAGACACCGACGCGATAGTGATGTGCATGCACCCAATCTCCCCCCTTTAATCAGGGTTGTCGTAATCAATGTTTGCTTTGATGACTTCTGCATATCTATGGACCTGAATTCAACATCAACCATAGTCAAATATCAAGCTGTACTGTATTTTTGTTTTAATGTTTGTTGTGAAAATTAATAAATAAAATTTTAGAAAAAAAGTCTGAGGCTCCTTTTACGTGTGGTACTGAGACTCCCCATTCAGGAGCGAGAAATGACTACTGAATTAAAAATAGTTCACAAATGCTGGAATAGAAGCCTGCAGAGATCCAAGACTAAATGCCCATATGCCCCAGATATCCCACCATCTATATGTGAAGCACTTCCACATGGGGGAGACTGGCGAGGATTAGAAGACTGGAGAAAAGCAGGGGTGTCCACGGTGGAGAAGTTATACAAAGAGGGAACCTTGCTACCCTTTAATGACCTTAGGGAGAGGTACGACATACCCGGGGGAGACTTCCTATTACATACCGCCCTCACAGCAGCGATACGCAAACAGTGGGGAGGGGGGCTCGCGGAGCCACCTACGTCAGAGGGGTGTCAGTATGTGGTAACTGCAGCAGGAACATACAGAGCAGTTACCTGCTTATACAGGCGACTTAGTCATGAGACACTCCCCGCCCTGAGTAAATTACACCAGAGTTGGGAGGAAGATCTAGGGGAGCCAATAGCTGAGAAAATATGGGGAGAACTGATGGAAAGAGCGAGCAAGAGAACCAGAAATGCCAGATTTCAACTTGTTAATTTTTATGTTCTGCACATGGCATACCTCACACCGGGTCGCATTAATAGATATTTTAATATACAAACAGTGATATGCCCACGCTGTAATGAAGAGGGAGCGGAATTCCTCCACATGTTCTGGAGTTGCCCAGGCCTAGGCGAATTCTGGGGTGAAATGACTACGTTACTGGCGGAGGTGACGGAAAAGGAAGTAGCCGCAACACCGGGGTACTGTCTATTGCATTGGTTTCCCCATACTGCAAAAATAAGGTAACAAGTAAGTTCCAGGACTTGGGCCTGGTATTAGCAAAGAGAGATATCACAAGCCACTGGAAAACACAGAGAGGCCCTAATATACATAGGTGGAAGAGGGAGTTGACAAAATGGGCAGACTGTGAGGGAGCAGTAAGACTACGGATAGCCAAGAAAACTGGTAGCGAAAAGGCGTTAGAGGCAGCTAGATCGTGGGCAACACTGGTGGAGTTATTAAAGAACCCAGAGGTCGAGACAGAGGAAATCCCACAAGGAGAAGCCCAGGAGGGAGAAGCAGGAGCCCATAGCCTATGAGCCAAGAAGGTTAGAAGCCGGGGGAAAAAATGGGGGGAAATGGAGGCCCCTCTGCCTATACAGACATGAAGGCTAGAGAACAGCATGATAGACCGAGGGAACTAGGACATGTATCACTCCTTGGGAAGATAAGATGGTTACCACACATGACACGCCTGGTAAAGGGAGGGAGGGAGGGGAGGGAGGGAAGGGAGTTGCATTGTTGTTTTGTGATTCTTTGTTCCTTGGCCTCTGACATGAGGCGAGCGAAATGATGTAACAGGCTTGAACTCACATCCTATTCAGGATTATTGATGCAAATAAGGGATTGCAGGGAGGCAGGGGACATCGACGGTGATAAGAGTTAAACAAGCAATGATGCTAAGCCATGAGAC
The DNA here is from genome assembly GCA_963921515.1 of Calotriton arnoldi. Lineage (NCBI taxonomy): Eukaryota > Metazoa > Chordata > Amphibia > Caudata > Salamandridae > Calotriton > Calotriton arnoldi. The sequence continues at coordinate 1,534,194 of CAWUFW010003973.1, forward strand.
CTGTCAACAGTAGGACCTATGGGAACGAGCGAACTTTAAGAATGCTTGAATGTAACAGTGATTGCATTTGAATGTAAGGCGGCATGAACAAATGTTCAATAAAATTTGTTTTAAAAAAATAATGAAAAATCCACCATAAGAGGAGATTACAGTAAGTTAGAGCTTTAGAGTTACTGTTGGAAACGCTTATATCCTCGAGGGATGGCATGACACTTGGTCCCCAAAAGGCAGGAGGAAGAGTCAGTGTAAGGTGAAGCAGGAACGTGTACGGGAATGTTTTTTTTAAAACCGGTTATGCCGTGGCGCTTGGCCTGTAGAAAAGGGCCTGAATGTTACCCCTCTTTAAAATAACGACGTGGATGGTCATATTACGACGGTTGTTTTGAGCACTCAAACATGAAACGAGCATCTGTGTCCAGGAAAAACCGTGAACAGAATGTGATGGCCGATAGGAAACATAAACAATGATGTATCTTCTGGGCACTGGCGTTTCACTGTGCAGTGTTTAACAGATGCTGCACTGCTGTCATGAGCATTGGAGAGCACGGTAAGTGCCCGGCTGTTGAAGCACATCTCTGTGGAGATGTGTGATGTTTTTAAAAGAAACATAAAACGGTGGGTCTCATGCCTGCAACGTCTTCATCACAGGAGATGCTCTCTGCTACGCCTATCTCTACTGTGGCTACGAAAAGTACTCTTTTCAATTGCGGAAAAAATGACTGTGCCCGTAGAGCCCGAGAGACAGCAAGGGAGCGGGAGGCGAATAGAGAAAAATAGTTCTCCAAACCACATAAATGCCACTATGGGGAGGGCCAAACGTAATCAGGGCAGTCGCTATGGGAGGGAACAAACCACCACAAGGTGGGAGAAATAAAACAGATGCACCTATTACAAGCACTGATTTGTGCACAGCACAAAAAGGAACCAATCAAAAGTGATGGGTGTGGTTGAAGTCCGTAAAGCAGATAACAGCAGGTCGAGAGACAGAGCATGCGCTGCCAGGCTCAACAAACAGATGCACCTATTACAAGCACTGATTTGTGCACGGCACAAAAAGGAACAAATCAAAAGTGATGGGCGTGGTCGAAGTCCGTAGAGCAGATAACAGCAGGTCGAGAGACAGCGCATGCGCTGCCAGGCTCGACCTAAAAACAAATGAAATTTTTTTTTTTTTTAAATGGGATAAGGAAGGGGATAGGAGAAACAGGGGAGGCAGGATGGAAGATCAAGTCAACACCGCCAATAGGAAGCAGAGAGTAGTGAGGGATGGGAGAGAAACGGAGAAGCCACGGGGGTATTAATAAAGCCAAGCAGGACAGGGAATGGTGGGGCAGGAATTAATGAACTAGTGGCAATACAGAGAGCCAGGGAAAGGGAAGCGAAGGGGACGTAGTACACAAGAGAGATGGGCTCAGGCTGAAAGCAAAAGAAAAAAATAGTCCCCTGAATGTGAGCAGTGGTAGGATACAAGTCATCCATTTAAAAGAATGGTCAAGAAGTTGTGCTCCATTGGAGGGATAAACACAAGATGTCAATCCAATAGGAATCAAGCAAATTGAATTGCCAACCAAATGATAAGGAATTGGCTGACCTAAAGCCCACTGTAAGCATGGGATTCTATACAATAAGATGTCTGTAGGTAAGACCTAAATAAATACAATGGCCCAATGGTACCTTTAGTTGGAGAAATTACAGAAGTAAGATATCAGAAAGGCTGTCCCCTGGACAGTGGCATCTTTGATAACCCTCTGGCCCTCTCTGTTATGACTTATTCCTCCATATATGTCAAGATGGGGCTCTTCCATGCTTGCTGCATCAACTGGGGTGTGTAAAACTGATTTGTGGAAAACAATCTTGCTGGATGGGGTATATCCAAACTCCTGATGCATGTTATCCAGGCCCTAGATGTGAAAACACAAAACCAAGTTAAACTGGGCTTGAATCAGGGCATTTCTGAAAAGGTATTCACAAATTGGGTGGAAAAGCAGGGGGTGTGCTGGCCCCTATAAAGTGTTGCCAATCAACTGAAGACCTGGGGCTGGGACTTAAAAAGGCTAGATGTTTTCCGTTTATACTGAGTTCTTGGCACCAAAGGTGCTTCAGTATATCAATGATACTATCATTTTAGAACATACTGCAGTGGGATTGCAGAGGCTGTTAGAGTTGTACTGCTATAACCAGCAAAATAATCTAGCGGTTGATAGAGCAAAAAACAAAAGTTTGTTTTTTTGACGTAGATGGATTAAGGCTGGAAAATGGTATGCTGGATGGAGAGCTGCTTATTTTACAATAGCCGAGGTGTTTGGCTAGATGAGATAAGGCCGAAATGTAATTCCCTAAAACTTAAAAGCAAGACAGCAACAGTAATCTACCCCCTAAAAAAATTCACACACACTTGCTAAACCGATACTTGCAGTAACAATAGCAAAAATGATGCCTGTCTTAACCTATGGCAAATGCATAAGGAGTCTACTATTGGAAGAACTCAAATGGTTAAGTCTAGCACAATGTTACGAGTTTAGTTTTTTTTTTTTTTACATCAGCCTTGCTCCTACAAACAATCCATGATTTATCTGGAATTCAGTTTTGTGTGCCAATCACTGGAGTTGAAGGCCCAGTTTTTAATGCATTGTTTCAGAATGTGTTGAGTAAGCAAAACTGGCCGATTAAAATCTTTGATGTGAATGAAATCTTGCAAAGAGGAGAGGGGCAAGCAGCTACATGGGACACTGATGCAATTTGTTTTAACACTAAAGAACAGAGGTATAACCCATGAGTTTGAAATAGAAACGTATACGTCATGGACAGTTGTACTTAGGCAGAAGCTTGGTGGTGCCTTTAAACTTTTGATTTTTTTTTTCAGAGTTTTATATAGCGCGAACTTGACCCGAAGGTATCCGGTATCAGAGCGCTTTACATGAGCACCAGTTGTGTTACACAAGGACACATTCATTTTTTTTTGGGTGGGCACGGGGAGAATCACAGGATGTAGAGCGTCATTGCCGAGACTCAAACCCTGTTCCCCAGATTTGAGATCGACCGCCCTAGCCGTTAGGCCACATCCTCCCCCAAAGATTTGCTAGAGTTTAATGAAAGGAATAATAGTACCATTTGAATTTGTATGTTGCATTATCCCTCCTCGCTAAATAACTTAAACAAGATGTTCCTGGACAGAGTGCCACCAGAAATAAGTTTCTGTGTTTAACATGTATTCGTCTCCCAAAAGAAGAGTTTAAGAAATTGACTGCCATTTTCATATTAGGGGCTGCAAACCACGCCTGCATGCACTAGAAAATCTGTCCCACATACTGCGTATATGTTGGAACCTAAGTCCACAGCTGTTTTATTGGTTTAAGATGTTATGCAAAGAATTTGGGGTGCGAACTGCCAACAGTAGACGTGGAATAGCGAACGACCACATAAGGGGTTAGCGCGAGTACCCATAATAGAAATGTGAGAGCATAAGGTGAAGGAAGGATGATAAACCAGTCTTCAAACACTGGGTGCTGATAATCTTGCCTTCGCAGATATATTTTCAGGAATACAAAAGTACTGGTGCCGAGTGAAACGATAGTTCTGCCACAGCTAGGGGTGTCACTTACTGACTGTAAAATGTGACTAGAGCCTTAAACATGCAGGTGTTGTATTTTACAGCTATTAGCTTAGCTCGGGGTGCAGGCGTACAATTAATATGGGCACGCAGGTCAGCGTGGGGGTAGGGGTCACTCAGTCCTGAGCTTTGTATGCCTACCTCTGAACCAATATCCGGTTCTCTGACCTTCAATGGAGGGAGGCACACGATAGCTTTATTACTGGTAAACGTGCCTTGATTTCCCGTAGTAAACAAAGGCACGTTCGCACCTCTTTGTTTTCAGCGCGGCCAGCGCCCTCAGTGAAAGAAAGATGTCTGGGCATTCCCACCACACTGCGTTACGTCAAAGCTTTGCGGGCGTGGCTCGGGGAGGCGGTGAGCTGTAGCACTAAAAACACCTTTCCGTCTCGAGGACGTACGAGTCACCGTCCGTACGTGTCATGGGGGACTGATGAAGGCGCTGATCGTGTGACAGAGTCTGGACTATGGGAACGCTGCACCTCACGCACACGCCTTAGTTTGGCAGACGCGGCCGCCCTCTTCTGCTGAGATAGAGACCTCAGCGGGAGCGATCACCTTTCATACACCCACCCTAGTGTCACCTTAGGATTCTGGGGGCCTAAGGCAGGGTATACTTTGGGGGTCCCTGTCCAGAACAGATTTGCATTTTACTACCCATTATCTGCTAATTTAGGCCACATGGTGCCAAACAATATTGAATACATTAGAGGTTGAGAATGGGGAATAGACAGATGTGTGATAAAGAGAAAGTGCACTTTCCAGCGAGCCCCTTTGAAGGTGGGGACTCTGGGCAATTTCCCACTTTCCCCCATGCCTTGTCTCTGACCCATGGCGCCCACTGCGCGCGCGGCTAGCCACGGAGGCGCTGCTGCTTCGTCGTCAGACTCAGAGGTGGTTGTAAACACTCGTTCAAGTGCGAACGATGCTCCCCTGACCAGCGAGGCATGTTCTCAGTCTCACGAGGCACGTTCCGTGATCTCAAGGTGGCACACGCGAATGACAAAAGAATTGGGCTGGGCGCTGACGTCGGTGCTGATTTATGTCGATGAGAGCGTTTGACCTGCAACCTTAAAAACAGTAAAGACGCACAATAATAGAGATATTTTTTAGATCGTTCAGTCTGCTTACAGATTAGCTAACAAAGGATTGTTTTGAGGGATGCCTTGACATGTTTCAACCTTTCACCCATCACAGTCACCCATGTTTTATCTCGCTCTTAAGAGTTCTTTCTTATTCCTGCCTCTACCCTTTTGACTTTTGTCATTATTTTCCTATTTTAGTTTTCTTCATTTTCTGCCTTTATTTTTCTTGCACAGGGTCAAAGGTTGATTCTGATGATGTAAAATAAATCACAGTGCCCAAAAATAAGTGCCGGTTCAACCACTAGCAACCACCGGCACAAATTAAGTACTGATAATCTAACATGACGTATTTAACAACACAATATATATAAGCTTTATGATACAACAAAGGACACGTTTTCTGGCATGACGGTTGGCATATAATCTATAGCACTTTATTGGAAGTATATTTACTATCACAACAACGAGCATGCATTTTTTGGAACAAATTGCTGGGCTCAAACGATGGTCAGGTCTTTCTCTGAGAGAATCCTGGATATTTTAGGGGAGTGTGGTGCAACGCATGGTGATTTCTCCTATTTTATTCTGCCCATGGGGGTTTTCATGCTGTAAGGGAGCATGTCATGGGGATTGCTGGGCTCCCTTCATGGAAGTACATAGCCGCAGTTCATGCTGATTGTGAGGCGGTGTCATAGCTGATGTGAGGATATTTTACTTATGAAGTGAGGGCTTTTATCTTAACAATTCATACTACCATACTAGTCCAAAAGTGATTTAATGAATGCACATTCATGTTCTTATTTGTTAACAATTGTGGGAAAAACAGTAAACTCCTTTATCAGTAAAAAAAACACACACACTCAATTCAATTCAATATTTTATTTATGATTCAGAACTCCAATGAGTTCCACATAAAAGATATACAAGTAAAAAGAAAAAAATCAATATAACAAATCATCCTCGTGTTAATACCAGAATAAAATACAAATAAGAGTACAACGATTATAATTTCATTATACAATAAAATTAAGGGACATTGTTTAGGAAAAGGCAAAGACGGGTCCATTAAATCACCTCACCTTATAAAGTTCAAGTACACATAAATAAGGACATTACTCAATCACTTCTAAAATAGTAAAAAACTACAGTATATCAAATCCCGAAACAATATTGTGACATCTTCCTTTATATCCATTAATAATCCAAGAGAGTGTGCAACACTACTAATATAACCTATCAGAACTACACATATAGTATAGTGGGGGGCAAACACGTATTACATAGTATACATCTTGGCCTACGCTCTGTTTTGTAATGTGCAAGATACACTACCCATCTTTATAGACAGGTATATTTAATTTAACGGAGATGAAAATCACATTATACTAATAATTCGAAAATGTTTACAAATTGTTTAAAAAAACGGAAGACTTTAAAACACACTAATTCAGACGGCGGAGCTAAAAGACAATTACGGGCCTCCTCTGCTGTAGTGATGTTATTCTTTAGAAATACAGGTCTTAATAAACGACGACGTAAATGTTGTAATAGGGGACAAACAAATAAGACATGATTTAGATCGTGCACCCAGCTTCCACATAGATCACAAAGTCTTTTCTCCCTAGGTAGTCCCTTCCATACCCCTGTTATAATTCTTAATGGGAGGAGATTCATCCTTAACAGCAAAATGGTTCTATGTACTCCATTGGGGAGATTCCATAAAATATATGGTTGGGGTTTTTTCTCCATACAACTCCCCACTATTATATCGTTTCTCGATTGCCCTGCACACAGTAATATATCTCTCTTGCGACTAACTTTATATATTGTTTTTTTAATTAGAGTTTTCAGTACAGATTTTGGGTGAGGGCCACTACGACCAGTTTAAAATAAATCTTGGGCTTTCTCATAATTCCTGAAAACAACGCTTTTCCCCTTTAGGCTAACAAAAATTTCATGCAAAACCAAAGGGGATGATGGATGGAGTGTTGAACATTGCAAGCACTCACCCCCAGTCAACTGATCTGGGTTTAATCCATCATCATTCTTTAGCTCACTCTGCCACCCCAGTTCAGACATGGCCATATGCAAATCAGTCTGACCCTGTGCCTCATGGGAACAGTCCAGCCCGAACTGCCAAGCCATGTCTTCCCTGGACCGGAAACAAGCATCCTGGGACCGGTTTCTGGCTTACAGCCATCATCAGCCAGGCTATCAAAGGCTAACAAAAATGTCATGCCTTAACGCAACCCGAATTGCATTTGCGTCATTTTCCAATAAAGCATTACCCAATCTTAAACACGCAGCCATGGCAAACACATGAGTTCAGAGAAGCCCAAATTCCAGCCAAAGGGCTGCTATGCTGGCTCCACTGTTCAAATTACATATTTGGCACCAAATACGCCCTTCTACCTTCTCAAATAATTCCCACTTCTGTGCATCCACCGATTTCATTACAAGACCGCAGGCTACATTATGCAATAACTTTTATTGCTGCCCAGACATGCAGCCCTTTAAAGTGTAACAAATACATCATAAATAAAAACATTCCAAACAGCATAACAAAGCGCCATGGTAACCAACTATCTTCCTCTTTTATTCGCTGCTCTCCGGACAGTTAAGTACAACTTTTTCCTTCTCCAATACTTAGATTTATCTAGAAGCTTTTTCGTAAGACTAACCTCGTTTTTTTCGCAGATTGAATTGAAGGGTAAGTAAGCCTACCTACCGACGTAGGCTACACTTTAATATCATTATCGTCTAACAGGTAAGTTATTTCCTGTTGAACGATACCCTTCCAATTTATGGTTGGGTGCTTTTTTTCCCCCTTCTTTCTTTCAAACGCGCTTATGCGCCTCCCAAATCGAAACGGAACCTAGCTCCGACCTGCCCACAGTAACATAAAATGAGGTTTAACTCACCTCGTAGTCATGGGCCGGGAATCGGCATGGAATCGGCTGTCTCACCTCGACGGCGCACACGCTCCCACTTCTGGGTACTTCGTGCCTCGCCTGAGACCCGCAAGCGAAATTTAGATGAGTGACGTCACGGCCTCTCCTCTAACGGGACCCTCCAAGCTAAAATTAGACCCTCTGAAAGGGCCTGCTCCAACTCGCGCTGTGCGTCTCCATGACAACGCACAGCACAGAGCCAACGCCAACGGATGTCAGCTGTTTAATTGAGCCTCGGCAAGACCGCATTTCTCTTTTTAAAAGGAGTTGAAGACCAGCTGGTAAAATTGAGTCTCGACAAGACCGCTTTTTCACCTTTAAAGCAGTTTAAGGTCCAAGGGAATATTTAAAGCGGCATTAAGTATAAAAAAAAAAAAAAGGAGAAATGTCTCAGAACGACACAGAGCTTAACAGTGAGACCCCCCTAACAGAGCACTCACTTATGGACCTCTTTGAGAGACAGCTGAAGTCCTCCTTAAAGGAGGCAGTAGAGGCAGCACTTACCAAAAGGAAAAGAGATATTCCTGAGGAAGAAACAACAGTTTCTTCTGGGGAGGAGGACCCACTTCCTAAAAAAGGCGGTAAGGTCTTAAAAAAGTCAAAACACCTTGAGCCTCACGGTAGCCTGCGCGCTACAAGTAACCAAGTTTTATCCATTGGTAGCCTGTGCGCTACAGACGAAGCAGGTGCCCCGAGCGGCACAAAGAGAATGAGCGACCTTCATGGCGCAGAGTACAGGTGTCCTTCGCGGCACACAGAGACCAGGTGTCCTTCGCGACACAAGAGACATCACTCCTATCGATGATGACGACTACTTGTCCCCAATCGACATTGATGATGAGGCTGATGAATATATTTTCGATCCTCTAGAAAAACTTGATGATGACCTCCTTGACGAGGATTTAGGGCAACCTAACAACTCCGACTCCATTAAGGACCCATCAGGGATGGAGATGTTTAACCCCTCCAAAATCACCCATCCTAGAGGATCCGATTGGTGGCCCTTAGTCCACGTAGACCAATTTATTAAGGTTTGGATCAGGAAACCCCTTGAGAGGGATTCACGAAATTTTATGAGATCCGAATGCCCTAGACCTTTCTTGGACAATAAGGCAGGCATGACTCCCAACTTAGATCCAGAGTTACTGACCTTCCTGTTTAAAACAGGAAGAGATCCTCATAAGGGTTTAGAACTCTGCCTCAAGCAGTGTCAAGATAAGTTACTGGACACGCTAGGCCCCCTCGCTAGAATTCTAGACCTTGCAGAGGAGTCCTCCATGAATGGCACCCCTGTTAACACCGAGCTCCTTCGAGGATGGAGTCAACGTGTTCTTTGCCTCCTCGGAAATGCAAATGCAAGCCTTACTTCTGAAAGGCGAAGGGCCATTCTAATGAGGATGAACCCCAAGTTAGGGGACCTGGCTAATAAAGACATACAGAGAGACCCGAATGGGCTACTCTTCGGGGAAACGTTTATTAAATCCATTGGCAAATATGTCTCCACTTTCTCTGCATTCAGTAAGGCCCAAACCAACATGAGACGAATGTTCGGGGGTAGAGTTTTTGGAAGGGCTGACAGGGCAGGACCGGCTGCCAGCCGCGGATACAATAGGTCCTCCTATCAACAGAACCAACGCGGATATGGGAGATACTTCCGCGGGAACAATACCTTCTTCCCTCAGAGGAGCCGCAACAGTCGCACACGAGGCGGAGGCAACCGGGGCAGATTCCAAGGCCAAGGACATCAAGGTAAGGAACCTTTCTCCTGGTTCTTCCCTCCCAAAGGTAGGGGGAAGGCTCTCTCTTTTCAGCCAAAATTGGTCATCAATTACCAACGATGTTTGGGTACTAGAAACGGTAAAAGGTTTCAAAATAGACTTTACTACTACTCCTTACCAGGCCTTTCAACCCAGGGAACTTACCCTGGACCACAAACAATCCGCTCTGGTGGTCGCAGAGGTGAGTCAGATGCTAGCCAGAGGGGCGATTTACATTGTCTCAAAGACTGGCCCGGGCTTTGTGAGTACAATTTTTCTCGTCAAGAAAAAAGACAAGGGTTGGCGTCCCGTAATAAATCTAAAGGATCTAAACACCTTTCTTGTGTACAGACACTTCAAGATGGAGGGTATCCATCTTCTGAGGGACATCCTCCAAGTGAAAGATTGGCTCATAAAACTAGACCTCAAGGACGCATATTTTACAATCCCTATGGATCCGGAATCTCAGAAATACCTACGGTTTGTATGGAGAGGTGTAACCTACCAATTTCGTTGTCTCCCCTTCGGCCTCTCATCAGCACCTTGGTGCTTCACCAAGGTCCTGAGACCAGTGGTTGCCTCTCTGAGGAGAAGAGGAGTTTGTCTGATTATCTACCTGGACGACATTTTACTGATGTCTCAAAGCCAGGAAGAACTGCTAATTCACATGAAATGGACTGTGGACCTTCTAGAGAGTTTAGGTTTCATCATCAACATAGAGAAATCTGTTATGACTCCTTCGCAAAACCTAGAGTTCCTAGGTTTCCAGGTAAACACATCCTCGGCCCAATTACAACTCCCCTTGAAGGAAGTTTCTTATGTTTTATCCAAAGACAAAGTGAGCTTGAGGGAACTAGCAAGAGTAGTAGGGCTCTTATCCTCATCCATTCAAGCAATTTCACCAGGTCCGCTTCACTACAGGGCCCTACAGAGACTAAAATCTTTAGGCTTGAAGAAAGGTCTTTGGTACTCAGACAGCGTTCCCCTGTCTCCGGAGGCTCGAGAGGACCTCCTATGGTGGCGGAACAACCTAGACAGTTGGAATGGGAAAGCAATATTCGGAAATACTCCGGATCACATTCTGGAATCCGATGCGAGCAATTTAGGCTGGGGTGCCAGACTAGGAAAGATAGAAACAGGGGGGAAATGGTCCCAAGAGGAACTCCCTTTACACATAAATTGTTTAGAGATGTTGGTGAGCTTGAACGCCTTAATGAGCTTCAAGTCAGTTTTAAAAAACAGTGTAGTACTAATCAAACTGGACAATTTTACGGCCGTCTCCTACATCAACCGCCTGGGAGGAGCAAGGTGAAGGATTCTGGCAGATCTAGCCAAGAAGATTTGGTACTTCTGCTGGAGTCAGAAAATAATTCTGAGAGCAGAATTCATCCTGGGCCATCTAAACACAAGGGCAGATTGGAATTCAAGGTTCCTAAGAGACTCGAGCAATTGGAAACTGAATCCGCTAGTCTTCCAGAGAATTCAAGACCTATGGGGCCCCTTCGAGATAGATATTTTGCCAGCAGACTAACCTTCCAGATAGATTAGTACTTCAGTTGGAGACCAGACCCCCTAGCATCTGCAGTGGACGCTCTTCTCCAACCTTGGAACATACTGATTTGCTATGCCTTCCCTCCCTTCGCACTAATCCAGAGAGTTCTCTTGAAAGTTCGAATGGAGCGTTGTCACATTGTTCTAATTACTCCCTTTTGGAACTCTCAAATATGATTTCCAGGTGTGATGGAATTAGCGATAGAAGTACCACGCCTTATCCCAGGGAGTTTAGACCTTCTTCAGGGCCTAGAAGGAGGCACACCCTCTTCTCTTAGAAGGCAACATGAACCTTCTTGCCTGGAAGATTTCAGGGGTTCAAGAAGATACTCAGGCCTTTCAGGAGAGGCTAAAAGCCTACTGGATGAGTCATGGGCTCCGGGAACAAGGAGAAGATACACCAGTGCATGGAAAAAATGGTGTAGTTGGTGACTGGAACGGGATATGGATCCCGTGGACGCACCTGTAGTAGAAGTAGCAAACTACTTAGCGGACCTCTTTAATTCAGGGCTATGCTATAGAACAGTAAATTGTTACAGAGCAGCAATTTCCGCAGGGCATTGCTTGTTAAATGACTTTTCTATTGGTACCGATCCCTTAATACGTAGAGTGATGAAAGATATAAGACTTAAACGTCCCCCTAAGCCCAAATATAATTGCTTATGGAACGTAAACCTTATCTTCGACCTTTTTCATCCTGGCCAGATAACTGTTTCCTTACGAGGAAATAGTTATCCATTAAGCTAGCTGCACTACTATGCCTAATATCTTTTAGAAGAGTGTCTGATGTTAAGGCGTTAGAGATATGTAACAGGATTTATTCCCCAGATGGTGTGTTGTTCGAAATATGGAAAAGGACCAAGACCATGTCTGAGAACATTTTTTACCCTTATTTTTTAGATTGTCCCAAACTATGTGTGGTAAGTTGTATGAAGGTGTATGAACAGAAAATGATTGCTTTTAGACCTAGCAATGAAAGTCAACTACTGATTTCCGTTGTCAATCCCTATAAGGCAGTCTCTTCCGCTACAATTTTGAGATGGGTCAGAACAGTGATGCTGGAAGCAGGTATCGATTTATCCAAGTTCGGGGCACACTCTTCCCGTGGCGCTATGGCCAGTAAAGTATTCTGGGGTGGAGGATCCCTTTCAGAGATTCTTAAAGCAGCAGATTGGTCAAATGCTTCCACTTTTGTTAAATTTTACCTTAAACCTGTAGAACATGTAAGTAATATAGCATTGAAAAGCTTTAAACTTGCATAATGTAGCCTCTGGTCTTGTAATGAAATGACGATTCTCCAATTATCATACAGAGAGAATCTTGATTTCATTAAAGACAACGGAGGCTGACATTATCCCTCCCACCACTCCCTGGTGGTTGGTTTGTTAAGAGATGCTTGTTATAAGAAATGTTCTTTCTCGCTATTATACTTTTTAAATGCCATATTGTCTTTATTCTATTTGTCGTACCTGGAAACAAGTATTACTTGCATTCCCTTCTCTTTTTCAGACTCTGCTTCCTTGTAAGCTCATAATGCCGTTTATTATGGAAGAAGTTGAACCTACAGTTTCTTTACCTTTCGCAGCTCTAAGAGGAAGATAGTTGGTTACCATGGTGCTTTGTTATGCTGTTTGGAATGTTTTTATTTATGATGTATTTGTTACACTTTAAAGGGCTGCATGTCTGGGCAGCAATAAAAGTTATTGCATAATGTCAGCCTCCGTTGTCTTTAATGAAATCAAGATTCTCTCTGTATGATAATTATAGAATCGTCATTCACATGCATAGCTCAGAGATGGCGGGATTTTAATTTTATAAACAGAGAAAACATGTGCAAAATGCCTTTGCCCGCAACATTTATATAGCCTACCAAGTGCGGATGCCTGGGATATTGCTTTACTTCTGCACTGGTAAGTGTGGGCTCTGCTAGAGCCCTTGCTCGAGAAGATTCTCCCCAAATACGGGTACTGTTTCACAACCTCAAGTTTACTTTTCCCCAGAAACCAGTGTAGTTTTTTCCTAACCTGGCATCCCCAAGATCCGAAAACCATAATTTTACTTTTTACAATATTTATTTTTAAAAAGTGATCATCAGAGAAATGAACTAACTCATTAAGTCGCCTTTGCAAGCCTATTGGAGTCAAATCCAGAATGATAGCGTCATCCGCATAAAGAAGACAACCCAATTCTAAGGGGCCTAATTTAGGCAAATCTCCTTTACACTGTCCTATCTGGCTCGGCAGATCACTGATGTACAAAGAAAAAGGAAGAGGTGCCAATAGGCACCCTTGCTTCAGCCCGTTATGAGTTACCACTTTACTTGACAGGCCTTCGTTACCTCTCATCAACACCTGTGTCCATGTAGCGGTATGTAGTGCGATGATCAGTCTTAGTAATTGGCCCGGAATCCCCATTTCAGCTAGTTTCTTCCACAGCGTTCTCCGGTCAACCCGGTCGAAGGCCGTGGAGAAATCTTTAAAGGCTGCTTATAAGGTCATCCCTTTACCTATTGGATATTTTTCGATCAGAGTTTGTAAAACGGTGATATTATCCAAGGTGCCACTGTGCTTACGGAATCCCGCTTGTTCTGCAGGTACAAGATCATTACCAAATGCCCAATCCTGCAGATGAAGAAGTACACTCTGAGCAAACAATTTTCCCGTTGTATCCATTAAGGAAATCTGCCTGAAACTGGCGGGAGAAACCTTAGGGCCCTTTTTATATAATGGGACCACAATACTTCCTCTCCAGGAGGGCAGAATAATTCTGTAAGAATAGCAGTAAGAAAACACCGGGAAAAGAAAATGAGCCTATGACTGGCTGCCTTGTTTAATAATAGCTATTGGTATGTCATCTGGGCCCATTGCACCAGAGTACCGTGCCCCTTTAATAAAACTCTCTATTTCCCGACAGGAGGGAGGACCATAAATATTCAGCAAAGAGGGCTCTGGGATTGACTCCAAATTAAAACTCCTCCCAGTATTTAGAGCATATAGCTGTGAAATATATTTGGTCCATTCTGCATCAGATATTAAAATGGCTTCTGCCTTAGTTCTAGTATCGCAGAATTCAGCGATTAGGGTCCAATATTTACGTGAGTCCCCAGTCTCTCAGTTTAATCCATTTAGAGTCCTTGACCCCCCTACGTTCAGCAGCCTTAAGTCTAGTTCTTACCCTTTTTAACCTATTAATTTCACTTTGCCTAGACAATAAGGCCTGCTTAAATTGGTCCCTTATTAAAGCATTCAATTCCTGATTTAGCTTTTTTACCTTTCGTGAAGTAACCGCCGTTTAACAATACCATTGCCTATTTTTTTACTTCCACATAATCTAAATTGGGCCAGATGCTTCTCATACCAATTGATTGGATTTTCCTGACCAGGGCCAGAGCTCGCATTTTTAACATACCTCCCTAGACTTATTAGATTTTTATTATCCCAAAAGGTTCGCCCATTTGTTCTATTAAACTTAATTGTATCATTTCTCGAATTCCAACGATCAGACAACTTAAACTCCAGATTAACATCTACTGATAAAATACTATGGTCACTCAGATCAGTACCCAGGATTTTAAACTGAGTACATGCTCCAAAGAGTTGAAATGATACCACCATATAGTCTATTAATGACTGCCCCCGGGCAGTGTGGAATGTATAGGATGCGGGAGAGTCCTCTGTTAATCTCCCATTTAATATAACCAAATCATTAGTTCTTAAACAGTCCAGCAGACTCAATCCTCTCTCATCTGATCGGGTCTGAGTGGACAACAAAATTTCAGGGATGGACCATGCATCTTCCAGATCTTGGTTACTAAAGGCCCACGAGGAACAGTTTGAGATTTTGGCATTAAAATCACCTACCAAAATTATCCAGGTGCAATCTTCAGAAATACTGATTCTATGCACAAAAGAAAAAATAGAGTCAACAAGAAAGTCGGATGCCCTACCAGGAGGAATGTATATGTTTGCCAATAAAAGAGATGAATGCTGACCTTGTGTTACGTTACCCAAGGTCAGTTTTAAACACATACAAAGTTTTGAAGGATGAATAAAGACCAGAGAGTTCCAATTTATACTATTACAAAGTAGGATCGCTAAGCCCCCACTTGCGTGACCCTTTTTTGAGGGTTTCGCTGCACAGCAAAATACAAAGAAATTCTCAAAACTAAAATCTGTACAGCGCCATGTTTCCTGAAGTCAAATTATCTTAGGATCGTAAATCATTAGAGAATTTAATTTAAAACTTGTATTTCCTACACCTGCCACATTCCAGGACAGGATCTTCCCCAGGGGGCTACCTCTGCAGCATAGGAAGTTTTTTATTTCCTTTAAAACCATTCAATGTACACGATACACAACTCCATTGTGCCAATTCAGCTTCCTCACTAACTTTATTTGCCCTTTGCTCCCCAAACCCTGCAATATTAATCACCCTTTCACCTGTATTGCTACCAACCGAAATTCTGATAATCTCTTTCATATTTGTGGGACCCCTACTATTCGATGTCGGTCTGCATAAGACCTGATGAGCACTTTCAACAGATTCATTCTGTGGAGTTACTGGCTCCTCATGGAAGAATACATCAATCCAATTTTTCCTAAACTGATCAACATTCGCCAGGACTAACCCTGCAATTATCCCAGAGCTAAAAATAACTTTGGAGTTCGGAGCCCATTTCGATAGCCTAATAAAACCCGATTGATATCTCTACTTGTAATCAATCTCAAATCCTCAATTTCGGATAGAAGCTGCAAAAGGCAGCTTCTATTTAATGGGCCAAGTTCTCTGTCAAACAAGGAGGCAAAAGTCAGGGTTTTAAATGCCTGTCCTGGCTTACACCTTCTTAATACCTTATCACTATACATTTGTTCTGCCCCCTGTTCCACTATACTTGCTACAAGTGGAAGAGGCACCATAAGAGAGGACACAGAAGAGCAACCCACCCCACCTTCATTCTCCCCTCCGAGACTAGAGTCTATCCATTCATGGTGAGTATCAGTACGGGAACAATTTTGGGGAGCACTAACCACCCTTCGCCCTACCTCAGACGTGGTGTTATTAGATTTTATTTTTACCACTATGTTCTTCTTAACATCCGAGTCGGACCCTGGAGTTTGGTTCTCCCATTCAGATCCCAATCCTTCATTATAGCTCCCTATTCTCAAATCCGAGTTTCCATCATTTTGTCCAGATCCCCCCAATAAAGGCACCTCTATCATACTTGAAGGGGGATAGGAAGGATTATTATCCGGGCATTCTGGTTCTTGACCACCATGGAGGCCAGCAGCCTTATGCTCTTTCCCAGTTTTAGGCAAAATGTCATTATTGTGTACTTCTGAAGCCTCAAGAAACCTCAGTTTTTTTGGTTTACGTTTTGTGATACGCCGGATCTTTTTTCTCTTTCCCTTCCATGTTTTTACCCCATTATATTCAAGTTCGGAGGCACCCTTCCCGGGAGGATCCAGTGCAGTTTCAACCGTAGACTGTTTATTAAGAGAGGGAGCAGATGTAATTTCTGGATCGCCCAATGTGCGTAAATTCCCTTTTTTAAATATTGAATAAATAGGCAAGGAGTTTTTAAGAACTTGACCCTCTGTGTTTTTGCTTGCAACAACACCTGATAGTTTATCCTCAGACAGCTGGATTGGAGGGGCAGCATGGCCCATATTACTTAATGTTGTGGTTTCTTCGTTCTGCCCGCCTGAGGCAACTCCTGTATCCCCACAAGCTCCCACTTGGATTCCCATTTCCCTTACCACTATATTAGTCTGTGAAGCCTGAGTATTCAAATCATTACCCGTTTTCACTTTTTCTAGATGGCAACTGGTAGTAGTAAGGTGCTGTACACCTACCATAATTGGCGTCAGTACATCCAACAAATGGTCAGAGTTAATAGTACATTTTTCTAACAAAGTTAAAATTGAAGACAAAATCCTCTCTAAGGCGTTTAAGATGTCAAAATTATCCCTCCCTCCCCTATTCACATTTTCATCCTCGTTCCAATTGGAGCCCTCATTCATTAACTGCCATATGTCCTGTGCCCCCTTGCTTAGGGTCCCCTCAGAGTTCAATGTGTCCGATATACGAGAAAGACCAACACTTGAAGGAGTACTGCTATACATAGCTGGCATTCGTGGACAGCTAGCTGGACAGTCTGTTGACATTCTCAATTCTGCCTCTTGAGCAATCGGTGATTTTAATTTGGCCTCCAACTCTTGATTTTTCACCAACGGTAAAGCGATATCTGGCAAAGTGATGTCCTCTAAATCCCCAGGGGCCAAACTACATTCAGCCCCGTGGTGATCGTCCTGGTGCATCTGAGACAACCCCCTGAATGAAAACAATCCTAAATTTAACTCTGCTGCATTTGCAGTGCCCGTTATAGCCACCACGCTCCTTGTCTTCAGCGAGGCAGCAATTTCAGGCGACGGCTTTTTACCAGCTTCTGTATTTCAAATTACCCTTAGCATCAGACATGTCCATTTCTATATCTTCAACCAATGCGTTCAACGAAGGTTGCTCAATAAAATGGGTAGGTTGAGTAAAAATGGGAGATTCCACCAACTTCTGCGCAACGGACTTACTCTGGTGCGGAACTAATAACTGCGAGATGACCATATCAGTACTTGACTCATCCACACTAGCCATACTAGGGGACATCCCCTCTTTGGTAATCCGCGATGACTTATTTCGCAACCCCTTAGTGAACATTGCTAACACCGTAGGCTGAGATTTCAATAAGGACAGATGATCTTGTGGCTTCTTACGCTTAATATTTTTGTGTTATTTAAGAGTGCTAGGGCAATCGATCTCGCTTCCAACTGGTCCGGAAGAAGGCTCCGCACCTACCTCTGTAGATACAATTGACCGACCAGAGCGCAGGCATCTAGATGGCATCTTCCGCCTATTCGAGCCCTTCTTACTCGTACTCACAACCCAGACCAGGAGAGGGGATCACTTGGCTCAAGCTTTTCTTTAATCTCTTTAGCCCTATTTGGCCAATTACTCTGCCTCTCTGGTCGCCTCTCTGACCGCCTCTCTGACCGCGGGTGCCTAATCTGCCTGTCCTCCTAGGCTTCACGGCCACCACGCGGTTTATGCGGTGCTCAAAGGTCCGAGGACTCCACGACTCTCTCAGCCTAGTCCGCCTGTCCTCTGACCATTAATAACCTGGCCATGTTAAACCCACTTGTAAGGAATGAATTTCCTGTGCAGTTGAGGTCCTTGAATCTTCGTTGGCTCAAAAGTGCTCCAGTAACCTGAACCAGCCTGGGCCAGACCTCTACCCACTGGCCACGCTCTCTGGTTGGTAGTATATGGAGCAAGTTTAACAGAGATGAGCGCAATGACCAAGTCTATGGGCTGGCTGCCGCCAAGCCCAGACGAGGCTGAACCACTTCCGCAGGGGGCCCGAGCTCACCCTCTGTGGTGCGGCCGCTGCACCGCCCGCACCTGTTATTACCTGACCTGTTGGGTGGGTGGTCTGTGAACAACCAGTTTTTCCGGGTTACAGGTCCCCCAAGGCTATGTCTGCTGTATCTGCAGTTAATGCATCCCGAGATGAGTCCTGTTGTGCGGGTGCTATCAAGAAGAAGCAAAGGGTATCCGACAGAGCACTCTGGTGGAAATCAAGCGAGGTGAGCAAGGAGCTGCCTACACCAACCCCGCAAGCTGCACCAGCCTAATGCTGGCCGCCTCAGCTGAGTCGGGCGATGCCGCTTGGTCAGGTGATGGGTCAGGCGATGCCGCAGCTCTATCCCCCAGCAGCCCCATCCCCCGCGTCTCACTGTCTTACAAGCAGGAGATGCGAGGGTGCGGTCTTCGTGGCTTTCCCGTCTCCCAGCTGGAGATGCACGGAGGGATCTTCGCGACTTTTCGGCTCGGCCCGGCTTGCAGCTTGTGGTTTGCGGCTTTGTGGTAGCAGGCACTCCGCTCCGTGCCGGCGCTCCGTGCCGCGCTGTGCTGATCAGCTGCACTTCCATCTCAGCTGCACAGAATCACAGGATGATTAGTCGAAGCTGAGACACGAACAACACACACACAGATTTGCAGCAATGGCATTTCAGCAAAATCACAGGAGTAACGAACATGATTTCGCATTCCTTTGACCCCTGGAAATATCACAGGGAATAAATAACATTGCAAAACCATGATGATTAACCATTGTGCCCTTTCTTAATAAATAACGTTTATTAAAATGGGGAGAGGATGTGGCCTAATGGCTAGGGCGGTCAATCTCAAATCTGGGGAACCAGGTTCGAGTCTCGGCAATGACGCTCAACATCCTGTGATTCTGGGCAAATCACTTAACCTTCCTGTGCCTAACAAAAATAAAATGAATGTGTCCTTGTGTAACGCAACTGGTGCTCATGTAAAGCGCTTTGATACCCGACACCTTCGGGTCAAGATTGCGCTATATAAAACTCTGAAGGAAAAAAAAGCTAAAGTCTGCAACGTTTTGATAATAATTGAAGGATAGCTGGCACAAACAAGTTATTTAAACTAGCAAATGCTTACAGGGTACCGAAGGTGCCACAACCCTGGAGCATTCATGTTCTGCTCTGAAAACATCAGTGCTCAGGTGTCATGGGGTTTGTAGAGATGTAGCAATTGAAATCCTTAGACACCCCTAAATGGCATGGCACCCATGAGGGTCTAACTAAATGGTTTAAACCAATCTCGGCGAAATGGCTTTTTGCCCGTTGCCCTCCTGTAGCAAGGGAACTATATTTCGTGCTCAAGAGACAATCTAGCCACCCCTTTTTCCTTGCTGCTAGTACACTGGACAACTGTTTAGATTTGCCTTATGGTAAAACCAGCCCATTTCACTATTGGACTATCTTGGATTTTGTGAAATGGTTTGCGAGAAATTGAGTGTTGGGATTTGACAACACCCAGAACGAGAATGGCTGCTGCTTTTTGCTTAGATCTGCAGCTGGGCAAGGATTTCTGACACAAATGTATTGCATTTATCTAAGTAAGCTATTATGCATGATCAGAGCACTTTTGTGTGGCTCTACCTAGGAAAGCAGCAACTATAACTAAGAAGCTTGGACAGAAGAGTGCGTCACTGTGCAATTAATTGTTGGTTAACGATGTTCAAACCGTCCTTTTGCTGCCTTCATTCTTCCTGTATGTAGTCGTCCTCTTTTCGGAGACCAAGCCCTAGTATTCACTAAACCTTTCAACTAAATATGTACTACCACCCTGCAAAGACACACTGCCAGAAAACCCTTATGAAAGACGTAACAGCGCGTCTATCAACGCAGCAGCGCAGACACCTACCCTGCTAGTTCCTCCATCCCTGCGGTTCGCCAAGTCATGCACTCTGTCAAACCTAGTTGCCGGTGAAGTCAATCGAATCTGCAACCAGTCTTAATTTCACAAGTGCATTGTGTGTTTTCTGGTTTTCACTCCTGTTTTTGTTCTTAAGCTGCAGGGCTCAGCATTTTTTTTCCCGGTAGAAAGTCTGTTAGCAAGACTCCAGATCCTCTGGTACAAATGTTTTGTGAGTGTCTATGTACTAAGGCCAAGAGACCCGTCCATCACACTCAGCTCATCAACTGGCTTGAAACGTTCCGGCACCCAACTCTTTCAGATAGGCTGTGGACAGAGGTCAGGGGGCCTTAATGTGTCCATACATCTCTCTCTTTTTCGCACCATCATCACTTGAAACCAAGTGATTATTACACAAACATCAGTGGAA
Source organism: Calotriton arnoldi (assembly GCA_963921515.1). NCBI lineage: Eukaryota > Metazoa > Chordata > Amphibia > Caudata > Salamandridae > Calotriton > Calotriton arnoldi. The sequence goes on from CAWUFW010003973.1 coordinate 1,554,854, forward strand.
ATCAGACTTTCTATCTATTCAGTACACTTTATATAGTTGCTCCAAGTTTACCAGATGTCTATTGGGACCATTCCTATGCTCCTTTATGGGACATTCAGGCCCGCTGTGTGCATACCAGGGTGCCTTGGCTCAAGAAATCGAACACCCCCTAAGACCAATGACTTCCCATTGGATACCGTACTAGAGGACTTTAGTTGATCTTGTTTACAACGTCCATTCAATTCAAATATAGCATTTTCCTACCAAATTTTCAATATTACAATATGTCTAGGGCTGGGTCTTAGTAAAGTAAATCCAAGGAAGCTGTGTGGAAAGCCACCAGAGGGCCATATTATTCAAAGTGCCATTGGGGTGGCAACGGGCGTTTGCGCCCGCATTGTGCGCTGCCGGGCACTTTGGTACTACAGAAGGGGGGGCAGATGCAGGTGTGGCCCCTTGTGTAATACAGATAGCGCTGGCATATAGAGCCAGCACTATCATCAGAGGGTGTCCCCGCATATGCATGGGGGCGTGGCCCAATCAAATTAGGGCATCTCTTTGCCTCTGCGCCCGTGCCGTATTATAGACGTGGGCAAAAAGGGAAAGAAGCTCTCAGGAGGCGCACTGACAGTGCGCCACAAAAAGGTGGCGCACTGTCAGTGGGCCCCCTAACGGCAGTCCTCTAGAGGGGGTGAAGGGGTCCTATAGACCCCACAGACATCCCCCTGCAGGTAAGTGCAGTCACTCACTGCACCCGCCTGCAAGGGGATCTCTTACCCCTCTTAAAAGTGCAGGCGGTTTGCCGCATGTACAGTGAAACACAGAGCGGCTGCTTCAAAGCCACTCTGTTTTTCACTTGAAAGCGCTGTCCTGGGGGCAGCGCAAGTTCACGGCTGCCCTGGGGGCAGCACATTCATTCTACTATTGTGCATTCTCCTTGTTTGCCCAGGGTGCACCTCTTGAAAAGTGCACCTGGCACAAACAAGGAAAATGCGCCGTATGTGTAATACAGCCCCAGGATGAAGCACCAGGCCCCGTATTACAGATAGGGCGCACTTTCCATGATTGCACACCATAAAGCAGGTGCGCTGGGTGCAAACATGGAAAGTGTGCCCTATTAGGAAGATTGCGCAGCCCTCTGGCCAGCCGCGAACTTGCGCTGCCCCCAGGGCAGAGCATTCAGGAGAAATACGGAGCAGCTGTTTTAAAGCTGCTCCGTGCTTCTCTGTGCAGGTGCCAACCCACCTGCACTTTTAAAATGGATTAGAGATCCCCATGCAGGCAGATGCAGTGAGTGGCTGCACCTGCCTCCAAGGGGATGTCTTTAGAGGGCTGCATTTAAAAAGCACTTTCAGTGCACCACCTTTTGTGGCACACTTTCAGTGCGCCTTCTAAAAGCATGTTTGCTTCTGCACCCACGTCAGTAATACGGCTTAGGCAGAGAGGCAAAGTAACTTCCTCATCTGCATGGGGCCTCGCCCCCATGCAAGTGAGGTAATGCCCTCTAATGTTCGCACTGGTGCTATATGTGCGCCAGCGCTATCTGTATTGCAGAAGGGGTTGCACAAGTATTTGCGGCCTCTTCTGTAATACCGCAGTGCCCGGGGGGCGCAGAAAGCGGATGCAAACGCCTATTGCGCTCCCAGGGCACTTGTGTAATACGGCCCCTGATTGATCGTAGAAGTATCAACTGTGGCATCCACTTCCAAGAAGCAGAAAAATGCCACTTCACTGAAGGTGACAGAAAGGTCTGCACTTGGCCAGTAGATTAGGTTGCGTCTACACTGATTAAGAACAAGCATGCATTTAACTAACAGCACTGATTGACACATTCAACAGAACTATAACAATGATTTATATTCTCCATGCCCCAAACTGCAGTCAGTCTGTTCTGGGAAATCTTAGATTTAAGACATGCAACACGTGATGTCAGGGTAACTGCACCACTATGGCCATCACACATGACCCCAAAACACTTCACCCACAGTCCACACTACCACCCAACATTCTGCCAACAATGATGCAGCATGCCATTTATCTGGTAAGGCGCTTTGGCACCTTGTCAGTGGTACAAAGCGGTATACGAATGCAACTGCAATACAATATTGCCTTAGCAAGCCAGTCATATTTATGAAAAGCATAGTAGCCCCCTTACCCCAAAGCATAATCTTTTACTTGGGTGTGACAAATAATTTGATTATTCAATAAACAAATGAGGGAGTTTACCCCAAACAAAACTCAAAATAAGTGCTGAAACGCGTAAAAGAGAGATACAGGAGGGAAATCAATCCTTTCTTAAAAAGACCCTTCACTCACCAACCTAGTTGGTGACATGCTTCATCATTGGGGTCCCACCCGAGCAGCCGAATGCCACTCGGGTGTGCTTCAACGCCTGATTACAGCGGAGCAGGTTTTTGGGTAACAGTAGTGCAGGTGACTAGGATGTGAAATAGTGAATTAAAATCGTCTTTACTGTTCTCCAAACTTTAATATGGAACAGTAAGGCGAGGTTAAAAACAAAGTGTGATACCTATACAGGTTAAATTGGCCTGAGGTATCTGAGTAATTTGTGATAATAAAAAGACACGGTCTACATGTTTCAGCCTGTTGATGACATTGCTAGGCTTTCTTCAGGACCTAAACAATGACCCGAGGGGTATGCACACGCTAAGGTGCACCCGTCTCTGAGTCAAATACGAACCATGCCGTATACTCACGGTTTGAATGCCTTTCAGCCTTTTGTGAAAGGTACAGAAAACCTGGAAGGAAAAGATAGAAAATCATCTATACAATGTGAAAAAATCCATAACCAGGTCATACCACTCATTCGTGTCTCAATTCCCAGGTCTGCAGAAAGGTATGCATCAAAACCGTGCGTTCATTCCATGTCGGTCGAGCACATCGTGCGTTATGAATTTCTCGCACCTATAACTCATGATTATTGACAGACAGAGTGCAGTTTCACCTCTAGTCCAAAAGTTCCAACCCACACTGTGCATTGTCACAAGTGGGTGACATTAAATTCAACGCTATATTAGCGGAATAAAAATGGAGCTTATAAAACACACTTGCATGCACATTGTTGAACTAGTGCCCGTGTGTAATGAATAACAAACATGAAGGAGAAATATAGGTTCAGCTTACTTGTGACTAAATTAAGTCATGCCCCATGGTAACCGGGGGGGGGCGTCGGTTATAGTCAAACACTGTTAGAAATAAACACATACATTGCCCGTTACGACAAATACCTAGTTAGAGTATGTTCACCAGAGCGGAGCCCACCCGTGTTGAAAGTGATACTCACGTCGTCAAACCGTACTGCCCGCCTTCCTACCTAAGGGAACGCCACAAGGAGACCCGAGGATCACTCTAAACGGGTCCCAGCGGCTTTTAACCAGTTTGGGAAGGGCTTGGCATTTCCGGAAACGTGACGTGTGACTCGGTCACGTGTTGACGTCAGGGGACGTGGTCCCGTCATCCCTTCGTGCAGTTGTAAACGGAGAGTGTCATTATAAGGTGATTTAAGTGTAAAAAAAACCTTCCCACGCTTCCAATAGATATGGAAAAACTACTAATAGTGTGTGTGCACGACGGCAGTCTCCCTTTCAAATTATTTGCCATACGGGTCAAAATAATGACATCTTAACATCCCAAACGTGATCTAAAAATTAAAGAGAGATGCAGAAAAGCACTTACTAATGCAAGAGGCTTGGCACTTCCTAACACGTGACCCCCAGAATAAGGCTCTTCAAGTCAAAACTCGAGGTCTTGAGTGAACAATAAAGTTTTCAGCTTTTGAACAAATTCATTCTTCTTTCATGTAGATTCATATGGAACCATAAGTATATAACTTCCCTCTTCAAGAAAATTATGTATCCAACCTTGTGGAGGTTCTATGTCCCTGGATCAGTGATTTACTTATATTTCAATGAATTCCAGGGTATATTGTCATTTAAACCCTCCTTATGAGTGGACAATCTATATATCCAACGTTGTTCTTTTTCCAGCAGACGCTGTTGGATTTGTCCTCTGGTTTTGACTAGTTCAATGACTGTCCACCTCATGTCGTTGGTGGTATGGTTAGCCTGGAGAAAATGTTCCGTGAGTTTGGTCGTGATTTTCTTGCACCTAACAGTGCTTCGATGTTCACATATCCTTTGCTTGATTTTTCTCCCTGTCATGCCTACATATCGTAGGCCGCACGGGCATCTTATAAGATATACAACATTCATGCTATTGCAATTTGTGTGTGCCCTATGGGTCCAGATTTTCCCAGGTTCCAGGTTCAGTGTCTTGGTTGCAGTTGTTAAATGGCATACACTGCAATTCCCGCAGGGGTAGTGGCCTGTGATGTTAGGTAGGCCCCATGCGTTTAGTACAGTCGTTGTGTTTTCTTGTTCCCCTTTTCTCGGGCGAGTGGCCACAAGGGTATCTTTTAGACTTCTCGCTTTTTTGAATGAAAATAGCGGTTTTTCCCAACACAGATTGCCCGTCTGGAGGATTCTCCAATGTTTATTGATGGATTTTGTCACCTGTTTCGAGACAGTACTGTATGTAGTGACACATGTTAATGGTATGTCATTTGTTGTTATTGGTCTGTCCTCCAAGAGGGCTTCTCGGGGTTGGTTCCTAGCACGTTTCTGACAGGTATTCCATATTTTGTCCGGGTATCCCCTGTCAGATAACTTTCTTGAGATATCTGCTGCTTAGACTCGGTAGTCAGAGGTCTTGCTACAATTGCGTCTTAGCCTGAGGTACTGCCCATATGGAAGGTTCGCCCTCAAGGCCCTAGGATGAAAGCTCTCAAACCTAAGGAGATTGTTCTTAGCGGTGGGTTTTTGGTAGGTCTTTGTTTCCAGCCTGCCCTTCTCCTTTGTAATTGTAATATCTAAGAACACCATCGTGTTGGGGTCCATTGAGTGGGTAAACCTCAAGTTGTTATCACAAGTGTTTATCCATGTAAAAAAGTCAGTTAGAATTTCTTTGGGTCCCCGCCAAATGACAAGGACGTCATCAATGTATCTTTTCCAAAAGATAATGTGTGAGGAAAAAGGATTAGTCTCATTTAGTATGTATTTTTTCTCAAAATCGAAGACATAAAGACCTGCCACACTAGGGGCAAAGGTGCTGCCCATGGAAGTCCCGTTGGTTTGGAGATACAGGTCTCCCTCAAATTCGAAATTTTTCTTTTTAATGCCAGAGAAGTACATTCCAGAATGAAATGTCTGGGTGTTTTGTATGTCCAGTCTGACTCGCTAAGAGCTTTCCTCAGTACTTCCAAGGTCTCATCCTGTGGAAGACTGGTATAGAGACTTTCAATATCAAAGCTAACCAGAATTGTTGACTCATCCACGGTAAGATCCCTAAGGAGATTCAGTAGGCTTTTAGTATCCTTTAAGTAAGTCTCAGTGTTTTGTACCAACGGTTTAAAAAAAAAATCACGTCTAGTTTTTTCTATCGGTTAGAAGACGGCGGCATTCTGTTTAGTAAGCTACCTTGTCCGATAGAAAAAACTACACGCCTTTGACCACTAATCCTACACAGGAATTGAAAAAAGAAATAAAATCATTGGTGGACGAGTGGATACACATCGAGATTGGAAGCGGGTTTTCTCACAACTTGTGATGAAAAAATTCCCTATTTCTACATACTGCCCAAAATGCACAAGAATAAAATCCCACCCGCTGGTAGACCCATCGTGTCTGGGATAGGGTCACCCCTTGAACCCTTATCACGATTTTGTGATTTTTTTCTGAAAACGTTGGTACAAAACACTGAGACTTACTTAAAAGATACTAAAAGGCTACTGAATCTCCTTAGGGATCTTACCGTGGATGAGTCAACAATTCTGGTTAGCTTTGATATTGAAAGTCTCTATGCCAGTCTTCCACAGGATGAGACCTTGGAAGTACTGAGGAAAGCTCTTAGTGAGACAGACTGGACATACAAAACACCCAGACATTTCATTCTGGAATGTGCTTCTCTCGCATTAAAAAGAAATTTTTTCGAATTCGAGGGAGACCTGTATCTCCAAACCAACTGGACTTCCATTGGCAGCACCTTTGCCCCTAGTGTGGCAGGTCTTTATGTCTTCGATTTTGAGAAAAAATACATACTAAATGAGACTAATCCTTTTTCCTCACACATTATCGTTTGGAAAAGATACATTGATGACGTCCTTGTCATTTGGCAGGGACCCAAAGAAATTCTAACTGACTTTTTTACATGGATAAACACTTGTGATAACAACTTGAGGTTTACCCACTCAATGGACCCCAACACGATGGTGTTCTTAGATATTACAATTACAAAGGAGAAGAGCAGGCTGGAAACAAAGACCTACCAAAAACCCACCGCTAAGAACAATCTCCTTAGGCTTGAGAGCTTTCATCCTAGGGCCTTGAAGGAGAACCTTCCATATGGGCAGTACCTCAGGCTAAGACGCAATTGTAGCAAGACCTCTGACTACGAGTCCAAGCAGCAGATCTCTCAAGAAAGTTATCTGACAGGGGATACCTGGACAAAATATTGAATACCTGTCAGAAACGTGCTAGGAACCAACCCCGAGAAGCCCTCTTGGAGGACAGACCAATAACAACAAATGACATACCATTAACATGTGTCACTACATACAGTACTGTCTCGAACCAGGTGACAAAATCCATCAATAAACATTGAAGAATCCTCCAGACGGGCAATCTGTGTTGGGAAAAACCGCTATTTTCATTCAAAAAAGCGAGAAGTCTAAAAGATACCCTTGTGGCAACTCGCCCGAGAAAAGGGGAACAAGAAAACACAACAACTGTACTAAACGCATGGGGCCTACCTAACATCACAGGCCACTACCCCTGCGGGAATTGCAGTGTATGCCATTTAACAACTGCAACCAAGACACTGAACCTGGGAAAATCTGGACCCAGAGGGCACACACAAATTGCAATAGCATGAATGTTGTATATCTTATAACATGCCCGTGCGGCCTACAATATGTAGGCATGACAGGGAGAAAAATCAAGCAAAGGATATGTGAACATCGAAGCATTGTTAGGTGCAAGAAAATCGCGACCAAACTCACGGAACATTTTCTCCAGGCTAACCATACCACCAACGACATGAGGTGGACAGTCATTGAACTAGTCAAAACCAGAGGACAAATCCAACAGCGTCTGCTGGAAAAAGAACAACGTTGGATATATAGATTGTCCACTCATAAGGAGGGTTTAAAAGACAATATACCCTGGAATTCATTGAAATATAAGTAAATCACTGATCCAGGGACATAGAACCTCCACAAGGTTGGATACATACTTTTCTTGAAGAGGGAAGTTATTTACTTATGGTTCCATATGAATCTACATGAAAGAAGAATGAATCTGTGCAAAAGCTTAAAACTTTATTGTTCACTCAAGACCTCGAGTTTTGACTTGAAGAGCCTTATTCTGGGGGTTCTGAGAACATTTATCCACGGACAGAACCACCTTTTAGATGTCCATCAGGAGATTGACACGACACGCACATCAGTAAATGTTTTATTACATTTTCCCAAAATGTTCTGAAGTTGCTTGGCATTTTAATATGCCATTATTACTGACTCGAATTTGTTCATTGAACAATTTTTTCAAAACCATCTAAAATCTGGGAATGTTTCTTCACATTTAATTTTGTCTATAATAAACTCTACGTTGATAATTGCATGAAGATATTCCCTGACCACGCCCCCAAGCGTTAACATGTGACTTTGTCATATGTTACGTGTTAGGAAGTGCCAAGCCTCTTGCATTAGTAAGTGCTTTTCTGCATCTCTCTTTAATTTTTAGATCACGTTTGGGATGTTAAGATGTCATTATTTTGACCCGTATGGCAAATAATTTGAAAGGGAGACTGCCGTCGTGCACACACACACTATTAGTAGTTTTTCCATATCTATTGGAAGCGTGGGAAGGTTTTTTTACACTTAAATCACCTTTGTAATGACACTCTCCGTTTACAACTGCACGAAGGGATGACGGGACCACGCCCTCTGACGTCAACACGTGACCGCGTCACACGTCACGTTTCCGGAAATGCCAAGCCCTTCCCAAACTGGTTAAAAGCCGCCGGGACCCGTTTAGAGTGATCCTCGGGTCTCCGTGTGGCGTTCCCTTAGGTAGGAAAGCAAGCAGTACGGTTTGACGACGTGAGTATCACTTTCAACGCGGGTGGGCTCCGCTCTGGTGAACATACTCTAACTAGGTATGTGTCATAACGGGCAATGTATGTGTTTATTTCTAACAGTGTTTGACTATAACCGACGCCCCCTCCCCCCCACGGTTACCATGGGGCATGACTTAATTTAGTCACAAGTAAGCTGAACCTATATTTCTCCTCCATGTTTGTTATTCATTACACACGGGCACTAGTTCAACAATGTGCATGCAAGTGTGTTTTATAAGCTCCATTTTTCATTCCGCTAATATAGCGTTGAATTTAATGTCACCCACTTGTGACAATGCACAGTGTGGGTTGGTACTTTTGGAATAGAGGTGAAACTGCACTCTGTCTGTCAATAATCACGAGTTATAGGTGCAAGAAATTCATAACGCACGATGTGCTCGACAGGCATGGAATGAACGCACCGTTTTGATTCATACCTTTCTGCAGACCTGCGAATTGAGACACGTATGAGTGGTATGACCTGGCTATGGATTTTTTCACATTGTATAGATGATTTTCTATCTTTTCCTTCCAGGTTTTCTGTACCTTTCACAAAAGGCTGAAAGGCAATCATACTGTGAGTATACGGCATGGTTCGTATTTGACTCAGAGACGGGTGTACCTTAGCGTGTGCATACCCCTCGGGTCATTGTTTAGGTCCTGAAGAAAGCCTAGCAATGTCATCAACAGGCTGAAACATGTAGACCGTGTCTTTTTATTATCACAAATTACTCAGATACCTCAGGCCAATTTAACCTGTATAGGTATCACACTTTGTTTTTAACCTCGCCTTACTGTTCCATATTAAAATTTGGAGAACAGTAAAGACTATTTTAATTCACTATTTCACATCCTAGTCACCTGCACTACTGTTACCCAAAAACCTGCTCCGCTGTAATCAGGCGTTGAAGCACACCCGAGTGGCATTCGGCTACTCGGGTGGGACCCCAATGATTAAGCATGTCACCAACTAGGTTGGTGAGTGAGGGGTCTTTTTAAGAAAGTATTGATTTCCCTCCTGTATCTCTCTTTTACGCGTTTCAGCACTTATTTTGAGTTTTGTTTGGGGTAAACTCCCTCATTTGTTTATTGAATTATCTTAAGGGGACTGGGAGTGTTCCCCGTAGTAATAACCCTTTCTCTCTATTTGATTACGAAATAATTTGATTAGGCAGCGTCGACTTGCTGCAGAGGTACAAGATCTTGTAAACAGTCAATTCAATTTTTTTCTTTGAAGAACTATGATCTCTACTGGGGCCGTATTATACAAAGTGCCCTGGGGACACAACCAGGATATGCGCCCACTTTGTGTGCCCCCGGGCACTTTGGTATTACAGAAGGGGCCGCAGACGATTGTCCGCCCCCTTGTGTAAACCAGATAGCGCTGGTGAACAGATAGCGTCAGTGCTATCATCAGCGGGTGTTCCCTCATGAGGGAATCTTTTTGCCTCTGCGCCTGCGCCATATTATAGACGTGATCGCAAAGGGAAAGAAGCACTCAGGAGGCACACTGACAGTGCGCCACAAAAAGGTGGCACACTGTCAGTGCGCCCCCTGATGGCAGCCCTCTGGAGAGGGTTAAGGGGGTCTTATGGACCCCGCAGACATCCTCCTACAGGTGGGTGAAGACACTCACTGCACTCACCTGCAAGGGGATCTCACTCCCCTCTTAAAAGTGCAAGCGGTTTGCTGCCTGCACACTGAAACACTGAGTGGCTGCTTCAAAGCTGATCTGTCTTTTAATTGAATGCGCTGTCCCCCGGGCAGCACAAGTTCGCGTCTGCCCTGGGGGCAGCGCATTCATTCTAATACGGCACATTCTCCTTGTTTGCACAGGTCACACTTTTTGAAAGGTGCACCCGACGCAAACAAGGAAAATGCGCTGTATGTGTAATACAGCCACTGGGGCGTTAGTGCATGCATTAGCCTAGGGCCAGTTACAGGCTGCATTACAGAGGGTGCATCAGAAACTGAACATAGGCACCTGGGCCCGTATTAAACATGGCTGCGCAGGCGCTAGTTATGGCTGTGCGCCAGAGTGTTCACCTGTTGGCATTATGGAGGCTTACCTTCTATTGCACCATGAAGTTGGCGCAGACTTTGCGCTCTGTCTTCATTTGTGTTTGTGACCATGCGCACATTATGTTTGCGCTGGTGCAGATACAATTTTGGCTGGAGCATCCACGTACGTGTGAGTACAGAAATGCTTTGATATTATAGATGGTTTTTACGGCACCCTAAACATGGGCAGAGGGGGTAGCTTGGCCAGTAAGATTGGGGGCGTGAGCTTCAGATTTTCCAACAATCACACTGGCATATAATGTTAAAATATATTATATGACAAGCAGGGCGCATGAGAGGGGCAGTGGAAAGGGAGACAAATGCAGATTGAGAGGGGTACTACTAAGTGAGAGAAAACAAAATATTTTGTAAAATAACCAACATTTTTTAAGTCATTCAAAGCAGAGGGGAAGAACGTGTGTGTGCGTTTGTGTTTTTGTCTGTGTTTATGTACAAATTCCTGGTGAAATCTGACAGACACCTCACCATACCCAACTGAAAGCACCTGTACCCAACTATTTACCAGAATATACATTTATTGAGGAGGGGTGTAAAACCCCAAACACTCCTCGTGAAGCAAGGCCCCTCCATGGGCACTGTTCCAGATTGCTTCCGCTGCCTTTCTTGTGACGCATTTTCTGATTAAAATGTGCGCTTGTTTTTTTTAAATCTATACTTCACTAGTTGCCCTCATGGCAGTTACATTTCAACGTTTTAATGAAGGAGGGCTTTCCTACTGTCAATCTAAATGCAATTACGCGTCCCTTTGAATCTTGTGCTAGCTACATTTTGATTTTGAAAAATGTTCCGGGGGGCAGCGTGACTCAACGGAGGACATAGTGGGACTAATGGAGGGAAAGTGAGAGTGCTGAGGGTAACAGAGACCCATAAAGGGGCTTGCCAAGAGAGAAGAGATGGTTAAACCACTGAGCTCTCAACCCATACTCGAACCAGATGCCAGGATGTGGCTTAGCTTAAGGTCATCTTGGACCTTTCAGCCTAAAACAAGAAGAGCTTTCATCTTCTAAGAATGAGAGATAAAGCATTAATCATTGAAGTAAAATTAGAAATACCCATCATCTGAGCACAATGTGAAAACACACCCGGGAATCAATTCCAGCTTCCCACATGCCCAATTTGTGTGATCCTCGGCCAATGTTTCAACTCACTGTGCCTCCTTTTTTATTCATTATTGCCTTGTTCCTCCTTTTTAGGTTTCGCGATTGCGCTGTGCTTGAGAAATCTATTGTTTTAAATATAAAATTAAAAGGGATTTACATCCTGCCTCCTCTCCTTCCTGGCTTCTCATTGGTTCCTGTGCGTGCCATTTACCTTTTCTCCATTTCTATTGGCGGTAGCATATTTTCCTGCATTTACGAATGCTTGTTCCTCATCTGCTTCTCTTAGCAGTTTAACGCCACCGATATACTGTTAACATCCGCTTTGGTGGAACTATATTTTAATAAAGTTTTGCCTTTTACTCTTGCAGCATATTTATAGAACAACTTATCACCCAGAGAGATGTGATTTGCATAGAATCACAGGATATTGTGCGGCGCCGCTGAGACTTGAACCTGGATCCCCAGCTCTTGAGTCAGCAGCTCTGGCCATTGCGCCATATCCTCTCTACTCCTGTGTTATCTGTCAGGGTCTTTCCTTCTCTCGGACGATGATTGATAAATACTGCTCTTTATTCATTTCAAGGCGAAACCGATGCATTAGCAATGCTTGTTTATTCATTATTGCCTATGGGAACATCTCAAAAGGCGCGACTTTACGATGAGCGCAGAACAAAAATCTCTTGTGTGTTGACATAATACACTATTATCTTGCTCCACGTATAAGAGATAAAGGAATCTAGGCTACATATAGGGTGCACATGACAACTGACTTGTAAATTATTACGTAATGGTATTGTTGACTGGGTGGGGGGTGACCATATCTTTCCGGGTTGTGTTTAAAAACTCACTGTTATTAAATGTTCCTTAATGCAGTGATATATTTATGTAGTAAGGGAAAATGTGTCTTCCCTATGTTAAAAATATACACTTATTTGAATTGTGATGAGCATTTATTGTACATTTCATGATTTACATACCACACATTATTATGGCTTGGCTCGTACACAGGTTTTTAGAGTTAAGCCATACCCTTGGCTTGGCCCTCCCTGTTAATTAGTTGGGTCACCTACATGTGCCAGAGAGAGAGGTTAGAAAGACAGTGGGATGGAGAACACAAAGGGACTCACATCGAGAGGCAGAGACCCAGATTGGCATAGGGTTAGAGAGAAGAGTGTGGGATATTTGAGAGAGGGCGAGAACGTCTTGGAGGAACGGGTAGGTCGAGGGGGTAGGTGACAGCGAGAGGGACAGAGTTTTAGCGATGTGTCTTGCTATGCAGGCCAGAGATAGAGAGTGGGACAGAGACTCAGAAATAGGAACATAGAACAAAGGAAAAGATAGGGACTGAGAGAGAGGGACATAACAGGGCAATATCAGAGGGGCATTGGGAGACACACAGAGGGACAGCGATAGACAGCAACAGAGGGACTGGGGCATAGAGTTGGTGAGAGAGAGAGTTGGTGAGAGAGAGAGTTGGAGAGAGAGAGAGAGAGAGAGAGAGAGAGAGAGAGAGAGAGAGAGAGAGAGAGAGAGAGAGAGAGAGAGAGAGAGAGAGAGAGAGAGAGACGCACAAAAAAACACAAGCATTGGCATAGCCAATAGGTCTCGCCTTTGGGACCTTATAAGTGTTTAGCCATGCAACAGTTGATGTTGTTGCACCAAGGATATTGTGCTGGATAACTAAACACTTATAAGGTCCCAAAGGCGAGACCTATTGGCTATGCCAATGCTTGTTCTTTTTTAATGGGGTTACATATTTTAGTAATTTTATAAATTAATCAGTCAGTTTGTGCTCAGGATTTGATGGCTAAAAGATCTTGGTAGGTAAGGTGTATAGCTTGAGACATGATTTATACAATTACCGAAGATGATTTATTGAGTGGGTGAAGATGTTTTTCTGGGCTGTGATGTTCTGTGGTGCTTTAGACTGCTTGAGGATCTCACAGGAGGAAGCCAATGCTCCTAACAAAACAAGTGACTTCTGATTTTTGTTTAGTCCCATGCTTTAATCGGTAGCAAAAAGGAGAAATTGCTTGATGGTGTCCTATTCAGAAAATTAACAGTGCATCAATTTAAAAAAATGTAAAGTTGAGAGGTGAAATGTAAGAGTGTGTGGTTGGACAGAGTTCGAAGCATGACAGAGCCGAAACAAGTGATTGATTGTGCCTAACTTTACTTGCCCCTCAGACGGACTGCTCTAGTATTTAATGTCTATGTTGCAAAGACTGGTTCTGTAATTGTGCATTTACATTGCGAAAGCATTGGAAAGCTAAAGTGTCTAATGTATTCTTTTCATCGTGCTTAACTGGACAGTGAAAAGCGCTATACAAACTTAAGAAAACGAAACTTGTCAAAATAGAGAAAAGCAAATGGTTACATTTAAGGATAAGTTACCAATGATTTATTTTCCTTAAGGCCGCGTGTTTATTTTAGCATTAAGTGCAACTCCCAATTCTTCTCATCACTTTACACATGGTGACGGAGACTGGTTTGAAATTCAACAGCGCGTGATTGCGAGACAGCAAGAGATCGGCTATGCAGCAAGTGTCAGTGAAGGAGCCAGCGCGTGTATTGGAAGTAATGGTTGTGGGCAATCAGCTGATCGATGGCTGGGATGAGAGAAAGTCCCGAGAGCAAGCAGAACCTGTCAGAGTTACAGACTTTAAAAGTCAGAGCAGACAGCAAGTAAATGCAACAATTGAGAACACGGAATGGTTTCTCTTCTGAATTGTATAAAATGATTTTGGTTTTACTTATGCATTTATTTTACATTTCTACCCATCTTAAATGGATGGTACCAAAAAATATGGATTCATGCATAGAATGCCTGGCTTGTGAAGTTAGTCTTCTAAAGACTGCTTTTGTCTCAGCCACCGACGTGTAGGACATGATCCTGTTCCTAAGAGACAGTATGCTGTAGGAGAGTTCGAAACAGATTACAAGTTACCAGTGTATGCAGAGATTTAACTGCATCCTCTTTCAGATCCTGCAGCGCATTCACGAGGCAGTTTCACATCCTACAATGAGGAGCATGTGAGCAGCATTTCAAACAAGCGTGCGCGCCTCAAGTAAAAAAAAAAAAACTGACGGCAAAAGTGAAAGCGTTTCCCTTGCGGGAGCGAGCGGCGCCAGGAGCGATAATTGCTACCATATGGCGCCAGCTCGCTCCCGCAAGTGAATCGCCAAACGTGCACGCGTTGCCATTGAAGGCAATGGAACGCGTGCACGTTTTTGGCTGAAAAGCCGAAGCGATTCCAAAAGGTCTTTTTGCCTATGCAGCGCATGCGCGCTGCGTAGGCGAGACCTAATAAGTAGACCTAAGGGGACAGTGCAGAAAGAGTAGAATAGAGAGTGTGAGACGAGACACAAAACATGTGGGTATGGTTGTATCTCTTTAAGTACACAACTGTCTATGTTTTCATTTTACCTTTCTTCTGATTCTTATGGTCTCTCTTTTTCAAGGCTCGGTCATTTATCATTCCTTATTTTTTTCAGAATAATTACATCTGCTTCACTGCCTTTCATTTAAACACCTTACTGCATGTAGGTGTTTGTACACTTTAAGTAGGTACAGTCGTTCCATGAACCTACCTTTCTTGCAATTTTATGTGCTACATTGCTTTTTTGCTGTTGTCATATCGATTTTGTCTGCTATCCTGTGTCTGTCTTTTCTCTGTTGTTTCTCTGATGTTGTCTTCACTGAGTACTTCATTTGTCCATGTCCATGCGTGAGTTGCTCATTAAATTTGGATTTTTGTTTTGCAGCCTGGTATCCGTTGTTTAGTTAAGGACTTTTTAAAAATCTGGACTACAAGTCCCAGAATGCAGAGCGAAAACCTCGACTAGATTAGCAACTCGCAAATGGACATGGAAAAATAGAGTGCTCTATTTCTGTGCTTTAGTTCATGCTTGTGAGGTTTGCCCCTGTCTCCTTTGCATTTCTATTGTGCCTTGAAGTTTATTTATGGTTTGGGTCTTTTGTTTGGAAGCTGTGATGGTGCTTTGAGAAATAGTCAGTATTTGGCTCCTGATTCCCAGGGTGGCTTTATGGTGACTGAGTGAACTTCACTTCCGTTATCTGATGCCCCAACCTCTGAGGAGGGGGGGAGCAGGGTGGGTAGTTTTTGGATAGGTATTACTCCGTAACTGCTGCAGAGGAGACATTTTACTTTTGCGTTTGCTGAATGTCCAGTGATAGTGTGACCGTTTTATAGAATTGTGTTGACATGTTGGGCTTTTAATCTCTCGAGGAATGTACATACGAACAATCACACAGTGAACTGCAGTTTTTAAAAAATGTCTATGAAACCTGTGTTTGTTTCATTTAGAAATTGTTTCCCCTTTTTTCTCAGTTCTGTTTGGGGGCCAGCTCTGTGTGTGTATGGCTTTCTTGATTTGTGTATTAGTGCATATTAATTTTGCATGCAGCCACTTACGTTTCGAAGAAAACAATCGCCTGTAAGGCACACTTTAACTTCTAAAACAAAGCAGTGAAAACAATGCCTCCGCTCAGTGCTTTAAGTGGGATGAAAAAACTGGGGGGGGAGGGGTCTCTGAAAGGGGCGTGGCCAATGTAATTAAGGGTGTGGCTTAAAAACACCTACGCTAAAAATCTGTGCTTAGCATAGTGTGCCACCAGACTTGTATTTTGCTGTTTCTGTCATTGCATCCATATATATGATACAACAAGTGACATCATACCTACAAGTCACGACTATTGGCTTTGTCAATGGTTGTTAGTTGCATAAGATAAATAAGCAGCAACTATGGCTTGTATATAATATTAAAAAAGCTTCCACTTAAAGCCCTGGTGACACAACGACAATGTTGCTGCTCCTGAGTTTCAAAAAGAGAAGGGAAATCCAGAGAGAAAATGACTCTCTTATAAAGGGTTTCCCTTCCCCTACAACCCTCACCTGGCATGACGTCATGCCGTAACTTCTCCACTAGTGAGAAGTGAGCAGTGTGAGCATGCGCACATCGATGTGCCTGCTGTCACTGCAGTCCGGAAAAAACAGGGACCGCATGTGCCAGGGCACAAAACAGAGCCCGATAGAGGCCCGTTTCAAGGCCTCCTTTAAAAAACTGCCGGTGCTCAGCACCGGTAAGACCTGGCCCACTTAAAGCCCTACCTCCGCTCAGTTCCCCAAAAACATTTGCACGCATGTGCGCCCTTCTTCATTATCGACGGAGTACTCTGCGCCAGCGCAGAATTCTGTGAAGAATGAAATCATCCGGGTTTTGCGCCTCACCAACATAATAAGGCGCAAAAACAGACTTTCAAAAGGGCTCAGCGCAGATGAAACAGGGCACATTTGTTTCTAGTGACTTGGTCAGTCAGTTCCATGAGTTGGACAGTTCGTGGAACCTCGATACATACTCTCTTAGAAAGTTTCATCCCCTGACCCTTCTTGCCAGTAGTGTAGCAAGGATGCTCTGGGCACTGGTGCAAGCAGGAACAAGCATTGGCATAGCCAATAGGTCTCGCCTTTGGGACATTATAAGTGTTTAGCTATGCAACAGTTGATGTTGCACCAAGGATATTGTGCTGCATAATTAAATACTTATAAGGTCCCAAAAGCGAGACCTATTGGCTATGCCAATGCTTGTTTAGATAGGCAGCAGGCTGACTGTCTCCGGGTGTGGACACTTCTCATGACTTAAGGACTGGGATGAAAAAGTGATGAGAAGGTAATGGTCTAAACCTCATGGGCCACAATAGAATCCAGAAGAAGCCAGTTGTTACTGGTTAACTGGAATTCCCACCTGAGCACATCCATTTCAATACCCAGAATTGAATGGATAGATCAATTTGCCTACGATTATTTGGCCAACCGGTCCCTCAGTCTCATGAATGAGTCAATACTGTACCAGAAAAGGTGGCTTCATTTCCAGTACAGTAAGAGGAAGTGTTGCCAGACACCTCCTCCCTGTTAGAAGCCGCAACTGGTTGTTTGGGAGCAAACTCAGACACTCATAGGCAAATAATAACAAATGATACAAGCAATATACTGCAGTCGCGGTCCGTGTAGGAGTGCCGGCCGGGCGGTGACGTGGGGAGGGGCAGGGTGGGGGGTAGTAAACTACGGATTAAGGCCAAATACAGGTAAGTGAACATTTAAATAAATAAAACGAATTTCGTTGTGAGCGCTGCATCGCCAAATGCGATGCAGTGCGCGCAACGAAATTAGTTTTATTTATTTAAATGTTCACTTACCTGTATTCGGCCTTAATCCGTAGTTTACTACCCCCCACCCTGTCCCATTCCCCGCCCCACGTCACTGCCCGACCGGCACTCCTACCACGGGCCGCGCCTGATATACTGTACTACACGTCCATCGCCTCTCAGCGCTGTAAGAAATCTGTGTCAACCCCTCGTGCGTGCGTGTTCGTGCTTTTTGTGTTAAATGCGAGTTGTTTTTCAAGCATAAAGTGCAGATAACTGCAATATGAAAGCAGATTCGTCAAAGCCCTGATTGGCGACGCGTGTATTCCAAAAAGGCATCTGTCAGCAATCAGGAGAGAAACATGCAGAAAGGAAAATATATGTGTTTATAGCAGCATTACCTGTATTTTGCTAAACGTGCGCTTTGGTCCTCAGAATGTCTTCTTCTATTACTAAAGTGAAAGGCAAAAGAGTGGGCGTCTGGCTTGTAAGTTTCAAAGCACGCAAATAAATTGTTTTTTTCTAATATAATTCTGTGCAAAGGCAACCAATAAAATAATAATAATTAATGATGATGATGAAAAGAAGACGAAGAAGAAGACCTATTACCACTCGTAATAAGCGTCACCCTTTTCCTTTAATAAATCACGGTAGAATCGCAGCTGCTATATCCAACGTGTCAAACCTGGCTGTGTCACGGACCTTGTTTAAAGTTACTCGGAAAACATAAGGCATTAATAACAATGAAGGAACACACACTGTGTGAGCTAAATCACTACTAGTTATTTACTGCAGCGTTGCTGGCTATTTGTACAGTATGTTTTTATTTTTTACCTAAAAATATATTGTGTAAACTGAAATTATAATAAATTGTTTTTGTGATCCAGCACTCGCTCCTGTAAATTTTCTTCTTAGTAGTACTACAAAAATTAAGATATCATATTTATCCCAAGGTCCTCATCTAATGAATTCAGGAATCACTTCAGAATGATGAAAGGGTGAGTCAGCCCTACAGTGTTCCAGTTCGTGAGTCGCAAGCTGTACATAGAAAGCAGTTGCAGGTGCTAAATAAACTATCTGGACAATGTTACCGCTTTTGAAACGCCGGATTGCGTTTCTTGGCAAACTTTAGTTTAAAAAATATTCTACCTAGGTTAGGTTCCAGTTAATGTACACTGTCTCGCTACCTGTGAAGTCAAGGCGCTCGCAGTCACCAGCTTCTGTGTTTAGTTATATAAGGAGTGGGAGCCATCGGATTTTCCTGGATCCTTGCTCCTACCTCAGCTGAGGCGCTATCTGACACTGCACCCCCTGCCTCTGTAAAACCCTGCACAAGGTATTCTGTGCAAAGCCTCCTCGCGCGCAGTAGTGTTTCCGCCACATGCCTGTGAAAGTGGCTGTGAAAAACAGATACTGAATCAGACGGAAAGTCTGAGGGGAAAAAAAAATCCCCAAACATTGCATGATAGTCTCTAAGCAGTTCCATCTGTCAAGCAGAAATTTTAGGCTAATAGCCTGTGGCCATCTCTCTCTGCAGTCCACTACCTGCCTTTGTCCTATTAAATCTCTTCGTTCCCCTACCAAAAAAAAAAAAAAAAAGAGTCAAAGAAAAAAACTCTCCGAGCAAAGCCCGGACTCTAAGCGCAGCGCGCCGAAGAGAGCGCTGCGAGCGGTGCCTCGTGCGCGCACTTCACCTTGCCACCGGCTCTCTGAGAGCCTGCCTCATTGTCAGCGAGAGGGCCGGTTCTCTGTGTCCTACCCATGATGCCAATAGGTCTCGCCGTTTAGTGCGTAAAGTTAGCCAGGGTGTAGCTATTGTTGGTGCAGCAGGTGCAGTGGCACCGGGCCATGAGGAGCCCTGTGCGTACCGATTACTGTAGAGTTTTACAGTGGAACTACAGGTCATGGGGTACATTCGCTGCAACTTTGCTATAAAAGTTCAGTAAGACAAGGTTTTTGTCGTAATAGCGCAAATATTGGTGGGATTGTGCATTTTTATGGTGGGCAAAAGTGAAAGTACAAGTCCCTGAACACAACGTACGGTTGACTGAAACAGGGCATGAACGTGTCACAATCGGTCTGTTTATTTGCTTTTCTTTGTAAATGTATTTATACTGTCTCTGTACGTAAACGTCATTTTTCATCTTTGTACAGCGCTCTGTTACCCGGTTGGGTCTTGTTCGCGCTTTATAAAACTTTTCAAATAAAATAAATAAATAAATAAACCTACTTGGCAGTTATGTGAATCCTGGTTAATCCAAACAGAGATTTCAAACTCCCTTACTGTCAATATAAGCGAAGACTGTTTGCTTCACTGCCCATGCCTGTGTAACAGAACATTCAAGTTAACTACCACTACTCCAAATGAAAGCCCGTAAAAAGACATACAACTTTGGGTCATTTACGTGTTGCGAAGGTTTTGTGTTTAAGTAAGAAAAAAGGCTATAAGAAGAAATAGAAAGGGACGTGGAACAAATAAGGAAGGAGGTGTTTTTTATTGTAACGTAATTGTCAGAAAGCAAAATCTAAATAAGACTACTTACGTATGTGTTATTTTTGTAAATTATACTGTTT
The DNA here is from genome assembly GCA_963921515.1 of Calotriton arnoldi. NCBI lineage: Eukaryota > Metazoa > Chordata > Amphibia > Caudata > Salamandridae > Calotriton > Calotriton arnoldi. Next base: position 1,574,948 of record CAWUFW010003973.1, read on the forward strand.
TGTTGTATTGAAGCTATACACGAGGACACATTCATTTGTGGTAGGCACGGGGAGATGAAGTGATTGGCCCAGAATCACAGGTTGCTGAGCTGACTCCGAGATTAGAACCCGGGTCTCCAGTTTTAAAGTTGGCTGCTCTGCCCTTTACGCCTCCTGGGTGACAGATTGTTAAGGGGCGCACCACTGCCTTTTCCACCCTAGGGAGCTGTATGTTTTTGGCACTGTGGCACGACAGAAGGGCATACAGCCAGAAAATAAATGGCTCCAACAGACAAACAATTTTGTGCTCATTTCAAATGGGGACAAACAGTTCATCCAGAGACAGCTGAAGCTTGATTAGCTGACATCATAGACAACATACCAGAATGTACCTGTGCATGTTCCATGCCATTGCATACGTGACGTCATCAGTCAGCCAGGGTGTAGCTATTGTTGGTGCAGCAGGTGCAGTGGCACCGGGTCAGGAGTAGCCCACAGTGTACCAATTACTGTAGAGTTTTACAGTGAAAGCACAGGTCATGGGGTCCATTCGCTGCAACTTTGCTATAAAAGTGCAGTAATTCACGGTTTTCGTCCTAATAGCGCTAAAATTCGTGGGATTGCTCATTCTTATAGTGGGCAAAAGTGAAAGTACAAGTCCCTGAATACAACATATGGTTGAGTGAAACACAGCATGAACGTGTCACAACCTACTTGGCAGTCACGTGAATCCTGGTTAATCCAAACATAGATTTCAAACTCCCCAACTTCTAACAGTGGTTAAAATAGTAACAACTCTCAAAGTGGCACACAGCTGGCTGCTAAAATGAAAGCCCTGCGCCGTTTTTGGTAAGAATGAGGTTTCACTTTGTAGTTAACATCAGTATAATTGTGGGCAACAGTTTCTATCAAGCTGCTCTTATCTTGGAAGCTCTTTCAAATGCGCGCACACGTAGTTGCTAAAGAAAGAAGGGTGCGAGCGCCAAGGAGTCTGCGGCAGTGTGAGCAGTTTCTTTTAGTTTAAATGTGCATTTTATTGGCGAGAAAAGTAACAGTTTCCATCAGGCTACCCTTATCTAGGAAAGTCTTTGAAATGCACACATACATAAATGCTAAAGGAAATAAGGGTGCATGCACCAAGAAGTGTGTGGCAGTGAGATCAGTTTATATTGTTTGTGTTTTGTTGTATTGAAGCTATACACAAGGGCACATTCATTTGTAGTATGCACGGGAAGATAACGTTATTTGCCCAGAATCACAGGATGCTGAGCCGACGCCGAGATTGGAACCCGGTTCCACAGTTCTAAAGTTCGCTGCTCTGCCCTTTACGCCTCCTCGGCGGCAGATTGTTAAGGGGCGCATCACTGCCTTCCCACCCTAGGAGGCTGCATGTTTCCGGCACTGTTCCACAACAAAGGGGCACACAGCCAGAAAATACAAGCATTTACAATGCAATAGATCTCGCATTTATGTGAGTTTGAGCTATTGGCATTGTAAATGACAATGCCTTTTATTTATGTTTTGGTTTTAAAAACATAAATAAAACGCATTGTCATTTACAATGCTAATAACTTAAATCTGCAAATGCGAGACTGAAGTCAGGCGAAGCACTGCAACCCCGGAGCTGTCCTGGCTGCGCTGCGCGCGGGCGCAGTCCCTGCCTCGCGGCTCCTTCTTCCAGCCTGCTCTGCCACTGCTAATGCCCGCTGCTGCCTAAGAAGCTGGCATATTATGTTTTACACCTTACAAGCTCACGAGACAAGTGCCTTTGGCAGCAATCTTCACTTCCTCCATGAAGTAACCTTCGTCAGAGTTCTGGTCAGCTGTAGATACTTGAAGTTGCCTGTGTCATCAGGATCGTCCTCAGTGGAGTTACCAGAACTTGACAAGGGCTGTAATGTTCAGCTTGCCTGTGTCCCAGCGCATACTAAGATAGCTCGGTGTGTTGACAGCCAGCTGCACAGATGTGTGTGAAAGCTGCGGGATACGAGTATAAATCCGACATGGCCCACTCTGCATTCATCCTTCGGGGCCGACAGGATGAGGCACACGCCTGTCACTCAAGAGGCCGTGCAGTTTAGTTTTTGGTGTCCACCACACTCGTTGTTAGCAGTTTGCTGTTTTGTTGTATTTAAAGGGGCCCGTCTTATTTGACCTTTTAGTATCTGACCAGAAAGTGAGCTGTTTCCTACTGTGACCCTATAAAGCATGCATAGACCAATCCTTTTTAAGGAAACTGCAGCCTACTCGCTATCTTAATTGTAAAGCTGAAGTTGGCTCGTACTGTCACAATCAGTCTTTCCTCGGAAACTGCAGCTTTGCAGATATATCCCTTTCCGGTCCCACAAGGGGAAGTGCTCTGATTGTTCTCGTGTCCGAAACCAGTTTTTAAAACTCTAGTTTCGGTGGCGCAGGGTCGCCAAGGTGATTATACACTTGCTGTGCCAGAAATACCGTGCAGGTGCCTGATCAAAGATTGCAGACAAAACGGGTTTCACCCAAAGCAAAGAGTCAGCGGCATCGCTCCCAGCAACATCGGTAAACAAGCACAAGCGCGCACGCCTCGCGCGGCAGCAAGGGGAGAAAGGAGGGGGCCTGCGCGATTCCCTTGCGGGAGCGCGCGGCGCCAGGAGCGATAATTGCTACCATATGGCGCCAGCTGCTCGCTCCCGCAAGTGAATCGCCAAACGTGCACGCATTGCCATTGAAGGCAATGGAACGCGTGCACGTTTTTGGCTGAAAAGCCGAATTGATTGCAAAAGGTCTTTTTGCCTATGCAGCGCATGCGAGACCTAAAAATGGCCCCTTTGACTGCTGGTGGGATAGTAAAATACAGCAATTATCACGGTTCAATGGACCCCTCATGTCTCTGGGCCCTACTGTATTAATGGTAGCTACACCCCTGCTTTTTGCCACAGTTGACCAGCGTTAGGGTTGCAGGGCTTTTGGTCTCTGAGACACCATGTGGTAGGCATGTGGTTGGACAGAAAGGGATCTGCAACTTCAGTTGTTCAACAGTCATTCATTTTCTAATTTTCACGCAGTGCTTTCACCTCAGTATATTACTTGTGGAAAACAGGACTACCCACTGCCCCTATTAAGACACTAACAAACGTGTTCTTTGAAGTATATAGTGCCACTTATACTTTTTAACGTACAACATTACATTTGGCCATAAATAAGTGAATATTGATGCATTTTACGACCTAGCAGATGTGGGCTAAAATAACAAAAATAGCACAACGTTCATCTGTATCCAAACCTTACTGTTCTTTTTTGTGCAAGTTCCTTAATACCATTGTCTACTGAAAATCATTATAGTTTGTTATAGATAATATGAACTAACTCTAAAAGGATTACTAGAAAGACATCACTAGCAAAAAGATATTACAAATTATGAGCTGCTGTGAGCCAAAGTTACCTAACTGGGCCACCAGTCGGACAGGTATAGGAGTGCGAGGAAGCAGATGGGCAAAGATTGGTGCACTCTGAAGTCAAGACTTAGCTCAGCATGGCATACCTGAGCAAGATGGCACTTAAAACAACTACTCAAGTGTCAGGGCCTCTGCTGTTTTCTTTTCTTTTGCCGTCCATCTGCTGCTCCTGTCCCCTTTCATGGAGGTAGACCCCTGGTGGGACGAGGGTCCCAGGGGCTACAGTGCTGCTCCTCAACGCTCTAGAAATCCACCACTACACCTGGGGGAGGACTTCAACCTCCAGAGTGCACCGCACCATCACGCAGCTGCCGCGAGTGAGGGGAGGCGTGTCCAACGCGCTTATAGCGCAGCCTCTACCCCCGTGGCGTGGGTGACTTCTGCTGTTTTCTTTTCTTTTGCCGTCCATCTGCTGCTCCTGTCCCCTTTCACGGAGGTAGACCCCTGGTGGGACGAGGGTCCCAGGGGCTACAGTGCTGCTCCTCAACGCTCTAGAAATCCACCACTACACCTGGGGGAGGACTTCAACCTCCAGAGTGCACCGCACCATCACGCAGCTGCCGCGAGTGAGGGGAGGCGTGTCCAACGCGCTTATAGCGCAGCCTCTACCCCCGTGGCGTGGGTGACTTCTGCTGTTTTCTTTTCTTTTGCCGTCCATCTGCTGCTCCTGTCCCCTTTCACGGAGGTAGACCCCTGGTGGGACGAGGGTCCCAGGGGCTACAGTGCTGCTCCTCAACGCTCTAGAAATCCACCACTACACCTGGGGGAGGACTTCAACCTCCAGAGTGCACCGCACCATCACGCAGCTGCCGCGAGTGAGGGGGAGGCGTGTCCAACGCGCTTATAGCGCAGCCTCTACCCCCGTGGCGTGGGTGACTTCTGCTGTTTTCTTTTCTTTTGCCGTCCATCTGCTGCTCCTGTCCCCTTTCACGGAGGTAGACCCCTGGTGGGACGAGGGTCCCAGGGGCTACAGTGCTGCTCCTCAACGCTCTAGAAATCCACCACTACACCTGGGGGAGGACTTCAACCTCCAGAGTGCACCGCACCATCACGCAGCTGCCGCGAGTGAGGGGGAGGCGTGTCCAACGCGCTTATAGCGCAGCCTCTGCCACCGCGTCGCGGACGCGCGCGGGACGAAGCCCGGACCAAGGGCGGGCCCGTCTAAGCCCGTCCAAGACCGATCGAGGCCGGGTCGGGCCACCCCCTGTTATTTACCCAGATATGTGTGTTTAGTTTCTGTCCATTCATGTATGCTATCTAAGTGTTCTATTGTTTTCGTCTGGGCCCACAGGACTACTGAAAGAAAAGTAAGGACAAGCTTTAATCATTGTCTCAAATCGTGGTTCTACTGTACTCATATATTTGTCCATAACTGTTCACTGCAAATTGGATTTGGGTTTCCCTTTAAGTGAAATTAACATGGGAAAGGTCACTGCCCCTTTAACAAAGCCAAATACTAGGCAGAAAACCCAAACTCGTTCATTGACACCTAAACCCACAGCGATAGATAAAATGCTGCAGCATGCGTTAGGTGTTGTTTCTAGTGAAATTGAACGAACTGAAAGACGCCTCTCTTTAACACCGACTCTTCCAAGGTTCTCTGCCCACTCGGAGCTTATTGCCCCAAATCCCCATCAACTTCTAGATTCCCCACTTATCATAGAACCTCTGTCTGCACAAGCAGACTTAGTTAGGGAATCTCCTAAGAAAACACCTATAAGGGAGGTTGTTAAAAAAAAAAAGGGCCCATACCGAAAAAATAAAAATCAAAAGGGAGGGAAACAAGGGTACTTACTACCTGAGGTGGCGCTCATTCAAAACTCCAAAACCAATGTACGTAGTGACAGGAGCAAAACCCTTACGGAGGCGCCATCATGGGCCCAAAATTCGATCGAAGAGCTCAAAACCCATTTTGAACTACTTATTAAATATGAGCTTGAACTAGTATTGACACGTATTGACAGGCTGTCCTCCTTGGTCACGTCTTGGGGTAATAAAGTCGAGGCCATTTGGCATGCCACTAAGCTACCAGAAATCCAGATCCCTGAAAGATCTCTCCAACTTCATCCAAATCTAGAAATTCCATCTGTAGCAACCGTGCCCCCTTCTGTTATAGGTCAAGCACCATTAGTATCTCTAGCCCAATCATCTGCCCGTGTAGAGTCTATCTCTTCACTTCAACAACAGCAGGGCTCTGATCCACCTCAGCACAGGATACAAAATACAACTGATGGAACACGAGGCTCCAAGGTGGCGACAAACAAACTTGGTCCATTAACTGACCATGTACTTAGTAATACCAAGAGTAATAATAAAGATAACTCACTCCAACTAAATCAAAGGGATTCCAACTTATCACTGCCATGTATCGACCTACCTCCTGCTTCTACCCCATATGTTGTCGTGCTTGCAGGTGTTCCAAGGCTAGATCCAGGATACGTGGAGACTTATCCAGACCTAAAAAACAAAGTTACTCATTGGCTTAATGAAAATAGACCCCTTCCCCTTCATACACATAGTGAAATTTTATTCACACGTAGGGTTGGCTGGGTGGGACAGAGACAGAAAGACATCAAGGGAGACTGTGTGTTGGTCAATTTTAGAGACAGTCGGGTGACCCAGCACATCTTCGAATGGTGCCAACGCGGGATGAGTAGTGCCATCCAGACCCTTCCTTTGGGCTATTTTTACCCTCCCAGTCCCTTGCCAGAGAGAATAGGAAGTGTGTATAAGAAATGGGAATCAAAGGCCCAGCCAAGTAGTGTACAAAGTAGGGGATGGATTTCTAATTTAACACCTTTCTTTCCCATCCCTGTTAGTAATAGGTACAGTCCCCTAGATTTGGTTGATTGACTAACCATGCATTCCACACAACATTCCTGCATAGGCACCCGTAGATACATGCCCCAACTCCAAGAGAGATTAGAGCGTTTAAGTAATGACACATCTGTCCCTAATGACTATGCAACGGGAAACAACTTAGCTCCCCCGGGTCATTTCACGGGAATACACCAGGTAATCACCTCACGGTCCAGCATCTTATGTGCCCCCTTTAGTCCACCTAGGGCCATTGGTAATAGCCTTTTGAGTCAAGAAGTGACTCAACATCAAGATCTGCTAACAGAGAGGGACCTTTTGATTACACCTCCAGGACCTGTAGATATTGAGCAGAGTTTTAAAATTCTGTCCTGGAACATAGCGGGTTTAGCCGCCAAAATGGACCTCCCGGACTGGGGAGAATTTGTAGAATCCAATGGGGTATGTCTCTTCCAAGAAACATGGGCCACAACAGCTCTGCATAGGGTAGGGTATGCTACTTACTCCATTCCAGCTGTTCGGGGGCCCAGGGGGAGACCATCTGGAGGCCTATGTACTTGGGTCGGTACCCATCTAGGTTGTACGATTAAGTTGATAGACACGTTCTCACCAGATATTCTATGTGTCCTTCTTTCAATCGAAAATCTTCCTAAGTTGGCCATTATTAACATCTACTCTCGTCCGGTGAGGCATGGGCTCACTTCACCTACTCTAGATTCCCTTCTTCTGTTTCTTCCCACTTTATCCAACTCCACTAAAGTAATAATTGGAGGTGACTTTAATTGCCATTTTGAGCCTCTTTCTGGCATGACTCCTAACATCACTAGTGAGGAAGACTCCGTTTGGTCAATTCCGGAATGTAACACCTACCAGATAAGAGGGTGGACCCCTCTTGTCCTCCAAATGAATACCTTGACACTTAGCCACTCGCTTAGGGCATGCAATGGTCGCTTTCCCTGTGATAGTCCGGGCAACTTTACTTTTGAGAAACCCGGACAGGGCTCCATAATTGATTATATCCTAGTTGATGTTGAGTTATGGCACAGAATTCGCAGTTTTTCGGTCTTATCTAGATGTGAGAGCGATCACAACCCACTGGTCCTAACCTTGGAGCAACCACAAAACATAGGGGCCCTTGGTGTGAGGCACCAACCTCCCTTGAATTTAATAGCAATTGAAGGGGGCAGAAGAATACGCTGGGCAACAATTGTGCAAGCCCCGGAAAAAATGGCTGCCATGTACAATTGTATTATTCCACACCTAGTTGCCGCTTTTTCAAATTTTGAAAACAGTGATCCTCTAGAAATCTTCTTGGCATTAGGTAAGAATCATCAAGATCTAGTTTCAACCCTTGCTGAGTTTTTTTACAATGGTAGGAGCCCTGCCACTTCTGCATTGAAAGGTAGAAATCCTTGGTATAACAAGGCGTGCAGGGCAGCTAAATGCGCCCTGACATTAAAGATCAGGGAAGGCAACAGTCTGGGTATCAAGGAGTCTAGAGCGCATTATAAAAATATTCTGGCGGCAGCAAAAGCAGAATGGGAAATTGACAGATGGGACGCGATTAAGAAGACGTTAGAATCAAGGGACATGAGATCTTTTTGGACCTTAGTCAAAACAGGGAAGTTGGAAGGTAATACGGCTTTGGAACCAAATTTGGGGAGGAAGTATGGAGATCCCATTTTAAAGTTTTATATTCAAAATCTAAAGATAGTGATAAAGATAGAGATCAAGATAGCAGGGTCCTCGATTCCCATGAAATTGCCACTAAAGAGCATCCCCCACCTCTGTGCACACTGGCAGAAGTCTTATTGGCATTGTCCAAACTACTTCCCAATAAGGCTCCAGGGTTGGACAGGATCCCTGGTGATCTTTTTAGAAATGAACAAGTGGTTTGGGCCCCCTATCTACAAACTCTATTTAATGCCATCTTGTGTGGTATGGCTGTTCCATCAACATGGGTAGGGGCAGAAATTATCCCCATTTTTAAAAAAGGCTCTCCATTAGACCCAGCAAATTATAGACCAATAAGTCTCATTGATGTTAGCCAAAAGTTATTTGCTCGTGTTCTTTTGGGTCGACTGCAATCCTGGATGGATGAGACGGCAGTTTTAACACCACTACAAGCCGGATTTAGGTCTAAAATATCAACAATGGATCAGTTATTCAGGTTGCAGTTGATCCATTGGAAAACTGTTATTCTGGGTGGTGGTACCCTTTACTTAACTTTTGTGGATCTCAAATCCGCGTTTGACATGGTCCCCCGCGATCAACTATGGGCCCTTCTTCGCGATATGGGAGCCCCAGTATATTTATGTCATCTCCTGAAGCGCTTACATGAAGGCACTTATGCTAGGATTAGATACGGCAAGCATGGGGAGCTGTCAGCTCCATTTCCGGTTGAGAAGGGGTGAGACAGGGTTGTGTCCTGGCTCCGACCCTGTTCTCCCTCTTCTTGAACGGTTTAGTGAAAACCTTGCTTTCAGTTAAAGAGATCGATTCCCCAAGGCTAGCCAATCGCAAAATGCCAGCCCTAATGTTTGCAGATGACACGTTGCTTCTATCAAAGTCGCCAATGGGTATGCAGCGGGTTTTGAACGAATTTAGTCTCTTCTGTAAGAGAAGAGACTTGGAGATTAACCTCCAGAAGACCAAATATATGGTATTTGGAGTTAATTCTAGAAATTGCCTGCACCCTCGCTTGGATGGTAGACAACTTGAGCGAGTATCTATTTTTGACTACTTGGGTCTCACACTCAACGACAAGATGGAGTGGGGGACTCAAGTTAAGAGAGCTAATCTTAAATTGACTCAGTCAATAGGGGGAATCAAAAAAGTATTTAATAATTGCACTCATAAAGTACTAGCTCCCCCAGTAGAAATTTATAAAATCCAAGCGAGGGGAGCCTCACTATACGGTGCTGAACTTTGGGGCCACTGCCCGACAAATTTACTTACAAAAACCGAGAATACTTTCATCAGACAGCTGACAGGGCTTCCCATGAGTACTCCCTTAACCCCATTAAGGATGGACCTGGGTATTAATCCAATAGCCGATCAAATTGCCTCTCGTCCTCTCCATTATTGGCGACGCCTTTGGAGTACGCCCGAGCTACAACCATATAGGGAGGAACTACAGGATGTTATGTCTATCTTGGGAGCAGGTAACATACCGTGGTTGACTTACATTAGGAACACGTGCCACCAAATGGGTTGGGCTAACATGTGGACAACTCCTGAAGTGACCTGCTCAGCTATCCCAAAAAAATCTCTTACAATTGCTTTTAAAAATTTCAAGTTAGCCTTGATTTTTCAGTGCTCAGCTTCTTCCTCCTTGACGTCCAGGTTTTTGGACATTAAACACCAATACACTCTTGAGCCTGTCCTGGATAGTATCCAATTCCCCATGGCTAGGAAACTATACTTACAATTTAGGCATGGGACGCTCCCGTTACGTGCATTTACCAACAAATGGAAGGGTGCTAGAATCCAAGAATGCCCGGGGTGTACCTATAATGAAGAAACTGAGCTTCATGTTATCCTCTTTTGCCCCGCATACAGGAATGCGAGGTCTAAGTGGATTCTCCAGCTTTGTAGGAACCTGGGGATTAGACATTATGTTGAAGTGTTCAGGCTTCTAAAATATGACTTGCAGCCTCTATTTGTAATTGTCACCTCAAGATACCTCTTTGCAATGTGGAATATACGGAGAAATATTATTAAGACGCAAGAGTTGGGAAATAACCCAGTTTCACTTTCTTTTTAGACAAATTAGCATATTTGCACAAAGTTTAAAAAAAAAAAAAAGAGAGAAATTTTGCTTCCTCTCTCATCTAGGAAAGCTTCCCTCAATTGTTTTTTAAAACTATTATAAGATTAGACATTATCAAGTCTTTTTATCGTTTTTAACCTATATTAAATACTTTTGATATTAGAGGATTCATAGTCTAGTTTTAACCTAGGTGATGACCTGGAATTTGGGGATGATGATTGATTTCTTATTGATGAGGTGTAATGATGTCCATTGTTATATATTTGTCTTATAAATGTTCTTTTTATTTTCATTATCCCGATCATAAGTGTAACCAATCTTAAATTTCTCTAAAAAAGTTTGTTTTAAAATTTTTTATTGTACTTTTATGGCTGATTAGCCGAAATAAAGATCTTTGATTGATTACAAATTATGAGCTGCTGTGAGCCAAAGTTACCTAACTGGGCCACCAGTCGGACAGGTATAGGAGTGCGAGGAAGCAGATGGGCAAAGATTGGTGCACTCTGAAGTCAAGACTTAGCTCAGCATGGCATACCTGAGCAAGATGGCACTTAAAACAACTACTCAAGTGTCAGGGCCTCTGTTGCCCCAAACTTGTGGTTGCCTGAACTAAAGTGAGATGGAAGTGTGGGATTTAAGTATCCCCCATTTAATAACTGTCTTACAGGGCGTTTTTCCTGCCACTGAATGGCCAATTTATTAGGGATGCCTTGACAGCACCGCTGTCTGAATATCTATTATTACCAATTCTTTAACATACAAACACAGAATGGGCTTTGGCTCTGCCCCACAGGGGTGCTGCAGTGTCATCTTATGTATTGGATGCTGGCTGTATCATTGCACCTCTTATGTATTGAATGCAGTGCAATGCATGAGAGATTATTTTACATCTAAAAAAATACACAGATAGAAATTGAAGGCCCAATGTTTCGTTTTTTGCCTTCCCTGGACCCATGCCTGGGAGAACCTGGTCCATTTAGATAACTTGGACAAAAACTGCTAAAGTCACTCACACCATAGGCGCTTGGCATCCCAAGCAACTGGAATACCACCAAGGAATTAATACAAATTCACCCAGGTAGGGGAGAAAAACGACACAGTGAACGACATCCAATGACCCGGTCACCTGAGACAGCTTGCTGCCCTCCTGCTAGGAGGTGTGAAGCACTCCCAGGAAGGAGAACAAAGGGTCTCCTGGAAGGAGGAGGTGTGACCTCCTTGTGACAGGATGGCCCAAGGGTGTTGGCCACAGATGGTTCAGCTTCAAAGGGGCTATAGTCTCTGAGAGGAAAATGTGAGTCACACCTTAGCTTGCCCACTCCTTTGTGTAAATAGACAGGCTGGCATCTCCACCAGAGTGGGAAAACCCATTGCAGAACTGGTTTTCCAGGGGAGGTGATTAATTCTACTGGACGCAACTCAGGGGGTGTCCATAGTTCTGACCAAGGGAAGAAGGGTCCTGATATTTTGGATTTGAACAGAGAGATGCACTGTGGGATTGTTTAGTGGCAACTCCACAGGAAATTATGTCAGAAAAGGGAGGGTTGCCCTGTGGGAATTGTAGTTCCATTAGATTGGGAGTCCTCCACACCCACAAATTTGAAATTGGCATAAAAGTGGCACCCCTGGCTTCTAGCCTCTGGACACCGCTGGATTCAGAAAGGCTAGAAGAAGGACTGCACCTGCTGAACCTCTGGACCTCTGAATGAAAGGCTGCACCAGGGAAGATTTGTTTGCTGCACCTGCTGAACCAAGACAGGACTTGCTCCCACTTGGGCCAAGGGCCAGTGAATGGATTCCAAGGGTTAGTTGGCTATCCTCCTGTTAAGCTTCAGGGACATAAAATCTCAAGAGACCTGCATCTGCAGAGTGCCCAGCTGACCAGTAGCCACTGGTCTTGCCCTGGACTCTGCTGGTGTAGCTTTGAGATCGAGTGTTAGCCCCCAAGAGATGACTCCCAGGTCATGAACACTTGGCTGGTGCTAGAGTGTTCTCTTTTCTCCACAGAACTGCATCTTGCAAGCCAAAGGCAAAAGATAACGCTTTTGGCCACATAGTCTGAGACTCATAGACTACCATAGACTTGCCAGTTCATGGGTAGCCTCCAATGCCGTTGAGGACCAAGACTTCACCGGACCACTAGACTTCGCTTGTCCAAAATCATTGAGCCCAGCGCTAGTACAAGCTGCAGAGGACCCCGCCGTCTAGAAAAAGAATCAGAAAAGTTTCAAAGTGGGAAGGTAAAATCTTGACCGTGCCTAACCCAGCAACCACATCCAACCCAGACTTCCATTGTGGTCGGCCTGAAATTTTGATTTACCCTGGACCTTTGTATTCAAGGCTAATTGACTACTTCTAAGAGTGAAAAGCAATGATTTACAAACTTCTTATACAGTTTTGGAGTGAAATTCAGTGATTTGTGAAAATATTTCAAAAACATGACTCCAGTTCCTTTCGTATGATTTTTGTCATTTTGGTGTCTATTTAAAGAAAAATATATACTATTTTTATAAATTGGCGTGGGATTTTTTATTGTATTGTGTTTCTTGCTTATTGACTGTTTTGTTACTGATAAATGCTTTACACATGTTTTCTTTTGAGTTAAGCCTGATGCTCTATCCAACATCTTTCCCGGACTGAGCTGAGGTTGGATATAAAGAAACCTAACTGGACCTGATATGGAATACTGACATTATTACTTGGTGAGGTCTCACAACCACCCTAACTAATAATCCACTTTCTCACACCAATGTTGCCAGGAACTGGAGTTACCAGCAGCATCGGGAATCACATGTTGTGAGGGAATATCACACTCCCGATATTTTCCCCTTGTACATTTCAGCAAGTAAAACATGGCAAAATCTGTGCAAGTAAAGTAAGCCAGAATGTGTGGACAACATGCAGGAATCAGTGCAGCTTCCATTGGTTATTCCTCATTCCAAGCACCACAATTTTTAATTGGGAAGAATTCTTGCAACATGTAATTACCGATTCCCCATGGAACTGGTAATCCCTGGGTGTGAGAATTTCAATCCGATCTCCCTAGGTGTGAGAATTTCAACCCGATCACCAGCAGCTTCTAATAGAACAGTCAGAGCTTTTCTGGCGCCAGGTTACAATGACAGTTAAGGTACCAGTCTTAATTGCTGCCCCTCACCATTCGCTGCATGGTCACTTCGGCCACCACTAACCTGACCCCTCTTCCTCAAATCCTTTTGTCTATCAGCTGGTTAGGGTACTTAGCTGATACACCTTGGTACAACAATCACTTATAAATACAATTCTGTAATATATATATATATATATATATATATATATATATATATACATATACATGTATGTATATATGCACATACATACATGTATGTGTGTATATATATATATATATGTATACATGTATATATTTGCAACTCTGACATGTATACCCGCCTGCAGTACACCACAGTACCAAACATTTCAAGTTTAAAACAGATTTTGTCCTCAGTAAGTTCATTGACAAATCATCACTGTCGTTTATTGATGTATTTAGTTGCATGTATATATTTATATATAATTTATTTTTATATTTATATTTATATTGATATGCTCTATTTGCACAGTACTATGAGGTTCACAGCTATTTTGGTTTATAATCACAAGCATTATATCAAATTGCTGCTTCGCTTTGGGTATTTAAACCTGGATGTTAAATATGGTCATTTATGCGTGGATTTGCACAACTACATTTGGGCACCTGTCACTTTAATTTAAAAAAAATAAAAAAATATGAAAAAAATGTCAAGTGAAAAAACAGGATATTGCATTGCAGGGTATTTAAGCCAATTGTATCCCGTGTTGCGTGTCATGTGATCAAGGCCCTTTGAGGTCGAAACGCGTCATGCTGAATGGTTTTACTGGAGTGAAATAAATATTCAAATTTGCACCTACTTTGTGGTCCGTGCTCCTGTTCTGTTTTGCAAGCTTGAGCCAAGGTTGGAGTTCCTTGGATATATATATATATATATATATATATATATATATATATATATATACATGTATGTATATATGCACATACATACATGTATGTGTGTATATATATATCTATATATCTATATATACATATATATATATATATATACATATATATATATATATATATGTATACATGTATATATTTGCAACTCTGACATGTATACCCGCCTGCAGTACACCACAGTACCAAACATTTCAAGTTTAAAACAGATTTTGTCCTCAGTAAGTTCATTGACAAATCATCACTGGAATGAATTAAGCAGAATGGATGTTTAAAATGGTTAAATAATTAAATGAATAAATATAGCTTTATTTCTCTGGTCTCATAATGAAACCGAAGGGCTCCTAGGTGCTTTGTTACTGATAATAACGCAAAGTACTATAAACAACGTTGCCTGAATTGTCCCCACAGCTAGTTCATTGAACATGGTAATTGACTAGAGATCTTTTTGAGCAATGGTGCACTTGGTTTGTTTAAAAACAGTTTTTTTTGCCAAAGGCCTCTTAAACCTCAGCAGCTGATTATATAATTTTAAAGGAGTGAGAACATGTGGATGGCTCCTGCATGCCGAGAGAAGCACTGAGCCCGAGGCAACCTTTGGATGCCACAACATGGCTTCCTACCAACAGCTTTCACCGCAGCGTGATTAAGCAGGTGATCCTTTAAAGAGCTGTGCACAAACTTTGCTGTATTTGCACTCAAAGGTTTTTGGCACTCTCTTCTGTCTCGTTTAAAAATAAACCAACTCAAGGTTTAAAAATCTTTCTGCTCTTCTGATTGGATGGCTGGTATCAATTCCCTTTTTCTACGTAACATTGCTTGAATAGTATTAACTTTAAAACAAGATGTTTCTGTTCACAACTCAAAGCAACTTGCATTTTTATTGAAATCGCACTCGTGTACTTGCTTCTATATCTGACGCAATGACTGCCGCACTCAATCTGATAATCCAACTGCATTGCCAGAAGGCGTGTTAAACACATACTGCAATTGAAATTGCATTTATATAGCACTTACTACTCCTGACGAGGCGTTGAAGCACTTTACAGCGAGTAGCACGCTACCCCGGAGCCCAAAGTAAGTGGTCGGTCCATTAGAGTTAGTCTTACATGCAAAAGGAAACCATTCCATGGAGGGGTTCTATGTGAGAAGCAAATTATTATTTTTTTTAAAAGCTTTAAGGCCGACAGGCATGGGATTTAGAGTAGTTTGTATAAAGAAGAGGCAAATAGAAGAGAAGGAGGGTGCATTCAAAATAAAGGAAGGAAACATTTTTTTCATGCGGGATTTTAAGGAATATAGCAGGTGGAGAATTTTTGCAATATGCCAATTCCAATTCCAAAAACTTTATTTCGGTCATTACAGACCATAAAAAGTAAACAATACAAATAGTGAAAAAGACAATTTTAAACATTTTTTTAGAATTATATCAATTAACTGTCTATACCACCAATGGAAAAGGAATAATACAATGATAGATTATTATTAATTTAAAACAATAAGAACAGCTAAAAACATTAAAAAGAACTTAAAAAAAAAAAAAAGATAATGATGAAATACGAATTAATGCTCAGTGGAGGAGATTACTACCTACAATGATAAGCTTAAAAATCCCCTTCAACTCTGCCACATTGAATTCAAAAAACAGGACACTGCAAACACAATAGGTGGGTGTGTGTCAGTTCGTAAAATTCTGAATGCCTCTAAACATTGATTACACCCTAGATTTCTACAGAGCGGTATGAGCCAACGCTGTCTAGCCTTAGTATAGCCTGGGCAAAAAAAAAAAGAACATGGATAACCGTCTCATCTAAACAAGTACAAGCGGGGCATCCAAGAAGAGGCATTTTGTGCCATTTATTAGTAAAAGCATGCAGTGGCAAGGTTCCTGTTCTAAACTGAATATACAGCTTCCTTGCCAAGTTGGGTTGAATGACATCTAAAAATGGCTCTATAAAATAGTCAGTTTTAAAATTCAAAAAATCAACCGTTAAGTGACCAAGATTGGGGTTCCCCTGGATGTCAGCAAGCTTAGCAGATCGGTAAGCTCTTACCAATCCTAAACGTGAGATTGTCAAACACGCCACCTCGGGATTGCTCCACAAATCGGGGATACCAATCCTAAGTGATACGTTTTTTATATATGAAAACCATGGTAGGTTAGCTACCCCCTGGAGACCCATTATCCCCTTCAGCTCTGACTGGTAATCTGCTAGCTCCGGGGTCACCCACAATCTACGCCAAAAAGTTAGTGGCCTCAACCCGACCTCGTCTGCAATAGGTCTAATGCCCAAATCTAGATGTAGTGGTATCAGGGGTGAACTCAACGGTAAGCCCAACAACTGTCTCATAAATCTGTTCTCTATCCTTGACAAACCAGCAGTGGGACGATGACCCCAAAGTTCTGCCCCATACATTATGGCACTCCTAACTTGTACTTGGTAAATCTCAACCACAGGACTAGGCGGTACATGAGAGGAGTTCCTATGGGTTTTTATAAGTCCCCCACCGTCTGGGCAAGCCTGAGACCTGCCTTGGCTAATTGGGGTCCCCATTCAAATGATTCGGACAGCGTAACGCCAAGATAATCAAAAACTGACACCCTCTCTAGTAGGGTGCCATTTAAAGAGGGGTTTGGGCGCAATGTTTTTGCTGGATTAAATACCATAAATTTACTTTTAGCTGTGTTGATCTCCAGCCCCCTGTTTTTGCAGAATGATGCAAAGCTGTCTAATATCCGCTGTATGCCCATAGGGGACTTTGATAACAACAAAGGGGCCGATTCCGATCTCGGTCGGAGGCGCACCCAATACCATTCGGTCGGGAAAAAAGCCATGCGAATGCCTGTTTCCCGACCGATCCGTACATCATTCCGAACGAGTAAGTACGATGCGCACAACAGCACAGAATCCGGCCGAGTCGTACTCACCCAATCCAGGTCCTGTTCTCCGACCGAGGCGAATCCGGAAACGCAGAATCGAGTTGCACGGAAGGAAAAATGCAGCCACGTCCGGCCGAACAAGTACGATGCGCTTTCCGTACGCGCCGAACCCGTCGCTACGTCCGGCACGTCAAAGCTTCCGGGAGAGGCGCACATAAGCTCCGATTCGCGCCACAACACGATCCACGGCTACGAGGCGAACACGCCAGCGACGAGGACGACGCGAAGCAACGAGAAAGACGAACGACACGAACCAACCATGAATCCCTTCGTCCCGATCCTACCAATATTCTACATTTACTACCGGAACAGGCACGGACGCGTACGGCGCAGAAGGTAAGTCAGACACCAACCACAAAAACATACAACACGTACACGACACATCACACACACACAGAGGGATGCAGAATTTACTTACACCAGCAACAGCAGCACCATAGGGGCGGGATGCCCATCACCAATGCCACATATGCACACAGGGGCCTGGATGCGCACCACCACTACCACCCCTACCCAGGGGGCTGGATGCCTACCACTACTACCACCCTTAGCCATGGGGGTGCCAGATGCCCACCACTACTACCACCCTTACCCAGGGGGCTGGATGCCTACCACTACTACCACCCTTAGCCAGGGGGTGCCAGATGCCCACCACCACTACCACCCTTACCCAGGGGGGCTGGATGCCTAACACTACTATCACCCTTACCCAGGGGGGGCTGGATGTCCACCACTACTACCACCCTTAGCCAGGGGGGTGCCAGATGCCTACCACTACTACCACCCTTACCCAGGGGGGCTGGATGCCTACCACTACTACCACCCTTAGCCAGGGGTGCCAGATGCCCACCACTACTACCACCCTTACCCAGGGGGCTGGATGCCTACCACAACTACCACCCTTACCCAGGGGGTGCCAGATGCCTACCACTACTACCACCCTTACCCATGGGGGCTGGATGCCTACCACTACTACCACCCTTAGCCAGGGGGTGCCAGATGCCCACCACTACTACCACCCTTACCCAGGGGGCTGGATGCCTACCACAACTACCACCCTTACCCAGGGGGTGCCAGATGCCTACCACTACTACCACCCTTACCCAGGGGGCTGGATGCCTCCCACTACTACCACCCTTAGCCAGGGGGTGCCAGATGCCCACCACTACTACCACCCTTACCCAGGGGGCTGGATGCCTACCACAACTACCACCCTAAGCCAGGGGGCTGGATGCCTACCACTACTACCACCCTTAGCCATGGGGGTGCCAGATGCCCACCACTACTACCACCCTTACCCGGGGGGGCTGGATGCCTACCACTACTACCACCCTTACCCAGGGGGGGCTGGATGCCTACCACTACTACCACCTCTATCCAGGGGGGGCTGGATGCCTACCACTACTATCACCCTTAGCCATGGGGGTGCCAGATGCCCACCACTACTACCACCCTTACCCAGGGGGGGCTGGATGCCTACCACTACTACCACCCTTACCCAGGGGGGGCTGGTTGCCTACCACTACTACCACCTCTACCCAGGGGGCTGGATGCCTACCACCACTACCACCCTTACCCAGGGGGGCTGGATGCCTGTCACTACTACCACCTCTACCCATGGGGGGCTGGATGCCTACCACCAACACCACCCCCACTCATAGGATGGACAATGCATGACACAACCAGCACACCACAACCTAGGGAATGCAAGAAAAAGACATCCCCCAACACCATGACAAGCGTGTGTAGACTGTGTCAAATGCCTACAACACTGAACATGACTTTGAACATACAATGTGACCCCCTATCACATGTGCCACACATATATGTGTGTGGCCCCCACAATGCAAGCAGGCCAGGACCATTGTGGCAATGGGGTCCAAACCCCCATCATCACAGTGACCAAAAGGTAAGTGTGGGGTCCATAGCTGAAGCACATTTTGAACATTGTGGCAATGGGGTCCAAACCCCCATCATCACAGTGACCAAAATGTAAGTGTGGGGTCCATAGTCGAAGCACATTTTGAACATTGTGGCAATGGGGTCCAAACCCCCATCATCACAGTGACCAAAATGTAAGTGTGGGGTCCATAGCCGAAGCACATTTTGAACATTGTGGCAATGGGGTCCAAACCCCCATCATCACAGTGACCAAAATGTAAGTGTGGGGTCCATAGCTGAAGCACATTTTGAACATTGTGGCAATGGGGTCCAAACCCCCATCATCACAGTGACCAAAAGGTAAGTGTGGGGTCCATAGCTGAATCACATTTTGAACATTGTGGCAATGGGGTCCAAACCCCCATCATCACAGTGACCAAAAGGTAAGTGTGGGGTCCATATCTGAAGCACATTTTGAACATTGTGGCAATGGGGTCCAAACCCCCATCATCACAGTGACCAAAAGGTAAGTGTGGGGTCCATAGCTGAAGCACATTTTGAACATTGTGGCAATGGGGTCCAAACCCCCATCATCACAGTGACCAAAATGTAAGTGTTGACAAAGAAAAAGCTGCAACTGCCAAACTGCATGGATGATTCCTGGTCACAGAACATAAAACACATCAGTGGCAAAGTAGTGCATGTGTCCCATTGCAACATAGATTGGGGGAGGCAAATACTGCAGTGCAAATAAGACATACCTTTGGCCATGTGCAGACAAACAACACCCATGGGGGCTGACACAGTCAACATTCATCAATGACACAATGACAGAAGTGACCATCAGAATGCAGACCCACATATTTGCACCAATGGGCACACAAATGCAGACACCCTGTGGAGACTGTAGATGTGAGGTGAACAGATACCATACCATGGCAGCAATGGGACACACAAACCATGATCATTGTGCTGACTGATGACCTAGGAGTCCCAGGGACAGCAGGGGAAACCCACCAAACTACATACAGCCAATGGCACACCTAAGATATGCCAATGCAGTGGTGCAGATGCACAAACACAAACAGGCAGACCCACACTGCACATCAAACACAACAGGTGAGGGGGGTGCCAGTGTCCCCAGGCAACCACACAACACATGAGGAGGCCTGAATACCAATTATACTGATGTGCATACAGTGCCACACAAAGGTAACTCATGGATCCAAATCCCCTATGTGGGCAATCAGGCATTGTCAGATGAGAGGGAGCACAAATCACACATGTCACACAGGCACGTAGGAACAGCAACTGACACAGCAAGCCACAGACACACCACAGCACTACCCCCAGGGCCCCGACAATGTGGTGACCCTGGGCTGCATTACAATCCCACTGTGATGACAAAGCTAAATGTCGTTCACACTGTGAACCACAGTCATGTGTCCTGAGCAACAAACTACCATCACACCTACACAAGCACAAATCAATCAGCACGGCCAGTAAGCCAAGGCCAACATGGAGGCAGGGGTCTAGCCGGGCAACAACTCTTATCTGCACACACTCAACACCACACACCTCGACCTCCAACAATGTGCAGCAGTGAAGCACACATGCACTGGTGACAATGCACATGCACCCATGACAATTCCAGGGTGGTGGGTGGGAACCAAGGTGCAGAAACACATCACACATGGCCACTCAACAAGACTCCTGAATGTCTGACACACTGCACACTACGCTGTACATGGACATGACGGCAATACCACACCAACCAATGGGATCCCAGCCACAGTCACACACCAATGAAGAAGCCAAGGTCACCCACAAAGAACACACATAGACAACAACCAACATTGCAGCCCGGACCCTGAGGAGTGCCAGCAGTCACACACACAACGTGTCACAATCACTGAAAGATAACACAAACTGGAAATCACATGACAGGTGCAAACAACAAGTGCCAAGGGGAAACCTGACTGTGACCCATCTGCGTCTGCACACAAACTCAGCCCTGACAGCAAACACACCTATGGGTGACACCCTGATGACCAGTAATGTGCCATGCACCCACATCACAGAGAACCCAGGGAGAAGACTTTGGGGGAACATAGGTCAACTCAGCAAGCATCACAAACAGGTACAACACTAGGGATCACAGCATGCACAGCAAAACGGAAGTGAACACACAGACATGCTCATACAACACACACCTTGGGCGCAGGCAATGTCACAGGAGTACACACTGCCATGAGGGGACTCCACTCCTGTGTGAGGAAAGCTGTGCCATATGTTGCCTCAGTAGGGCCCCATCATGTCAGCTGAGCACTTGGTCACACAATCAACAATTAGCACCAAATGAAGGCTCCTGTCACATCAGCCTGGTCATGGAAGTGCCAACGAAATCATCAGCACAGATCCAACACACTTGTATAGCAATGTTGCACTGACAACACAGATGAGTCCTTCCCCATTGATGCCCAAACCTGCATGTCCAGAGGAGATGGCCACACGGTCAGGGAAGTAGACAAATTGAACAATGGCAGGCACAACAGATGTGCAGGGGTGGAAGCCACAGATGTGAAATTGCTAATGTAAGTAGGAAATCCCATTGCCAAATACTGAACACATGACACCCTCAGATGCTGCTATGGATGACATGGATACACCACAGGATAGGACACAATCCCCCTGGACCACATGTGTTCCTGCACAGTAACACTTCATTATCATGAGACCAAATATCACCATCACTGCAGCAAGGGCATGGTTAGCATCATCAACAACATGTACATCAGAAGCATAAGCACTAGAGAACAGAAAGTTGCTTTATTCAGCATATGTGTGTTTAAAAGTGAAAGTCCAGAAAAAACACAAAGGCCAATGGCCAGTCCATTGTCAAAGTCCAAACAGGGTGACAGTGGCAGATGTCACCCTACGCATGCCTGCACTGCACAAAACCAGGGACAATCCACTAGGAGGGGCAACCGGGGGCAGGCCAGGCACCGCAGGGACAGGATCAGGGCTCACCAGGAGGAGGCAGGGAAGGGGTGGTGGGTGCTGGAGAGCCACTGACAACTGCAGTGGAGGTGTCTGACATGGTGTGTGCCGGCACAACTGGGGGCATGACTCAGATGTTGTGGGTGCCGGCACGACTGCAGTGGACCCTGCAGATGGAGTGGACAGGTCCGCCACTGCAGTGCCCAAGTCAGACAGGGTGGTAGTGGACTCCACTGCAGTGCCTACCACCAGGGGAGGAGAATGGGGAACAGGCAAGGTGGGCTGGACAGAGGGGGAGGACACCCTCACCACATCAGTGGCACAGACAAGCGCAGCGGGGGTGTGGTGCCGGGAGAGCAAGTGGCAGGGGGAGAAGGCCGGATCCTCTTGGGGATGGTATATCTGTGGGTGGGGGAACCTGGGGCAGGGTGTGGTGGGGGCACCTGTGGAGTGGGGGCCTGAGGGATGGAGGAAGGAGACCTGGTGCCTGAGCTGCAGGGCGGCGGCGGGGTCTTGCTCTTACGACTCCGGGGAGACTTGCGGGTGGGGGCCTCAGTCTGTCTGCACCTGGGGGAGGGTGTCCGGGGGCGAGGGGCACTCTGCTCCGTGTGGGTGGGCTTCCTCTTCCCCCTGAATGCTGTATCAGCTGGATCGGAGGGGAAGAGGCCGAGGTCACTGAGGAAGAGCCGCTGGGTCTTTGGGGTTGCAGGTGAGGCAAGGGAGGGTGCTTTGGAGGGAGAGGCAACTGAGGACTGCGCAGTGCTCGTGGATGCGTGTGTGTGTTCCAGGGCCCCATCCCCTGTGAGTCTGGTTTCAGTCCCCTGACTGTGCGTGCGTGTGCGTTTTGTTTGTGGCGTGTGTGTCTGTGTGCTGGACGTGTGTGTGCTGGTGTGTGCCTGTGCCGGTGTGTGTGTGCTTGGGACGGGTAAGGTGCTGGGGAGTGTGGATGGAGCAGAGGCAGGAGGGGTGAGGGACTGTCTGAGGAGGGACACTGCTGCCGTCAGGGAGGAGTCCATGGACCTATTGCCCCTCTGTAGGTCAGACATGCCCGATGAGATGCCCTCCATGAACGACACCAGCTGAGTCAACAGAGCGGTGTGCGCATGGAGGACACTCAGCATGGCTGTCTGCCCTACATGGAGCTGGCGAAGGAGGTACACAGACTCCTCACTCAGGGCAGTAGGGGACACAGGGGCAGGGGGTGCGGTGCCTGGCCCAAAGGAGACACGCTCCCGAACATGGGAGCCTCCACGGACCTGGGGAATGGGAGCCGATGGGAGGGCGGTGGTGGTGCTGGTGGTGGCGGGGACAGCAACACTAGCTGGGGTGTGGTGGCTGCTGACACCCGCCTCCATAAGGGAGTCATCCTCCGAGCCGCTGTGGTCCTCAGCTGAGGTGGATGCTGCTGAGGACTCCTCGGTGTGGCTCCCTCGCCCTCGGTGCCACTGGGTCCCTCCGACCACTCCTCGGCTGCTGACCCAGTCTGGCTCTCCGGCTCCTCCTGGTCCGTGGAGCTGTCCCCTTCCGTGGCCGTGGATGTATCTGCAAACAATGGGGAAACAGACAGACATCAGTCACCTGCACCAAACGCACACACCACTGTGAGCACAGCACATTACAGAGCAAGCCCTGGCATCATTAGTTGAACATTGCTAAAAGTGCCCTAACTGAACAGGAGAAGCCAATTGTCAGTCTGATGCCAACCATGGCACTCACATCCCACATGGCCTTGCACCCATCTGTCTGGTGTCTGTTGGATAGCAACACCCCAGTGTGGACACATGCACCACCTACACAGTAGTTGGACAGTGCAGAGGACACGGTGTAGCATGTGGACATGCACACATCACAACTCTTGCCACTGAGTCAGTACAGGTTTCCGGATGAAAGGGATGCCCAGAGTCAAATAGGAAATGCATGTGATGCATACAGCGACAGACACCATGATGCACCCATGTCCTGATAGCCATCGCCACAATGGTGTGCATGTAGCACATGTCACTCCCCTGCAGGATCACCAATAAGTAGACACATGCCATGGCGGAGGCATGACTGCTAAGTCATACATCACTGTCTCAGTGATGTATGACTTGGCAGCCAGACAACAACACTCTGCACTGTGTCACAATAGTAGGTCATGGGGAATGCAAGTCCTGGAGCTGCACAAGTGCACATGTACATCCCCCACACAACACATCATCTTAACCCTCATCTGTCCAGGTCATACCGATTGGACATATGGGAGACCTGTGACACTACCCTCTGAACCTGAGCCCCTCACAATCTGCTGTGAATGGGAAACAGCTGCCTGAACTTCACATTCGCATACCCCAGTCTGCACGGGCAGCTGATCAAACACCTATGTGACACACAAGTATCGTCTCCTATGGTCACATCTCCAGTGGCATGCTGAGCCCCTACCGAGAAACACCCCAGCAGTCCTGGCAACAAATCCACAGCACACTGACACAGAGGCAGACACCTGAGGGGTCAAATCACTGCGCACAACGTGTCAGCTGATACACGGGAGTGGGAGTACAGGTGTATTGGATGGGCTGGAGTAGGCATGACTGTCCTGCCCCACATGAATGAGGGATGAGCCCTGGACAGTGGATAGCTGGCTATGTATGTGTGACACACGTAATCTGCACACTCCTGGGGCCCAAACATTGTTCCCACCCGCTGCATGGGTGTGTGCCAGATACCCCAGGCACATGTGGTGGCTCAGCTCAGCAAGTGGACCGCATATCAAAGCAACACGCAGATTACATGTCCGAACACAGGCGTTGTGTGAACAATGGACCCACCCATGATGCCCACAACAGAGTTAGGGAAACAGATGCTGTCCCCCACCTTGAGTGAAGCAAACTGCAAGGACACAGTCCCAAGTGACACAATTCCCTGAATGTAAGGGCCACACCTGGGTATCAGATGAGGAGTGGGCAGTGCACAAT
This sequence comes from Calotriton arnoldi, assembly GCA_963921515.1. NCBI lineage: Eukaryota > Metazoa > Chordata > Amphibia > Caudata > Salamandridae > Calotriton > Calotriton arnoldi. Next base: position 1,599,738 of record CAWUFW010003973.1, read on the forward strand.
AGAGGGACATGGCTCCTGGACAACATGACTGCTGTACTGTGGCAGTTTAACCAGGCCAGAGGAGGGCACATAGCATGTAATACAGAGTTCACAGTGCAGTCTTTGACTCACCCCCTCCTTGCTGCTGTCTGGCCTTCAGCTGCCCATCCAGGTCTGGAAACACCACCGCCAGGATCTGGAGCATGTGGGGGGTCAGGGTCCGTGTTCCGCCCCTCCTGCGAGGAGGCGACAGCTTCAGCTGGACCCGTGCAATCCTCCGGGTCCAGCCCCGAAGGTCCTGCCAAATCTTCTTACAGTTGCGGATCCGGCGCTTGTAGACCCCCACGGACCGGACAGCCCAGACGATGTCCTTCCAGATCTCCTGCTTCCGATGGGCCTTAACCTGTCAGGATGACAAAGTGAAAAGGCCATTACTACACATGCAACATATCCGTGCATGACACAGTTGTATATACATGTCTCAATCACAGGGGCACATGATGTACACAGGCAGTGCAACGCTGCCCATGGACAGTTTGCCAGAAGTCACTACATGGTATCATTGCATGGGAAGTAAAACCTTGTTCAAATGCACTGTCACTGCACCATACCTGTCCAGTGCATGTCACTACACACTATGGGGGGTGACAACTACTCAGTGAGCCTGCTAGCCAGTGGCGTGCAGACTTTCAGCCTTGCTAGTCAGACAAAATGCACATTCAGAAAGGCAGTGCACAGAACACTCACCTGCTCCCCTGGTGTCCCATACAGCTTGCTGTACTGTGGAAGTAATACAAAAGGGGATGATGGACGGAACGTTTGAGCCAATCAAACACTCACCCCCAGTCAACTGATCTGGGTTTAATCCATCATCATTCTTTAGCTCACTCCACCACCCCAGTTCAGACATGGCCATATGCAAATCAGTCTGACCCTGTGCCTCATGGGAACAGTCCAGCCCGAACTGCCAAGCCATGTCTTCCCTGGACCGGAAACAAGCATCCTAGACCGGTTTCTGGCATTCCAGCCGTCATCAGCCAGGCTTGCTTGAATCCAGTGGCAAAGTGAGCAAGGGACCCACGTCTGGGCATACCCCCGCCAACTTAGGGCGAACAAAGCGATACAAAAGGGGATGATGGACGGAACGCTTGAGCCAATCAAACACTCACTCCCAGTCAACTGATCTGGGTTTAATCCATCATCATTCTTTAGCTCACTCCACCACCCCAGTTCAGACATGGCCATATGCAAATCAGTCTGACCCTGTGCCTCATGGGAACAGTCCAGCCCGAACTGCCAAGCCATGTCTTCCCTGGACCGGAAACAAGCATCCTAGACCGGTTTCTGGCATTCCAGCCGTCATCAGCCAGGCTTGCTTGAATCCAGTGGCAAAGTGAGCAAGGGACCCACGTCTGGGCATACCCCCGCCAACTTAGGGCGAACAAAGCGATACAAAAGGGGATGATGGACGGAACGTTTGAGCCAATCAAACACTCACCCCCAGTCAACTGATCTGGGTTTAATCCATCATCATTCTTTAGCTCACTCCACCACCCCAGTTCAGACATGGCCATATGCAAATCAGTCTGACCCTGTGCCTCATGGGAACAGTCCAGCCCGAACTGCCAAGCCATGTCTTCCCTGGACCGGAAACAAGCATCCTAGACCGGTTTCTGGCATTCCAGCCGTCATCAGCCAGGCTTGCTTGAATCCAGTGGCAAAGTGAGCAAGGGACCCACGTCTGGGCATACCCCCGCCAACTTAGGGCGAACAAAGCGATACAAAAGGGGATGATGGACGGAACGTTTGAGCCAATCAAACACTCACCCCCAGTCAACTGATCTGGGTTTAATCCATCATCATTCTTTAGCTCACTCCACCACCCCAGTTCAGACATGGCCATATGCAAATCAGTCTGACCCTGTGCCTCATGGGAACAGTCCAGCCCGAACTGCCAAGCCATGTCTTCCCTGGACCGGAAACAAGCATCCTAGACCGGTTTCTGGCATTCCAGCCGTCATCAGCCAGGCTTGCTTGAATCCAGTGGCAAAGTGAGCAAGGGACCCACGTCTGGGCATACCCCCGCCAACTTAGGGCGAACAAAGCGATACAAAAGGGGATGATGGACGGAACGTTTGAGCCAATCAAACACTCACCCCCAGTCAACTGATCTGGGTTTAATCCATCATCATTCTTTAGCTCACTCCACCACCCCAGTTCAGACATGGCCATATGCAAATCAGTCTGACCCTGTGACTCATGGGAACAGTCCAGCCCGAACTGCCAAGCCATGTCTTCCCTGGACCGGAAACAAGCATCCTAGACCGGTTTCTGGCATTCCAGCCGTCATCAGCCAGGCTTGCTTGAATCCAGTGGCAAAGTGAGCAAGGGACCCACGTCTGGGCATACCCCCGCCAACTTAGGGCGAACAAAGCGATACAAAAGGGGATGATGGACGGAACGTTTGAGCCAATCAAACACTCACCCCCAGTCATCCCCTTTTGTATCGCTTTGTTCGCCCTAAGTTGGCGGGGTATGCCCAGACGTGGGTCCCTTGCTCACTTTGCCACTGGATTCAAGCAAGCCTGGCTGATGACGGCTGGAATGCCAGAAACCGGTACTAGGATGCTTGTTTCCGGTCCAGGGAAGACATGGCTTGGCAGTTCGGGCTGGACTGTTCCCATGAGGCACAGGGTCAGACTGATTTGCATATGGCCATGTCTGAACTGGGGTGGTGGAGTGAGCTGAAGAATGATGATGGATTAAACCCAGATCAGTTGACTGGGGGTGAGTGTTTGATTGGCTCGAGCGTTCCGTCCATCATCCCCCTTTTGTATCGTACTGTGGAAGTAGGCTGTCCAGCAGGGCCTGGTTCTTCTCAAGGCTGAAGGCTGGGGCTCCCTCCACAGTACGTGCCATTGCAGGGTCTAGAGGGGCAGAGACAGCAGCAGTGCAGTGGCAGATGTCGTCCTGGAGCATGTAGTGCAGGCAAGTGAGCTCTCAGGGGAACAGCCAGCAATATATATGTGCTGCAGAGGCAGATACTGTCCCATGTGTCCAAAGTGATAGGTCCAAGTCGTTTGCATCTTCTGAATCTGGCCAATCCATGGAATAGCAGCACCAATACACGCCCACAGTATCCTTCAAATCTTCAACTTCATGACATACATGATTTTGCAACATTGTTGTGGGTGACCAACTGAATTTCCAGCAACCGACTCGTTCGAATTTCGAAAACGCGTCCGTTGCCAGGCTAGGCCATTGACAATGGGTGCGCACCGATCGGTCCATTGCTGTTCAACGCGTACAGGGGTACAACGCGTACCCGCACACATTGAATGCAATGGGCCGGCCGGGTGCACCGATCGGTCCATTGCTGTTCAACGCGTACCCGCACACATTGAATGCAATGGGCTGGCCGGGTGCACCGATCGGTCCATTGCGGTACAACGCGTACAGGGGTACAACGCGTACCCGCACACATTGAATGCAATGGGCCGGCCGGGTGCACCGATCGGTCCATTGCTGTTCAACGCGTACAGGGGTACAACGCGTACCCGCACACATTGAATGCAATGGGCCGGCCGGGTGCACCGATCGGTCCATTGCGGTACAACACGTACAGGGGTACAACGCGTACCCGCACACATTGAATGCAATGGGCCGGCCGGGCGCACCGATCGGTCCATTGCTGTTCAACGCATCCCTGTACAAGTGACTGGCATATGTCACCATGCCTGTCTCAGATGAACATATGCCAGCCACAGATAGCTCCCAGGAGAGAGGGGCACACCTACAACACCACAGCCTGTCCAAACTGTATCATAAGGCATGTAAGGCTGCATTTCCTATTGTGTGTATGTTGGTGTACATGTTGTCCTGTGGGTGTCACCTGGGGGCAGCCACCCCCAGGCTGTGCACGTGTTCATGGGGACAGGATCCTGGGTGTTACGTGTACATGACCACTGTGATGTGCAACTGTTCATATCTGTGCATGTGCCATGGTCACATTTCACGGTGGTGTATGTGTATGTCATGTCACATACCCCGTGAGTCCCATGTGGGACGGTATGTTTGAGCCAGGGTGTCCCAGTGGCACAATAGTGATGGTCCTCCACAGTCTGTGTGCATGTAGTGTTTACAATGTCTCTGATTTCATGTGCACAATGGGAGACAGTCTCCACATCCACGTTGTGTGTGCATGGACTTTGATGTTGTGCGTGTGTGTGTCACAGACGTCCATGTCTGTCCTGCAGAGGCAAGTGGAACCACTACCTGTGGGGGTCATGGTTGTTTTGCTGTGGTGTATACATGATACTCCATGTAATGCCAGTGTCCATGTGGCAATACAGGGTCCCTGGGAATGTACCTGTCGTTGAGCTGTGATGCCTGGGGCACATCTGTCCTCACATGTCACTGTGGGGGGTGATTGTGACATGGCAGCAGGAGATGGGAACTGTGACACGGCCTCATGATATCCAATGGGCCAACCTGGGACTTATTGATGCCACTTGTTGAACCGTGATGACAGATGTTGGCCATGTATGTACCATACATGTCCTTACGGAACCGCACACTTCATGTAGTTGTGCCTCATAATGATGTATGATGTGATATTGAGCGTGTTCAATGCCGCACATGTGGGGTGACTGACAATCTTGCTTTCTTCTCCTCTGCACTGCAGGGCTCCTGCTGTCCATAGACCATTCCCAGACCTGGCAACGATGGTGGAACGGGACAGCATCCGACGGTACCGCTTCACCAGGCAGCTGATTGAGGATTTCGCAGTGCAGTTGGCCCCACATTTGCAGCCTGGCCGGCCGTATCCTACAGCGCTGACCCCCAAGGTGAAGGTGATGGCAGCCCTACACTTCTTTGCCACCGGTACCTTCCAACATACTGTGGCGACTGCTGGTGGGATGTCACAGACCATGTTGAGCCGTATGCTCCGCGATGTTTTGGAGGCAATGTTGCTATACCTGAACCGGTACATCTATTTCCCTAGACTGCAACGACTCACTGACGTGAAGAGTGACTTCTATGCCCTGGGGAGGATGCCGCATGTCATTGGCTCCATTGATGGGACACATGTGGCTTTGGTACCACCACAGGCCCAGGAGCAGGCCTACCGTAACCGCAAGCACTACCACTCGGTCAATGCACTGGTGGTGTGTCTTGCAGATATGACCATCTCACACGTGTGTGCCCGTTTCCCTGGTTCAGCACACGATGCCTTTGTGATGAGGAGTAGTCGCATCCCCAGGATGATGGCACAGATGCAGAACCAGCGTGCCTGGCTTGTCGGTGTGTACTGACTTTGTGCCATTGTGTGTGATCTGATCTGTAGTATTCCGGCCACTTTTCCAAGTCAGCTAATGTGCACTTGTCTGTCCGTAGGTGACTCGGGATACCCCAACATGCCGTGGTTGCTGACACCCCTCAGGAACCCTGTGACACCAGCCCAGATGCGCTACAATGAGGCACATGGTCGGACCAGGAGAGTGATTGAGCGGACATTTGGTCTCCTGAAGAGCCGCTTCCGCTGACTCGACAAGACAGGAGGGTCCCTCCCATATGCCCCAGCGAAGGTGTGCAAGATTATCATCGTCTGCTGCATGCTCCACAACCTGGCAGTGCAGAAGGAGTTGCCTCTCATCCAGGATGACAATGACCAACATCCGCCACCTGTGGAGGATCCTGGCCTGGACCACGATGCCAGTGATGATGATGATGATGAGGGTGATGTCCGCACACAGCTCATCACCAACTTCTTTAGCTGAATGTGAGTATCCTGAGGTGTCATGTCAATGATGTGAGTTGGCATGATATGTGTAGGTGGTGCTCTGGTGCTGTTGGAGTGTGTCCATGGGCTACTTGACTGGATGTGTGTAGCGATGTGTGCTTACAGGTGGTCTGTACTCCCCAACAGTGTTGACATGCTAACTTGGTTCTGGGTGGGTATCTTGTAACATGTATTGTGCATGAGTTTTGCTGTTCTGTCCTGTTCTCCATTGCTTTTGACTGTGTCATTTCTGTCCTTCACAGGGTACTTTCAGATTCGTTTGGTCAACTGTGTCCACCGACGACGTGATTGTACTTCCAGGGTGGTAGCTGTTGTGTCCCTACAGGTGATGTGCGCCACACCCATGGACTTCCTTCCTTCTACAGTTGTTGACTGTGTGCCCGCTGCCAGGTGGGATTACCTTGCATCTGTAGTGGTTACAACATGTTGCAACTGTGTAATAAACCTGTGCTTCACTTTGTGATGTGCGTTGTCTGTGGTCACACATTTGACTGCCATTTGCTTACTGCACCTGTGGGCTACTTGACTACAACTGGGAATAGGTGTGGTGTCTGTGCATTGCACCGTCTTTCCTGGCAACATCAGTGTAGGCAATGAGTCAGATGGCCTAGGTGTGTATGTGTTGTGTAGCCCTGGTGGTGTGTCTCCCTCATATGTGTCACGTTGCCATTACTCACATGCCTGTGTTGTACTTGCTGTTGCAGTTCGCATACACAGTGTAATTTTGCAGTTCATCATCCCCATGACAGCACCCACGTTGGAATCACAACAGAGGCAAGTATGGTGTATTAGTGTGTTTATTGTGATACATTTGTGTGAATAGTGCATAGGATGGTTAGTGCTGTACATTTATATTGCAATCAGAAGTTCCTAGGTGAATAGAAAGTCCTGGTAGACAAAATCCCCAGTATCGGGGCCACAGTTGTCTGAGACATTGGTCCAACTTGTACTCCCCATGTCATGTGTGGGAGTTGTGTTGCCGTCAACAGGGTGAACAGTTTGTGCACAAAGGTGAACATCCAGAACAGGTTCAGGCTTCCTGGGGGTTGCACTTGGCCATCGGCCTCTCACTTGCCCCTCCTTGGACAACCCCTCTTCTTTGGGGGGGCCCCTCAAGTACAGGCTGCTGCGATGCAGGGGACTCTCCGCCAGAGTCATCCTCCCTCCCTGTGGCAGTTGCAGTTTGTTCAGCACCAGATGTTGTTGGCACACAGGGAGGTGTAGACTTGTTGCTGTTCATCTGGCGGAGGCATTGTAATATGTCCCTGTGCACCGCCGTCATCTCTTGCAGTGTGTCCCACTTGGACTCCACGCGGGACATGTGTGAGTCCAAGCGGGCATGATGGGCAGCCTGCTGCTGTTTCATGTCTCTGAGGAGCCCCACTACCTGGCTGAGATCTCCGGTGCTGGACTGGTACGCATCGGCTATGCGTACCAGTTGTGGGTCATCATGCACACCAGACACCTCTGCAAGCAGCGACCTCTGTCTCCCACCCCTCCCACCACCCCTGCTGACATTTGCAGTGCGTGCAGTGGCAAGCACAGATGACCCTGGTCCCCCTTGGGGGTTGGTGGTGGTGGTGGTGGTGTCCATGGCCCCACGTTGGTCCAGGGTCCCTGTGCTGGTGGTGCTCCTTGTTCTGTCCATGTCGGCAGGGATGGTATTTGTGGTGACAGTCGTTGGAGGGGTGGGTGCAGGGGTGCAGCTGGTGGTCCTGCTGGTGCTGCAGCTGGTGGTCCTGCTGGTGCTGCAGCTGGTGGTCCTGCTGGTGCTGCATGTTGACTTGCACCGGAGGTGCCAGGTTGGTCTTCTTCATCCGAGGAGGGCAGAGGCTGTACGACACCAGTGAGCTCCGTATCCTCTTGAGCCTGGGACTGGGACTCCTCAGCGTCTGCTGCTGTGTCCCCATCATCACCTGTTTTTGGGAGACACACACAATGTATGTTATGTTTCTGCAGGCATCAATGGTTGACACACCTGACAGTTGTGACTGTGCCTCTGGGTGCGGGCCTGTACATTGCATTGTCCTAAGTTGTCACAGTCAGGGGTTGATATTGGTGTTGCACATTGTCCTGCATTATTTGGGCATTTCTATGTATTTGTTGGGGTGTGAACATGGTCTGCATTGGTTGTATTTGGTTGACAGCCGGCCCTCCTTCCCACCCAGCCAGTCAGTTATCCCACCATGGACTGTGCTTGCATTGCAGGGAGTGAAAGTTGTCTTTCAGGATGTCAGTCAGTGGTGTCCTGCTGTTGGTTGTTGCACAGTTGCCAGCAGGGCCTTGTGCTCCCCACAGCAGTAGCCAGTGTCAGCCATCTTGTCAGTTGTTTTCCACTCCCTGTGATGTGAGCATGGTTCAGGGTGGTGTTGATGGGACAGTTGTGGGGGTGACTATGACTCCCATCATGCTATTGCCTCCACCCCACTTCCCAGCATTCCCATACTTACTTGCTTTTGTGGGGAGTTCAGTGTGTGTGGGTGTGAGAGCAATGGCAAGATGGCTGACAGTGGTGTCCTGCTGTTGGTTGGTGTGCAATTCCCAGCATGCCCTTGTGCTCCCCACGACACAGCAACAGTGTCAGACATCTTTGATGGGCCTTTCCACTCTCTGTGGGATGTGCATGCGTGAGTGTGAGCTTGCTGGGCCATGTGGTGGGGGATGTTGAGCTGTGACTACGACTCCCATCATGCTATTGCCTCCACCCCCTTCCCAGCATGCCCATCCTTCCTTCCTTTTGATTCTGCTTCCCTGTGGGGTGGGCTGCCTGTGCTGACAGGATGGCTGGGAGTGTTGTCCTGGCAGTTGTTTGGCTAAAAGTCCCAAGAGTGTCCCTGTGCTTCACACAACATAACCCAGGGTGGAGGTTCTTTGTGGGATCTTGAGTTAGGATGTGAGGCATTGCATTCTCCCAGGTGGGTTATGTGGAGTTTGTGTTGAGGGGGGGGGTGTGAGGGGAGGTGCTTGTGACTATGGTCAGTGCTGCAAGTCCTCCTTCCCACCCAGCCAGATATCCCACCATGGAACGTGCTTGCATTGCAGGGAGTGGAAGTTGTCTTTCAGGATGTCAGTCAGTGGTGTCCTGCTGTTTGTTGGTGCACAGTTGCCAGCAGGGCCTTGTGCTCCCCACAGCAGTAGCCAGTGTCAGCCATCTTGTCAGTCCTTATCCACTCCCTGTGATGTGAGCATGGTTCAGGGTGGTGTTGATGGGCCAGTTGTGAGGCTGAGCAATATCTGTGCCTACTACTCCCATCATGCTATTGCCTCCACCCCCCTTCCCAGCATGCCCATGCTTCCTTCCTTTTGACTCTGCTTCCCTGTGGGGTGGGCTGCCTGTGCTGACAGGATGGCTGGGAGTGTTGTCCTGGCAGTTGTTTGGCTAAAAGTCCCAAGAGTGTCCCTGTGCTTCACACAACATAACCCAGGGTGGTGGTTCTTTGTGGGATCTTGAGTTAGGATGTGAGGCATTGCATTCTCCCAGGTGGGTTATGTGGAGTTTGTGTTGAGGGGGTGTATGAGGGGAGGTGCTTGTGACTATGGTCAGTGCTGCGAGTCCTCCTTCCCACCCAGCCAGATATCCCACCATGGAACGTGCTTCCATTGCAGGGAGTGGAAGTTGTCTCTCAGGATGTCAGTCAGTGGTGACCTGCTGTTGGTTGTTGCACAGTTGCCAGCAGGGCCTTGTGCTCCCCACAGCAGTAGCCAGTGTCAGCCATCTTGTGAGTCCTTATCCACTCCCTGTGATGTGAGCATGGTTCAGGGTGGTGTTGATGGGCCAGTTGTGAGGCTGAGCAATATCTGTGCCTACTACTCCCATGATGCTATTGCCTCCACCCCCTTCCCAGCATGCCCATGCTTCCTTCCTTTGACTCTGCTTCCCTGTGGGGTGGGCTGCCTGTGCTGACAGGATGGCTGGGAGTGTTGTCCTGGCAGTTGTTTGGCTAAAAGTCCCAAGAGTGTCCCTGTGCTTCACACAACATAACCCAGGGTGGTGGTTCTTTGTGGGATCTTGAGTTAGGATGTGAGGCATTGCATTCTCCCAGGTGGGTTATGTGGAGTTTGTGTTGAGGGGGTGTGTGAGGGGAGGTGCTTGTGACTATGGTCAGTGCTGCGAGTCCTCCTTCCCACCCAGCCAGATATCCCACCATGGAACGTGCTTCCATTGCAGGGAGTGGAAGTTGTCTCTCAGGATGTCAGTCAGTGGTGTCCTGCTGTTGGTTGTTGCACAGTTGCCAGCAGGGCCTTGTGCTCCCCACAGCAGTAGCCAGTGTCAGCCATCTTGTGAGTCCTTTTCCACTCTGTTGGAAAACGAGGCAGTATCTGTGAGGCCTGCACAAATAACATGACTACATTTGTCCTTCACTGGGAACCAAACACCCAATTGTAGCGCCTGACTCTCAGAGGGTAGCGTTGCAGAGCAGTCTGAGGCTTTACTCAAGGGAGGTGGTGTGGGCTAGTAATCGCCATTTGCAGGGGCGCAGAAATAACACTCAATAATTGATTGTCCAGTCTGTACTTTGCTTTATAAAAGTAAGAGTACATTTATTAAACACACACACTACTCAATACTATGCACCAATTTACAAATATACATAAGCTGTTGGAATTACTTTGTGACATTGCGTAACATCTCCACCCCTCCCAAAAGGGGGGGGGGTATAGTACCACCACTCCCATGTATGCACATCATCTTGCCCCCTAATGCCGTGTGTTGAGCATAACCTGGAGCGAGGGCCCTGCGCACTGGCACCATCCCAGTGGCGACCCACCCCATTACCTCAACACGCATTAAAAATAGGTTCACCTGCCCTAGTGACACATAACCCTGACTGAGCATCTTATATTGACCATACAGTATGCACCCCTACATATTCAGGGCTAACAGTCTGGGTTGTTCCTCACTTAAGCGCAGCAGCAAAGATACATGTTTACGCACACTTTAGAATGACAGTACTCAGCACATTTGTTGGACATTAAAATGTGTTGCAATTACAGCCCCTAAAGGCATCACAGATGAAATCACAGGATTACGCATATCCAGCCAGACACCCTAGCAGGAGTGTCTTGCAACATAACCCACTTTGCTTATGACATCACCTTACACAGGTACCTTCACATTACATATGTGACCCTCAGTCCCTCTAAAAAGGAATAACCGTGAGTAAATGCAGTTCTGGTGCAATTACACCTCTTCACCTCCAGGGGATGCCCTTCTCCAGACATCCCCAACTCAGCCCTTCACTCCATGAAGCACTTCAAAACACACCCTCAGCTGTAGAACAAAAGTTCCAGCCCAGAAGGTGTTAAATGGAAGCTGAGCCCTTGAGGGGTTATCCTGTTTAAGTCCCCAAGACACTTAGGGTGGGACTTTTCTCTTCGTACTGGGGGAAGCCTGCGCTTCTCCAGCAGCTCCCCCAGCACCCTTCCACCAAGTTGGTGGTGACCCCGTCCTCCTGGGGCCACCACAAGCACCAAAACACTCGATTCTGAAATGCCTAGCAAGGCATTATGGGGCGCTTCGTGCTCCGCTTTCCGCATAATAGATGAGCGGCTCTCCCGCTGTGCCGGGGAGAGCCGCGCGGAGTTGCTGGCGGCTTCGCCGCATCTTCAGGCCTCGGTGGGGGGCCCGGTCCCACCTGGACCCCCAGGTAAGGGAATGCGGCTCGGGGAGCCTACCCCCGGCCGCTCTGCACATTTTCGGGGCCCGGTCCCGCCCGGGCCCCTTGCACCTCTTCTTTTGGGGTCCCGGTCCCACCCGGGACCCCGCCTGTCTTCATCGTTGGAGGGCAGCCTGGGGAGCCCAGCCCCGGCTGCCCCCGCCGGCTCCCCGCGCGGCCAGCACCCACGTGTGCTGCCGCGGGAGCCGGCTGGGAACTTCTGGTCTGCCCGCTCCCGCGGGCCGACGTGTCCTCGTCCTCCGGTCCGGCTGGACCGCGGGGAAGTGCGGCGGCACTCCCCCGGTCTTCTCTCAGTCTTCGGGGCCCGGGGATGGGCCCCCGGGCATCTTCGGGGGGGGGCGCGACAGCGCTCCCCTCCATCCGGTCACTTCGGGGCCCGGAGATGGGGTCCCGGGCCCCTCCTCCTCATCACGGGGAGCGCGACGGCGCTCCCCGGCTGCTTCGCTTCGGTGGGGGCCAGGGTGGGCTCCTGGCCCCCGCGGGGGGAATCTTCACGGGGAGCGCGATGGCGCTCCCCGACTTGACTTCGGGGCCCGGGGATGGGGTCCCGGGCCCCCTTTGACCACTCTTCGCGGGGGCCGCGACGACGCTCCCCCCGCCCTGTCTTCGGTGGGGCCAGGGTGGGCTCCTGGTCCCCAGCTGGGCACCTTCGCGGGGAGCGCGACGGCGCTCCCCGTCTTTACTCCTCTTTGGGGGCAGCCCCCGGGACCTGACCCACCCCGGGGGCATCTTGGAGACCGGCGGCGGAGCCCCATGCGCTTCGTCGTCGGTCCGATTAGGGGTCAAAGGTCGCCTACCTTCCGGGGGCCATATCTCAGCCCCTGGAGGTCCGATCGGCCCCATTTTCGTGTCTTCTTGCTCCTGGCGGCGGCCCCCAGCCACTGGGAGCACTCTCCTTCGCCCTCCGGGACTCCAAGAGGGTGCATTCTGCAGGGAGCGGTCTTCACTGGCTCCCTGCACCAGACTTTCGCCTGGCTCTCCTCCTGGGCCTCTCTTCTCCCTGCGCAGAGGCTCCAGCTTCTGCGCATCGGTCCTGGGCTCTTCTTCTGGCACTGTTAGGGGCCTGGGGGGCAGTCAGGGGTACCTCCTTCCAACTGCCCATTGCCAGGCTCCAGCACCTTCCGCCTCAGCAGACCACACCCCAGAGAGAGCTTCTCTTCCTGTGCAAGCACTTTTTAAAAGTTGAGTAGGGGGCTGGCAGGAAGTCTCTGTTGGTCCTATCCAACAGCGCCACATCACTTCCCTGCCCCTGCTCCCTCCTTCTTGTCCAGCCTCTGGGCTGGTTCAAAATGGCGTCATCCAGGGTCTCTGGCCACATGGTCTCTGAAACAAGACCCTTTCCCCCGTGCTGCCTTCACCTTGGTTCAGCTTGGTGCCTGGCCCCCAGCGACAGCTGCTGATGGATTAGACTTAGCTCCACCTATCTTCTCTCCTTGGAGGGAAGATCTTCGCTCTGGGAAGAAAAGGTCATCAATCCAGCCTGCTGAGGTCAACCCCCAGCCAGGCCCTGGTTATGATCTGACTCAGAGAGATGTAACATTTCTGGATGACCCAAAAGCAGTACAAATATGACTCTGGACTCTGCAAAATACTTCTTCTCACATAAGTTACAGTGGACTTTGGTGCGTGTCTGGAATTTGTAGGCCCTAGGAAAGTAAAACTAGCCCATGTGCTCCCTATCCTCATAAGAAAATAAAGTGAATAACACTGTAAAGCACACTGACTTTCCCTGGCATGTTTCTTCCCACTGTATAAAGCCTATTCCGTGTCACCACCCAATTCTGCATAAGTCCTGCCACACCATTCACTTTGTAGCTGCTCCTGGACTGCGCACGCTAAGAATCTCCCTGCGCAGCCCCTACACGTGTGCACACGCCTGTACACAGGTGTCTGCATGTAACCAGTTCGGTGCCCCTTACTCCAGCTGCTGCGCAGCGGCCTAGTCAAGCTAGGGGGACACCAGTCAAATCCACATGCAGTCTCTTTCATCCTGAGTTCACTGTGGATAAGTCCCAATTTATGAGGCTTCCCCACAGTAAAAACTCAACACATAGGTGCTCAAAAAGCGAAAAATCCGGGGGGCCCATAGTGTCAGAACCACCTACTAACACACGCCACGCCCAGCTGATTACTACAGGGAAGAAGTAGCCACCCTACATGGGTACTCTTCCCGTAGACAGCGATAACTAGTTATAAGGGGTTCTGACCAGACCCCCCTTACTCACCAGTTATCCGCTCAAACCACCTACTCCTCCCATCCATGAAATCTCCACCCATGACAGGGATCCCAGACTACCCTAAGAACCCTCCGGGCTCTAGGTTAGATACCTCTAGGTCACTCATGGTCTACATGGACTTGGCCTCACTAGGCCCACCTTTGCCCTTGGGCATGCAACACTATGCCTACCCCTTCTCTGGACAAGGGTCCAGTGCCTCAGCACCGTTGCGGTCTTCCGGGACAGGTCTACATCCCATCCCCTGGGTCACTAGCTGGTCTCCCTTCTGGAGTTTGTTCCAACCAGTACCCTCTCTCCGTTTGGTCCTTGCACCCCAAAGATGCAACCTCTCTGGACCCTCACCCTCAGCCTGCCGCTGAGGTCATTCTGCTGCCACCACCCTTTCGGGACGACTGGCTTCCCTAAAGAAAGCACAGCCACTCGTGCTTTCCCCACACAGAAAAGCACCCTTTGGCCACTGGCCTGGCTCCCTGATAGGACCTCAGACCGGCCTCACTACCACACTGGCAGTGCCAGGGAGGAACACTGAGGGTGCCCCGTCAGACATCCTACAGCTCATTCCCCCCGTCAGTAGCTCCACACGGAAACTACCCCGGGAACCTAGACCCCTTCTTTGTTCTCCGCTGCGAGAACAGGGCCTATGCACCCTTCCCTCCGAGAGGCGCGCTCTCCTCCCAGAGTACCCTTAGAGAGCCTGTGGGCCCCGAGTTAGCTAGACCCAGGCCCACCTCGCATGGCCCTCCCCGGTCTCCCAGCAGCACCTTGGGAGACCGCCCAGGGACCTACATGGTCCCAGGATGGCCTGCACCACCCCTTATGAAGAGCAGGGTCCCCTCCTTAAGATAGGCCCCACCTGCCTTCAGAGTAGCACGACCACACCAAGCCAGGGACCCTAAAGATCCCGGCTAGGCCTGCACCACCCCTTTGCGAACCACAGTGTCCCGTCACTTAAGATAGGCCCCACCTGTGTTCAGGGTGGTACTACCTTGCAGAAGTCCACCTCCTGCCCCGAGCTAGGGGAACACCCCCATGCTCCTGGTCCTTGGGTTCAAGACCCACAGGACCTACCGGACTGGTCACCGTCCACCCGACCCTGATGCCTCAGGGTCCACCACTAACCCTTCACCTGGAAACTAGGGAGTACATCACCCCCACTCCGATCTCCACTGGTTCAGTTACCTAGCCCACCTAGGGTACCTAGGGGCTACCACTACACACCATCACTCAAGAGCTACCCTCCTCTGGGGCCACCCCCTACCAGGGGCCACCCCTGGGTCGCTCACCTCCCCACCAGTTAACCTAGGGGCTTGCCGGACACCCAACTCTACCACACCCTTCTCCCACCGTGGGAAAAGTTCCTGGGGGTCCCCCACCATGGGAACCCCTGGGGCGTTACTACCCGGGGTAAAGAAACCTCCTGCCCCACCCTTCCAGTGGCTTTGGCCTGCGCCAATGGCAAGTAAACTCTCAGCGGGGGAAGAATACCTGGGGCCCCTTCTGTGGAAACCCTCCCTGCCCTTAAAAAGCGCGGGAATCTCCCAGGACCCCCTCTCTCTCCTGTCCCCCACAAAGGTCAATCCACCCCTACACCCCCACCTGTGATGTAGGTATCAGTTGCTGTCCCTATCTCTTGAGGAGCCACCCTCCTCATGCAAGTGTAGTGCGTGTAGTGTTAGGGTTCAAAGGTGTACAATATGGCTTAGAACATTTGTATGCAATCATTTCCTGGAAAGCACCATCCCGCTAGCACATGAAAATCAACATAGCGCGGTCATATCAATACAGTTTACATTTCAACCATAATATCTTCACATGACCCGTATGTGCGCGGGGCTTTCCTTTCCCATACCTTTAGTTCACCTAACCAAAACTTTGAACCCTTCTCAGAGCCTTGCGCTCTTCCATTTGCTCATTACTGCATAGGTAATATGTGGCAAAACTGGACTTATCAAATGCTATAAATGCGCACCAGAATGGGATACTATGTTTCCCGCCGCTGGACACCAATGTTGGAAAACGAGGCAGTATCTGTGAGGCCTGCACAAATAACATGACTACATTTGTCCTTCACTGGGAACCAAACACCCAATTGTAGCGCCTGACTCTCAGAGGGTAGCGTTGCAGAGCAGTCTGAGGCTTTACTCAAGGGAGGTGGTGTGGGCTAGTAATCGCCATTTGCAGGGGCGCAGAAATAACACTCAATAATTGATTGTCCAGTCTGTACTTTGCTTTATAAAAGTAAGAGTACATTTATTAAACACACACACTACTCAATACTATGCACCAATTTACAAATATACATAAGCTGTTGGAATTACTTTGTGACATTGCGTAACATCTCCACCCCTCCCAAAAGGGGGGTGGGGTCTAGTACCACCACTCCCATGTATGCACATCATCTTGCCCCCTAATGCAGTGTGTTGAGCATAACCTGGAGCGAGGGCCCTGCGCACTGGCACCATCCCAGTGGCGACCCACCCCATTACCTCAACACGCATTAAAAATAGGTTCACCTGCCCTAGTGACACATAACCCTGACTGAGCATCTTATATTGACCATACAGTATGCACCCCTACATATTCAGGGCTAACAGTCTGGGTTGTTCCTCACTTAAGCGCAGCAGCAAAGATACATGTTTACGCACACTTTAGAATGACAGTACTCAGCACATTTGTTGGACATTAAAATGCGTTGCAATTACAGCCCCTAAAGGCATCACAGATGAAATCACAGGATTACGCATATCCAGCCAGACACCCTAGCAGGAGTGTCTTGCAACATAACCCACTTTGCTTATGACATCACCTTACACAGGTACCTTCACATTACATATGTGACCCTCAGTCCCTCTAAAAGGAATAACCGTGAGTAAATGCAGTTCTGGTGCAATTACACCTCTTCACCTCCAGGGGATGCCCTTCTCCAGACATCCCCAACTCAGCCCTTCACTCCATGAAGCACTTCAAAACACACCCTCAGCTGTAGAACAAAAGTTCCAGCCCAGAAGGTGTTAAATGGAAGCTGAGCCCTTGAGGGGTTATCCTGTTTAAGTCCCCAAGACACTTAGGGTGGGACTTTTCTCTTCGTACTGGGGGAAGACTGCGCTTCTCCAGCAGCTCCCCCAGCACCCTTGCACCAAGTTGGTGGTGACCCCGTCCTCCTGGGGCCACCACAAGCACCAAAACACTCGATTCTGAAATGCCTAGCAAGGCATTATGGGGCGCTTCGTGCTCCGCTTTCCGCATAATAGATGAGCGGCTCTCCCGCTGTGCCGGGGAGAGCCGCGCGGAGTGCTGGCGGCTTCGCCGCATCTTCAGGCCTCGGTGGGGGCCCGGTCCCACCTGGACCCCCAGGTAAGGGAATGCGGCTCGGGGAGCCTACCCCCGGCCCCTCTGCACATTTTCGGGGCCCGGTCCCGCCCGGGCCCCTTGCACCTCTTCTTTTGGGGTCCCGGTCCCACCCGGGACCCCCGCCTGTCTTCATCGTTGGAGGGCAGACTGGGGAGCCCACCCCCGGCTGCCCCCGCCGGCTCCCCGCGCGGCCAGCACCCACGTGTGCTGCCGCGGGAGCCGGCTGGGAACTTCTGGTCTGCCCGCTCCTGCGGGCCGACGTGTCCTCGTCCTCCGGTCCGGCTGGACCGCGGGGGAGTGCGGCGGCACTCCCCCGGTCTTCTCTCAGTCTTCGGGCCCGGAGATGGGGTCCCGGGCCCCTCCTCCTCATCACGGGGAGCGCGACGGCGCTCCCGGCTGCTTCGCTTCGGTGGGGGCCAGGGTGGGCTCCTGGCCCCCGCGGGGGAATCTTCACGGGGAGCGCGACGGCGCTCCCGACTTGACTCTCGGGGCCCGGGGATGGGGTCCCGGGCCCCCTTGACCACTCTTCGCGGGGGCGCGACGGCGCTCCCCCCGCCCCCGTCTTCGGTGGGGCCAGGGTGGGCTCCTGGTCCCCAGCTGGGCACCTTCGCGGGGAGCGCGACGGCGCTCCCCGTCTTTACTCCTCTTTGGGGGCAGCCCCCGTGACCTGACCCACCCCGGGGGCATCTTGGAGACCGGCGGCGGAGCCCCACGCGCTTCGTCGTCGGTCCGATTAGGGGTCAAAGGTCGCCTACCTTCCGGGGGCCATATCTCAGCCCCTGGAGGTCCGATCGGCCCCATTTTCGTGTTTTCTTGCTCCTGGCGGCGGCCCCCAGCCACTGGGAGCACTCTCCTTCGCCCTCCGGGACTCCAAGAGGGTGCATTCTGCAGGGAGCGGTCTTCACTGGCTCCCTGCGCCAGACTTTCGCCTGGCTCTCCTCCTGGCCTCTCTTCTCCCTGCGCAGAGGCTCCTGCTTCTGCGCATCGGTCCTGGGCTCTTCTTCTGGCACTGTTAGGGGCCTGGGGGGCAGTCAGGGGGTACCTCCTTCCAACTGCCCATTGCCAGGCTCCAGCACCTTCCGCCTCAGCAGACCACACCCCAGAGAGAGCTTCTCTTCCTGTGCAAGCACTTTTTAAAAGTTGAGTAGGGGGCTGGCAGGAAGTCTCTGTTGGTCCTATCCAACAGCGCCACATCACTTCCCTGCCCCTGCTCCCTCCTTCTTGTCCAGCCTCTGGGCTGGTTCAAAATGGCGTCGTCCAGGGTCTCTGGCCACATGGTCTCTGAAACAAGAGCCCTTTCCCCGTGCTGCCTTCACCTTGGTTCAGCTTGGTGCCTGGCACCCAGCGACAGCTGCTGATGGATTAGACTGTAGCTCCACCTATCTTCTCTCCTTGGAAGGGAAGATCTTCGCTCTGGGAAGGAAAGGTCATCAATCCAGCCTGCTGAGGTCAACCCCCAGCCAGGCCCTGGTTATGATCTGACTCAGAGAGATGTAACATTTCTGGATGACCCAAAAGCAGTACAAATATGACTCTGGACTCTGCAAAATACTTCTTCTCACATAAGTTACAGTGGACTTTGGAGCGTGTCTGGAATTTGTAGGCCCTATGGAAAGTAAAACTAGCCCATGTGCTCCACTATCCTCATAAGGAAAATAAAGGAATAACACTGTAAAGCACACTGACTTTCCCTGGCATGTTTCTTCCCACTGTATAAAGCCTATTCCGTGTCACCACCCAATTCTGCATAAGTCCTGCCACACCATTCACTTTGTAGCTGCTCCTGGACTACGCACGCTAAGAATCTCCCCTGTGCAGCCCCTACACGTGTGCACACGCCTGTACACAGGTGTCTGCATGTAACCAGTTCGGTGCCCCTTACTCCAGCTGCTGCGCAGCGGCCTAGTCAAGCTAGGGGGACACCAGTCAAATCCACATGCAGTCTCTTTCATCCTGAGTTCACTGTGGATAAGTCCCAATTTATGAGGCTTCCCCACAGTAAAAACTCAACACATAGGTGCTCAAAAAGCGAAAAATCCGGGCGGCCCATAGTGTCAGAACCACCTTCTAACACACTCCCTGTAATGTGCGCATGGTTCATGGTGGTGTTGATGGGACAGTTGTGGGGGTGAGCAATATCTGTGACTACGACTCCCATGATGCTATTGGCTACACTGACTTGCCCAGCATACACAGAATTCCTTTCTTTCAGTGGTCTTCACTGTGTGTTGGTGTTGTAGTGGTGGCTACATGTCTGGATGTGTTTGTTAGTTATATTTGTGCCACTGCCTAGCTGTAGTTGTAGTTGTGTTTGTACATGTGATGACACGGTTAAATGTAACTTTGAGATGGCATGTGTTGTGTTTATCTGACTGACATACACATTTTGGGATGATTCTGTTCTGGTTGCTGTGTAATTGCTAAGAGTGCATGGTTTGACTCTCCCCTTGACAGTGATGTGTGTGTGTATTGTGGCAGAATATTGTGTACATTTGTTGTGTACTCACCAGGCTCTGGGATGTTTTCTAGTCCATAGACGCTCACTGGCGGAAGGATGGCCCGCACCTTCTCCTCCCAGGGCCTGAGGTATACTGGCTTGGCAGGAGGGCCACTGCCGGTTTATTGGCTCAGGAGGTAGTCCTTCTTCAGCAGCTCCCGTACCCTCCTGCGCACGTCATACCACCTGTTCTGGATGTCAGTCTTTGTGCGCAGACATGGTGATTGTGCGTTCACCCTGTTGATGATCCTCTCCCACATCTTTGTTTTCTGGGAGATGGGTGTCTGTTGGACCAGTGTGCCAAACAGCTGTGGCTCTACCCTGAGGATCTCGTCTACCAGGACTTCCAATTCACAATCTAGGAACTTGTGATTCTTCTTTGGGGGCATGGTGATGGGTGGTGATGGTGAGTGATGTGTGTGTTGGTGTGCAGGTGAGGGTGTGTGAGTGTGTGTTTTGCTGGGTGTATGTGAGGTAGCTATTTGTTGGTGTGCTGATGGTGTGTGGCTTGTGTGAGGGATGAGCTGTGGGTGTGTGGTTGCTGTCTGTTGAGTGCTGGCAGTAGAATAGCATTTGCAAAGGATCATGGTTGGGATTTGTGTCCTTTATATGGGTGGAGTTGTGGGTGTGTCTTTGTTCTCTGTCCCTCCCCCCCAGTATTTATTGGCTTTGTAATTGCTTGTTTGGCCTTTTTTGTGTATTTTCCCTTAGTACTTTCTGTGCATGTTGGAAACGTTCTTGTGACCGAGTCGGACCCTGCAGTTGTCTCGTACGGTCTTCTCCGTTTCGTTCACGCTGTGTTTGTGCAGTTTTCTATGCTGCGTACGCGTCGGTCGCGGTGTTTTGTGTTACTTCGGCTCGCAGTTTTCTATGCGTGTCGGTCGTACGGCTTGTCCTCCGTACGACTCGGTCGTGGTTTTCGCGCCTTGCATCGTACTTTGCGGTTTGGAGTTCGCGTGTACGTTTCGGTTGGATTTGTTCCGGGTGCGTGTCGGTCGGTTCGGTTCGCGTGTTTTCCGGCCGGATTGCTATTTTCCGTGCGGCTCGGTCGTTCGGCTTGGGTTCAGTACGTGTCGGTCGGATTTTGCACGCTTTGCATCGTACTTGGCGTGTCGGGCGCCACAGGTACGTGTCGGTCGGAATTAATTCCGGCTCCGAGTCGGTCGGTGCTTTTTCCGGCCCGAATCGGAATCGACCCCAAAGTGTCATCAGCAAACATCATTGTTGGGACCCTACCATGCACCAACTTAGGGGCATCGTTATCCACTACCTCATTAAGTTGGGCTACCAGTGCATTAACAAAGAGGCAAAACAGGGTTGGGGCCAACACACAGCCCTGTCTTACACCTCTATCAACTGGAGAAACGAGGGGTCAATTCCCCATGCTTCCCATGCCTAACTTGGGCAAAGTTACCTGTGTGGAGGCGGATGATCAAAGACAATAGGTAAGGGGGGATTCCTAGTTGTTCGAGGACCTCCCAAAGTTTGGCACGGGGGACCAGATCAAAAGCCGATTTCAAATCAACGAATATCAGACAGAGACTGCCACCCTCCACTGACACTGTCTTCCAATATAACAACTGGAGTCTAAGGATTTGATCAATGGTCAACATATTTTTCCGAAAACCGGCCTGATACGTGCTCAGTATTCCACCGTCCTCCATCCAAACATGGAGGCGTTCAAGGAGTATTCTGGCAAATAATTTCTGGGTAACGTCTATCAGGCTGATTGGTCTATAATTAATCGGCAAGAGGAGAACCCTTCTTATAGACAGGAAAAATTTCAGCCCCAAGCCAAGAATCCGGCACCTTCATGCCCCTCAAAATGGCATTAAAAATTACACAAAAGTAAGGTCCCCAAATGTTTGGCTCGTCCCGAAAAAAGTCCCCAGGAATCTTATCTAGTCCCGGGGCTTTCCCAAGGGGGAGCTTCCCAATTGCATTTAAAACTTCTTGTAATGTAATCTCACAACCCACTTCATAACGTATCCCTATAGCTGCATCTGGTGGTTCAACATTCAACTCCAGGGCTGCCCCAATAGAGTGTAACCCATGAAAAAGAGATTTCCAAACAACTGCATCAATATTAGGCTCTAGGGCTGGCTTCCCCTCACAGTTACTTGCGCTCACTAAGGACCAGAACAACTTCATGTCCCTATTGGATAATGGTGCTCTAATGGCAACCCATCTATCCTGTTCCCAATTCTTTTTTGCTGTCTTAACACTAGCTCTGTAGTGGGCCCTCAGTTGTTTAATTAAGGGTCGGTCCTGGCTTTTAATGGCTTTTATAAGATCTCCCTTTGCCTTACGGCAGGTATCATCAAACCAAGTTAGTTTGACACCCTTGTTAGACTTGGAATGAACCAGAGGGTTAAAGGTATTAGTCAGGCTATTAGTAAGTTCAGCATACAATGCCTCAATTCTACCAATGGATTCAGGAGAAACAGGAGCTCTAACAGTTTCCTCCAGGGTTGAAAGTGGTGAAATAATTGACAAATATAATGCCGCTACCTTGTCCGGAGACTGCTTCATTGTGCCCCATCTAATTCTCCTTCTATTGTTAGAGTGTTTTAAGTTATTAGCTGGAGAAGAATCAGAGGCCACGGGATTATAAAGACCTGGGAGCTCCAACTCTAGCATCAAGGCATGATGGTCACTATCATGTCTCGGTATGACAGCAAAGTCAACAACCCACTGCCATAGCCTTGTCTCCACTAGAATATAGTCCAAAAGGGAAGTTTGTCCTATTCTATTTAAAGTTAACTTCACTGGCTGATCCGACTTGGTACGACCATTGCATGCTCTCAAAGAGTGTGCTAGGAGAACCGCATTAATCTGGAGTACCAGCGGAGTCCAAGCCTTAACAGGGGGATCTGAGGGTCAGGAATTAACCACAAGCTATCCTCGTCACTAAAAGAAATATCAGTGGAAGCAGCAAGAGGCTCAAATTGACAGTTAAAATCTCCCCTATAACCAATTTTAAATTCAGGGGGCTGCATCTATAAATGAGTTTAATACATCTATGGTGGGGGATTCCTGGGTAATGCTTACCGGGCGAGAGTAGATGTTGATAAAAGCAACTCTATTGTTTGGGGAAAACGTGAGTACCGTGCACTGAATATCATCGGACAAAGTGTCCAGCTGTTCAACAGTGCAATTCAAATGGGTAGCAACCCAAGTAGACAATCCCCCAGAGGGCCTACCTCTTCCCCCCGAGGAGGCCATCACATTATAAGTTGCAAAACCCACCCTCACAATATCTTCCCTTGCCCATGTTTCCTGGAACATACACACCTCAAATTCACCCAAAAATTGCTCCCAGTCAGGGGAATGAAGCATGTTTTTAATTCCAGCAATGTTCCAGGATAAAACCTTCAACCTTTGGGCAGAGTTTGGGTTGCTGCACTGGGGATTACTATTATTAAGATTGTGGTTTGCTGGAGCCGACAGGGCCAAGATGTCCGTTACAGGTTAGCTCCCTAGGGCTTCAAACCTGCCAAGAATGAAAGTTAAGGAATCAGAAGGATAAGGGGCTGGTGGGTTAAGTACCAGCCCACGGCTCCCAAGATGGACTATACCTCCCTGTTGAATTTCTAGTTGGGAGACCTCTTTCTCCTCCCCACTTCCACCATTGTTGATCTGGCTCTTCTGCCCACTAGAACAGTCCCCATGTTCCCCAACCATTCGCCTGGAACCATGTCCAAGAACGTGGGGAACAGTCGACCTAAGTCAGTCAACCTCCTCAAGTACCCCAAATCTATTACCAACTGGGATGTTATATAGAAGAGGTCTAGGGGGAGGGTGTACAATTGGAAACACTTGGGGCCAGTTTACTGGGATCCTATTGTTTGGGGTCCGAGATTGACAGTGGGAATAAAAAAAGTCCAAAGTAAGGGCTTTGATCCCGGTATTTAAAGCAAAAGGACCAGCCCACTGGGCTACTAAAGTGTGTACAGACAAAGTGTTGTTAAAGTTGATGACTATACAGTCCCCTTGTATGGATTTAGGGTTCTTGCCCACCCATCCCACTCTACGGACCATTATTATTTCTCCTGCCCTGTTGTAGGAAAACTGCTTGTGCCTAACCAACCAAAAAAGACACTTGTTCCTAAGATCAAACTGGGTTTCCTTCTGTCCTTTTTTTAACTCGGGTACACCAGTCAGTAGGACAACATAAGGAAGTGAAGCAGGGGGCAAGTTGATGGTTGGTTGTATTAGTAATCCCTGTCCACTGCCTTCTACCTCTACAGAGTCCACCCTGTCCAGTCCCACCCCACACTCTAAATGGGCAGGTCTGCTTCTAATTCGAGTCTCCTTATTCAAAGCAAGATTAGGAGACTCATTCATATTAGAGGAGCTCTCTGGACCTGTTCCAGCCCTCCTCTCTTGGGCCGATGGAATACCTAAATCTTCTAGGTGCCCCATTAGGGACTCGACTGGGTTTGAATTGGAGTTCCCCATCCCACTAGCAGCTCCACCAACAACCCTTAGTCCATTAACGGACCTAGATTGCCCGGAAAGGGGTGCCTTACGTTGTCCGTCTGGGAACTACAATCAACCCTTGTCCCTTTAGCGGAGGCGGTGCTTACAGTGCAGGTTGCCTGGCTACTGGGGCCGCTTAAGTGGCCGGTACCCAAAAGGTTTAATAGGTGAGCCAGCTCCTCCGCAACAATATGCAATCTGTGGATGTAAACCTGTGGAAAGAAACTGTTTTAAATTCTGCTCTAAAGGAAAGTGACTTTTTAAAGACGTGGCAGACACTTACGTCAATACAAAAAGCAAGTTCAATACTCAATGAGACCCCTTTACCAGCAACTGTGAAGCAGTGAGACATTTAAACACATCCCAGTACCTACAATTACAATTTGACAAGACCACCATCGCCCCACTGTATGCAATGGTAGCAGTGCTTAATTTGTGCCAGTGGTTTCTGGTGCTCAGCACCAGCACGTATTTGTCAACATCAGCACTTATGACAGCTGCCACATGCTGGCACTGTTTATGTAATTTAGAGATGAGCAGAACAACAGCTGTTTATTAATTCAATGTACATTAAATCCAACTAACTCCTGCCACCCAAGCCATTCTTGTTGCTTTGTGGGCCTCAAATAATCTGAATTGTCACACTTGTAGCAGTGTGATGGTTTGAAGTTGTGCACGTACTGTCATTGGCAGCGATCGCACGGCCAATGGGTAGTGCAAGCTGCAGTGGCCTTCTGACAAGGGCCCTGGGATTTACTTTTTTTTTTTTTACAAATTAAGCACTGAATGCAAGCAATACTTTTAAACCCAGAAAGAACTCTAAGTGTATCTATTAGAGCAGTATATTAAATACCATAATGTATTGTTACAGTTTATGCAAATAATTTTACACCATACATAAACAACACATATACTATAAACATGTTATGCATAACACCCACCAACTTAAAATATAACAAGACACCTGATAAATTCATCCACAAGGTGTCTGTTCTGTGGGGCTGGTGCTCTTCTGGTGGACACAGGGGACAGCACCTTCTGAAGCAGGTAGTGAGTTGGTCACATAAACATGCACTGAATTTTGATTCCTGCGATGAATTTATCAGGTGACTTGTTATATTTTAAGTTGGACACCTTGTGCAGAATGGATGTTGTGTCTGATGTCACCTTGACCCTCCAGCATCCAGCTTGCCTCGCATGGGGCTGCACAACGCAGTACCGGGGCCGCAGCAGTGGGGCCCAGTGAGTCTACACACACTGCTGAGTCATTCTGTTAAGAACCTGAGGGTCAGCACAGTGCCACGATTCTATATGGCATACTGTATACTGATTTAAAGCCAGCCTGCTTTTGCCATATATAGGATAAAACCTAGGGCAGTCGTTCTGAAATATCAATAAATATAATCCACAGTGCATTCCCATGTGCCCGCTTCTTCGGTCTCATCTTCAAAGCAACCTTGCCTGGCAGCAAGCTTCAAAACCCACGTGTCTGGCATGAAGGACACAAGGAGAGGATGCAGACTAAGGGCTAGAGCGGCCGACCTCGAAGCAAGAGAACAGGGTTCGAGTCTCCGCATGGACACTCAACATCCTGTGATTTTGGGCAAATCAGGTAATCTCCCCGTGCCTAACAAAATGAATGTGTCCGTGGTGCTAATGTAAAGCAGCTCTGATACCTTTGGGTCGAGTTTGCGCTATATAAAACTCCCCCCACCCCCCAAAAAAGAAAGATTTTGATGCTCTCGGCAGAACTCAACAAAACCGAGTTCGTACTCGCACAAAATCCCCGCTGAACTCACATGCACACATGTGGACCCCGACCAGGTAACTGTAAAATTGCCGCGATGCACACCGAAATAAAAGACCTTTGAAAAGAGCAATAAACCTGAACGAAAGCCCAGCGCTCGCAGAGCCAAGGAGCTGCGGATGCTTGTAGGCCACCGATGCTGTCACCGTAGGGAAGCCGTCTGGCTGACCTCTAGCCAGCTGTCCGAGGGCAGGGTTGGATTGGGATCAAAAATCGGCCCGGGCACACCAAAAGAAGTGGCCCACATTTGCGTATTGCCTTTCCGCAAAACACTGCTTCGGCCAAGTTGTATGAAAAGAAAAGGAATGGAGGGACATGTTTTATTAACTTCACTTAGATAAAAAAAAAATGCACAGATTAGTTCACACTGCTGAGCCACACATGAATGCAAGTGAGACCACTTCTGCTCAGGCCCCCTGCCCCCGCTCAATCAGCATACATTAATGGGCCGGCCCAGCGAGAGAAAGGGAGTGATACCTCCGCCCATCTGCCTCTAGAAAGGCCACTTAGGCACCCACTGGGGTGCTGGCGGCATCCTAACAGCATAGACAGCCCCCAAGCTGCCCAAAAAAGCAGCCCACAGCTAGAACTCGGCTACCGGCCCTTCGGCCATTTCCCGACTGCCTGCGTTACCAATCTGACCCTGTCCGAGGGAAACCGTGGGTACGGTTGCCCCAGCCATTCCCCATCGGCTCCAGTGATAAATGTTCGAGTGATGTACAAAACAACAGGAAAGAAGAGTGCCAGGCCAGGAGGCCTTCACAGGCCTGGCTTGCGGCCTAGATGAGCCTGGATGTGGTAACCTCTTACGCTCAGCTTTCAAGAGTTGCCATCAAAATATATTCATGCTCATTCTCTGTCATCACGCCTGTGCTGACTGACTGAGCTGCAGGATGGGACTCCCACTCTAGGAGTGGGATTGGTTTTGTCAAAGAAAGAACACAAAGAGAAAAAGCCAGCATTTTAGGCAGTTCCAAATCTTTTGCTTTTAGAGGCTCTAGTTAATTTGGTAATGAGAATAAAAATCCACCCATCCAGTTCCATCTCACTTGGCGCCATACTTGTCATTTGACCGCTATGTCCACTAGCGGTCATCGGATCCCTGGGGTGTGTGTCTTATGGCTTTTTTCAGCCTTCTGTCTGTGATGCCTGCACAAACTAAGCCATGCGCCTAGGAAGATTCCTGTGCAACTACCACTTTCTTCCTTCGGCTTCATTGCTCTCCTAAGATTAGAGTCTGCTCCATCTCCACGCCTTCCGTAAAAGAGACTGAGATAAGGTCTCCCACACTGCCTGAGTATCTTGTACTTGCCATTCAACAGTTGTAGGATGACCTCGGAGGAGGGTAGGTGCGACTAATCAGTCCCGTCATCTTACAAGTGTCCCTCAAATTGACCGGGACCCTCCATCTTTCCTATGGCGCATTACCCCGCCTCTTTTGAGGTGGAAACATAAGCCGGCATATACCCAGGGGTAGGCCGGTGAACAGTTTTAGGTCATCCCTGATTAGAAGGGAGAACGCAAGCCCCAGATCGGGGCACACCTTTTTTTGTTGTCTGGTCCTGATGAAGTGCCGCCCGATCCCTGGGCTCTAGAGGCACGAAACATGTTGACCACTTTTCACTAGAAGCTATCCTGGTACTTGACGACCACATGATAGCACCACTGTTTTTACCTAGACATGGTACCCTTCATTCATAAAACTTGCTTTTAGGATACCGGAGCCTATTTTAGCCACCACTCACTCACACCACTAGTTACACGGTTAGCTAGCTCCCTCACTTGCACTCATCCACACAGTGTTTTCGGATCAAAAGATCTCCGACAAAGAGCCCCCAGGCCCGTCAGGCATTGCAGCGCCGGACCGACGAGGAGCGCCCAATGATGAAGCATGACACCCTAACAGGTGTGTGAGGGCATCAAGATCTGACTTTCAGGTCTTCCTGCGACAGGACTTCCGACCACTTGGGTCAACCTTTAGTGACCACTGTGGCGAAGGAGGAACTACCCCTATTTTTGATATTCACTAAACACAATAACATACATAAACGACCAAAGCTGCTCTGGTCTCACACAAAAAGCTCAAACCAGAAATCTGCATGACAGAACCCTCTTTGAGAGCACATACCTCCCCTCTAATTTGACCAGGTCCTTGTATTCTCCAAATAGGGAACCACTTCCTATCACTTGGATGTAGCCCACTGGAAAGAATTGACTACTGTCCGACAGGGCAATTTTTAACAAGCATAGTTCAATACCAGATTTCCCTCAGATACCCATATTGAAGCCAGAATAGTTTGGGTCGAAGGCCACATCTGGGGCAGCATTTGACACCTTAAATGAGATGCGCCAGGCAAACTGGGACAGTGCATCCTATTGTATATAATGCACAGCCACCAGTGTGGCAGTTTAGTGAAAGGCAGAGCAGCCGTTTAAATCAGCTGCTTCATTTTTTTCACAGTTGAGGCAGCATCTGGTGAGCAATTCAAACAGGGAACAGAGATCCTCCTGCAGGCAGGTGTAGTGAATGACTGCGTCCGCTTGAAGGGGGATGTCTGGGGTACCCATTGGATGCGCTTTCAGAGGGAGGCACAGCAAAGTGTGCCTCCTGATAGCCTGTTTGCCTCTGCACTGATGTCCATAATGCCGTTTGGGTGAAGAGGCAAAGCAGTTTCCTCATTGCATGAGGCTACACCCCGGTTCAAATGAGGGAATGCCACCTTCAGATAGCTCTGGCAGTGCCCATATTACAGAAGGAGCTGCATAAGTGCCTGTTGCCCCTTTTGTCAAACTAAGGTGCCCACATGGGTGTGAGAAGTGGCTGCAAATGCCTTTTGTGTCTCTGGGGTGCATTAGATAATACAGCCCCTGATGAACCAAAGTGCTTGTAACTCTGGGAATCTAATGAGTTGCTTTATTTCTCGGCCTCCCATCTTCTCTTCATCTGTAATTTAGACCACATCTTTCTGCCTCCCTTGACCTTTACATTTTAAAATTCAAACTATAAAAAATGTAAATGTAAATCCGTATTTGTAAAGCGCGAACTACTCACCCTTACGGGTCTCAAGGCGCTGGGGGCCGTCGTGGAAATTAAGTGAGCTATTGCCCAGAGTCACATGGTGCTGAGCTGAGCTGCCGCAGGGGATCGAACCGTGAACCCTGTGCTCTGAAGTCAGCTGCCCTGGCTGCTGCACCACACCTCTTCCACCATTGGTCCATATTTGGCAAAGCTCGAAACCTCGCCTTTCTTGTTTTTTTATGA
This sequence comes from Calotriton arnoldi, assembly GCA_963921515.1. Taxonomy (NCBI): domain Eukaryota; kingdom Metazoa; phylum Chordata; class Amphibia; order Caudata; family Salamandridae; genus Calotriton; species Calotriton arnoldi. The sequence continues at coordinate 1,628,834 of CAWUFW010003973.1, forward strand.
AGAAAAGCAGTTTAAAACATAAAAAAGAACACTTCTGTAGATAGATGTACCATAACCATATTATCTCATGCTGCTCATTGTACAATGTAGGGGTTCCTTTGCTCATTTTGAAAGTGGACTGCTTATATAAAAATGTAAAATAAAGTGTTTGAAACAAGCTACTAATGTATGCTTTTGATATTTTTTCAGATATGAGAAATCTTTGTGCAGGGCCAACAGCTGGTCTTTCTTGGAGAACATGAGGAGGAAGCATGCCTCAAAAATCTGAAATGTGAAAAGAAGCTTACAGAAAACTCAGATTGTGTAACTATACCTTGCAGTTTTTTCTTCAATTTTTCTTTATACACTTGTTAATGGTATTGTTTTGTGCAGTGTCATGGGTCCTTTTGGGGTAAGTAACTATTTATTAAAATAAATCTAATGTTCACACATCATTTAAGATCGATTTCATCTTAATCAGTTTTTTCAGTCTTTTGCCAGAGAAAGTCATCATATTTGAAAACAAAAACCTTCAGTTAATAGCTTGCACCTCCAATAAAGGAAAGATCCAAGGAGCATGGTATAGTGACGCAAGCTGCAAGGCGTCTTTTGAATGCCTTTTATAACAGTGTCTGACACGTTGCATCCCACCACAATTCTCTTTTTGGCATGGAGCCAGTAACCTCCCTAGTATTTACTTATCAGCAAATGTGGGTTCCTAAATTTTGTTTGATGAACCATAAATAGGAAGTGACATTTGCAGAGTGTGTTCCAGTATAACACAAACTTCAAAAAGTAAATCAACCCTATGCTGAAATTAAATCTTTCAGGAGTAATCCCCAGCAACTCCTAGAGTAATCTACACTTACCGTGCAGTTGACACGAAATCATCCAAAGTAATTTAGGCTCATCCTGAAGTTGTCATGAAATCAGACTAAAGTAATCCACACTCATTTTAAAGCTGTCTTGAAAACACCCAGAACTAATTTTCACTCATCCTAAAGTTATCATGAAATCATTCTAGAGTAATCCTCGCTCATCCTAAAGTTGGCCTGGAATTATCCAGGAGTAATCCACTCTCATCCTGAAGTTGTCACTTAGTATTCTTGGGGTAGTAAGAGATCATCACACACTTTCAATTGAATTCATCAGACCATCATCCTGGGGTAGTTTTAGTGATGATTCTAGAGGCAACTTATTTAAATATTTCACCCTATTCACATACTTCAGGATGGTTTTGGATGACTTCACCAGATCATTACAGGAAAAGCCCAGCTGAAGTCATTGGAATACTTCATAATGACTCCAGGATAAACTTCCTTTTTGACTTGGTAGAACTCATGACCACGAAGCGTGCCAACAAAGAGTCCCTACGTCATGCCTTTCCAGAATTGGTCATGAGCCCCAGGGCCCTTGAAGCCCAGGCACGTCAGACAAGATATGAAGAGCTAAGAGGAGCAAAGATGCAGGAAGCCACAACAGCCTGTCATTGGTGGATATCTAACAATAATGTGTTTAGTAATACACTATCATCATGCTTAATTCCTTACAAGGGAATTGGAAGAGTGAACACAAGCTTGCTCACTGGCACATAGGGAGAAAGATTGTGAAACATGGAGAACATCCTTTCTGTTATGTTCAAGAGTAGTGAAATGCCCACTGGGAAAGTTGGCATTTATTCATTGATTTATATGGCGGGTACTTGCAGTGTGGATACCTCTATTATCAGATTCAGGAAGGCCTTAAAAACCTGGCTGTTTAGGCAAGACTAATTTCCTGATCTTTCTTTGTTTCTCTGTTTAGTGGCTGGTGCAGCGCCGAGACACCTATGAGCATTTGTTTGCGCTTTATAAAAATATAAATTTAAAAAAATCAGATCAAAAAAATCACATGGTGCTATGCTGTGCACATTGACTCAGACTTTCCCCACTTTCCCACAGGCTGTCTTCTCTTTCCAAAATGTCAGCAGCAGAACAGAAGAGCGCCCCCATTCCAGCCATATGACTTTGGACTTAACTAACACTTGGATACCAGCAGGGAGTTCACCTGAATGTAGCTAATGTACCGATCATGGTTCCACTAGCCAGTGCTTGTGGAGTCAGGATACAGGGGCCCCACATGAATTGTCGAAAAGCAAAGACAGAGGAACTTTTAAGGACAAAGGAAAAAGATAGGGACGTCAAAGCTGCACAGGCTGATGGGGATATTCGTCCTTGCAGCGAGATTCACAGAGTGGGTACATTGCTTCAGGTAACAAAACGTGTTGCACTAGAGGCAACTATCAGAATTACTCTGAATCCTGCCTGCTGTAGAAACATATATCTGAAAGTCCCTGATTCTAATGTTGACAGGGCCAACTCCGCATCTAAGCGTTCAGAGGTTCACTAAAGAAGCACAGAGGTGCTTAAACGTGACGTGACTTGCTATTCGCAAATGCCAATAAAATGCATCACACTGACTTTTATTACAGGGCCACATTGGCTGCTATGAAACGGCAATACCTGACGTAAGTGCTATATACAATAAAAAAAATCGTTGTAGTATGGGCCGGTTATGTTTAAGTCGAACCCAGCTGATAAAGTGAGATGTTTAACTAAACGTTAACAAATGAAAGGTAGAGAATGTCTCTACTCAGTTTGATACCTCAGCTCTCTGAGGCAACGAAGGAGATAAGAGGGCCTTTCAAAAACTAAACAACTCGACGCGAGTTGACCTCTGTACTTTACAAAGGTTGCAGTCTAGTGTGGACGAATGAGACTTGGCTCTTATGACCTCATGCCAAGTGTGGGATAATCCTGGGAGGTGATACTATTAGTAAGTCAAATAGAGATACTGTGGTGTTGTTTATCCCGGTATACCCTCAATTACGCGAGTTCTGCAGGTCAAAACGGGGGAACATGGTAATACTGGATGGTTGCCTCAGTTCCGAGCTACAAACCTCAGAACCAAGCAGGTTCTCATTCGCATATATTTTGCAGGTATAACTTGCGATTGATTTACCCGTCATATGGTATGCCGAGAAAGACTTAACATTGGACATTTTGCGCATGACCTAATGATTTAGGTGCAAAAAGGGGTTCTGGCCAAAGAGCCTGTTTTGGAGGGGATGTGTAAAAGTGCATTAGCACTCCAGGCCCCCTCTGGAGGGACCTGTAAGGGACTGCGAATTACTGTCTAGGGCAAGGGTGTGCATTTCCTCCAGCAGGCGGTGCGCAGTGAACGCCTTTGAATACTCGGCTATTTCACTGGGTTCGCTTACTCCAACCTGTGAAATTCGAATGGAATGAAGCGAAATGTTTGTGGATATTAAATGAGGACAAAGGTCATGGACACAACGCAAACACTTAAAGAGCTGTACGTGAATGTCTCTATGCAATACCAGTGAGCGTCAATGAGAACACACTTCAAATTAAATCCCACTCTTTCCATCGACTCTGGTAAATGAAAGTCGACTCAACCTTGGAAGGACATGAAGCTCAGCTACAGCGGGCACATTAACCTCCCGAGATGCCTCGCTGACGCCTTGGTGATGCAATAGGTTTAAAACAAGCTATGCAGCTAAATACATCTACGGCAAATGTTGTTCGCACCCCTCGGTGTAACAGGTCTGGGTTTTCAGGGTATTTTTTGCCTTCAGTTTTAAACTGTCACATTATAAATTGAAAATCACACTGTCTTGTAAATGAGCTGGTCTTTAAAAGTTCTTAGATGACGAGTAGAACGTTAACGAGTGTATACTACCTCGAAGAATGAAGGAACAATCCCTTCGAATAAAAAAAAAAAGTAACTTGTGCTATATGAGCAACCTGAATGCGGGCTGTCTCTTTGCAGAGGAGGAGATAGCAGGGAGCAATAGCACTCGGGCAGCTCAACTAAAGTAAATATTGCATACCCACTATCTAATCCCGCTTTGGTATGGCTGACTAATTAATATGTTAACAAGTGATAAACTAGCATTCCAACAGGTGACAGCAATTCAGCACTGTGGGCACCTTCTGAACTCTAAATGAAGCATTCTGGGCTAGCAGTGGTTCTTTAAAGATGGATCACTCCCACTAAACAATTCTGATGCAGATTAAAGGCACTACATAAATGCTTTGCTTAGACTGTTTTGGGAAGTTTAACTAGAAATTAATGTATTTTTTCACTGTTGGTCCGCTGTTATTTTTTTATTTACAAGATGACTGAGAAGTGCATTAATAACATGCAAAATCATTAAAATGTGTGCAGAGTGCTTTAATATTGCCAAATATAGTACAGAAGCATGTCGGAAACAACACAAACGTGAAACTACAAAATCCAGGGTGCTTCAGTTCGGGTTAGCAGACATCGCTGTTGCGCGGCCTGTCTATGGTGTCTGTCCAAGTCACAAGCTTACGACTCCACATCTAAAGTGGTGCAAGAAGAAGAGAATCAATCTCCTTGCTCTAAAACAGGACAGGTATAGGCCTGATATATATATATATATATATATATATATATATATATATATTTTAATTTTTTTAGAGTTTTATATAGCGCGAACTAGACCTGAGACATCGGGTATCAGAGCGTTTTACATGAGTACCAGTTCCGTTACAGATGGACACATTAATTTATGTTAGGCACGGGGAAATTAAGTGATTTGCCCAGAATCACAGGATGTTGAGCTTCGTTGTCGAGACTCGAACCTAGTTCCCCAGCTTTCCCAGCTTCGAGGTCGACCGCTCTAGCTGTAAGGCTATATTGAAGTATGGATTTTACTCCGTCGGGTCAACGGGATACCCACACTCCAAATTTAGAGATGTCTGTCGGCTCACAGGACATCTCTAACCACTGGTAAGCACTGTCGTCACACAGCAGTTCCTGTCAACATATTGGAAATGTGTCCTACCACTCTGTCGACATGACGGTGTTACCCGTCACACTTTCAATACATTTTTTATTTTGAAAAAAATCCCAAAGCAGGATTTAAAAAATAAATAAAAATAATGACCCAATTCACAATGGAAGTTTTCTCTTTCTCCTTTAAAAGTGTTTACTTTCACTTACTGCCACGTTTTTGACGGCGATATCTTAAAAGTAAAAACTGGCCATTCGACCGGCTAAAGTGGGCAGAGGATCAAATGGCCAAACATCCGATGGCCCTTAGTCCGTTGAGCCATCGGGGAGTATGTGAGTGAGGAAAACTAATTAGTCTCCATCACTGACATACTGAAGGTCCATCTTACTCTAAATGAGGCCGGTAGACCTTTACTTTGGAGAGAAGGTACTCCGTTGCCTTGGCAATGGAGTACCTTTCATGCCAAACTCTAAATCAGGCTGTTACGTTTTTATGGCAATCTCCCCTGCTCTCAATCTTCCTGCAAGCCTACCATTAACGGAACAGTCTCCAAAAGACAAACTAGCGGTCCTGGCCTAAACAACGACTCGAGAGATTGGTTTGAATAAAGTCTACAACACAGGGTGACGAGGCAGCACAAAAGAGAAGAATGAATTTATAGGATCACCTGTTGTCAACTTTAATGTTACTAATATTTCATAAAGGAAGAGCTACTAAGGCCTGATTGAAAAGAAAATGGGAAAAAAGGATTGTAGTTGCTTTCTACTTAACTTGAGCATTGAACTCCGTTAGCTGACTTCTCCAATCCAGAATCCTCCAGTCAACATACTGCACGCTAAATTGTTTTTCATTTTAATCGGAATCATCAAGAGCGCAGAAGTCAGTAAATCACAGTTCCCATCATTTCATAAATAAAACAATGTTTAGAGAGTGACAGCATTCGAAACAGAAACATTTTTCCTCTTCAAAGATAGATTTTGCTTTATGCTGTAACTCTCATTCTCTTTGATAAAGGGACATCTGAATAATGTCAATTAACAAGTGTATTCCCCCTTTTAAATGCTCCATGAATCTAAAAGGTGTTGAGCAAGTGCTATATTACGTTATTACTTTGCGTCCCATGATTCATATATGAGCTTGGACAGCGACTGACACCCACTTGTTAGATGAATCTTTTAATCATAATGCTCAAATAACAGTGCATTGAAAAAAATGTCAGAAATGTGCCTTTGGGATTACTCCTATGATTCGAGAAAATTGTCTTTTTGGAATCCACAGAGAATTCCAAGAAATCGTTTTGGAAAATGTGTGACAGACCCAGAGTTTTAGTATTGAAATAGAGAGAAACCTCCATATTCAGAATTCTAACCAGATGTACTAACTGGCAACGTACACTTATCTTTTTTTCGTCTCTTCACAGAAATCTCTTCCTATAAATTAGGGGCCCACTCCCCATTTCTATAATGAAAACAAACACCCAAGCTCGACAGCAGTAACTTTTCATGCATTACCAGAGTGGTAAAAGCTTGCAAAGCTACCATTGTGTGGATAATAACCAAATTTTCCTGGTGGACGCACTAAGGAACCCCCACAATCCTGATCTTAGACGAGAATTTGGGAATGCAAAACATCAACCAGAATGACAAAGTCAAATTACAATGCCTAATAAGTTACTTGCCTTGCATCAGAAGCTGCTCAACATACAAGCATCTGGTGGCACCCAAAACTGGTGGCACCCAAAACAGATGTAGCGAATAATGAATGCATGTTGAAGTATCTATTAATGCAACAAACACATGGCGACCCAGATATAAAATCTAGCGGACTGCAACATCATCTGGTGCCTCATTCCCAAAACTCCCCGATCCAGACCACATTTTCTATTATTATTTGTATTTGGGACTTTGATCAGATGGTTTAGACTATGACTCTCCCATATAGTGAAGGCAACCCATCCATAATGCCCTACTAGGCCTCATCCCAATAAAGAGGGTGTGGCCATTCCTACTGTGGCCAAAAACGCAAAAGGTTGCTTGAATTTACTTCCGAAGTGTGTCTCAGGGTGATTACGAAATCTGTAATGTATTTCAAAAACGTATAGCCTCCTCAAATGAGCTGAAAGCTCACTTTAAGTAGGTGTTTCCACCTCACCAGGTGCTCATTGTGTCATATCAGCACTTCACCGGATGACAGCATGAATAAAAAAGCCAATATGGTGTAACACAGAAGAACGTAGTAGGGTTGCTCAAAAACGCCAGACATGACCATGTAAATGCCCTACTTGAGAGGGCTACCAAAGAAGCAGACAGAACTACAATGTGATAAAAAAATCACGACTGCGAGGTTTGTCCTTGGGCTCAGAAAAGCCAATAGAACTAAGATCAATCTAAAGTTTATCCTCTAACTGCAGATGAAGAAAAAGTTTCTCATTGACCTGCCTGGTTTTCAAATGTGTTCACTGAACTGCTCCCAGTTACCTGCAAGACACATTACATGACACGTTGGCTATATCAATCTATAAATGGTCCTGGTGTGCTGTTCCGCCTTGCCACCAAATTCAGAATTGGCTGGTGGAATCAATGTCATACCTTTGTCATGTCACCTCCAAATATGCGAGGTCACCTTCAAATATATGTGTTCGGGATGTGCACTGTACAAAAACCTCTTGTGTTTGATTTAATAGGCTATAATGTTGCTCCGTCTATAAGAATCAAGGCCATGCATAGGGTACACATAACAACTTATTTGCCTCTTACGTCACTAATAGCATGGTCGTCTGGGTAGGAATGTTTCTACGTTCATGCATTAAACTATCACTGTTCCTAAATACTTCTCAATTCAGTGATACGTATGATGTACTAAGGTGAAAGTCTTACGCAGTTTTTTGGTGTCATATTTTACGTGATGAATGTTGCATTATTTAGCTGCCAAATATTTTCACGGCTTGGCTCATGTACAGGCTTTTAGAGCAAAGCAAGACTATTAGCTCACCCTCCCCTACTCACTTCCCCTCTGCGAAAACATTGTACTGCGCCTTACTCTGCTACTGCACTCATGCTGCATCTGAAGACCATACATTGTGCTCCCTCCCGAACCCTGTGGAATCTGATGGGCGTTATATTGTAATTGTTCTGCTCCTACACTGGTAGCAAGTAAACGTAGAGTTTTTATTGAGTCCGTTATGCTACTGCACACCTGGGTGGACATTCTATTTAGGACTGTCTGCTACTACACTCTTGCCACATCTTTTTGCACCTTATGTTCCAACTATTTTTCGCCTCCTGGTGCTCCCAATATTGTGACTTTTCTACTGCACTCCTGTTACATTGGATGCTGCTTTAAACAACGACTGTTCTTCTCCTATTAGCATGTTGCGTCTGGGTTGAACTTATATTACTGCTGCTTCGCTCATATCACATCTACGTGAACCTATCATTTTGACTGTTCAGCGCTCAGTTCGCATCTTGTGTGTTATGCATGCTGATAGGGCTACAGTTATGCTCACTTGCATCCGGTTCTGTCACTTCACTCCTCAGTAGTATTGCTGCGGAAGAAAGATGGATCCTTTATTGTGCTTTTGTTTAATGAGCCGCTCACACTGCCTCTGGCTCAGCCCGTTACTTTTACTTGATCTACTGCAGAATTTGGGATCATTTGGTTGCTCTGATCCATTAGGACTATGCTCCTGTTTGGATAGAGGCATTTTGTTCTCTTATTTTACTCCAGCGGCTATCTACTGCTTCTCTCAGTCTTCCCCCCCTCATGATCCCAACAAGTCCACTTCAACAGCTGCTGACTGTGTAGTAAGCATAAGCAGTACAAACACTCAAACGTTGCAAGTCCTGTTTAGAACATCAGAGAGGTACATGTAGCCTTTGGCTTCAGGCCTTTTGAAGCGCATGTATGGGTCAGTGTGCAGTTTGCACATCACAATTTCACGAAATTGGAACAGGAGCTCAACTCTTTGGGCCTCCTCAAATGCATAAGCATGCTGCAATGCATGTAAGCTTCAGAGGACAATTATTTGGACAGTGAATTAAGCTTGTGTCCATTTAACTCTGCTGCTACAGAGGGCATATTTTAAGGGAACTTTACAAGGTATTCAGGTCTACAAAGTGCACTAAAACAGGACATGTTCTGTATAAATTGCAGCTTGGTACAACTTAACCAAAAAGCTACACCGTTTGCAAATCAGGTTATTGAGCAAATCTATGATTTGCAAAACAGTGGAAAGGAAGTTTCAATCAAACAAGGGCGTGGAACAGCATTGTTCTGTAACCGTCATTTTAAGGATGGAATGCAGTGCTCTTCACATTTACGGCGATTTATGAATGTATGGAGATTTATACATTTTAAAAGAAAATACAATTTTGTTAAAACGTGTCATGGAGGAATGTGTCACAACTAGTGAAACAGCATACAAGGTTTAAGAGGAAATCTGTCACTGCATATCTGACAATTGTTAATAAAAAACATTAATATTCAGTAACTGGGGGAAAAAAAAGAAAGATTGGGGTAATCGTCACTGCTTCAAGTCGTCGCCTCCTATACTAAAGACAGCAAAGTCCTTCTTGACTTGTAGACAAACACAACGTTAAACCTTTTTCAGTGTCTAATTATTTCATTTGCACTTCATAGCTCATCTCCATTGTTTGAGGGAATTTCATAACCAGCCCTTGATTTCCTTATCTCACTACAATTGTGTTAAACCTGGCATCTTCTGGCGTGAGTTCCCCTGCCTTTTTGCTTCTGACCTGTTTTTGACTGTGTGCTGAATTTCGTTTTTGCTGGTTTTAGGACTCTGGGCACTTTACCACTGCTGACCAGTGCTAAAGTGCAAGTGCTCCCTCTGTAAAATGAATTGTCAAGTTGTTTATCCATGTTTAGCATATTTGATTTACTAGCAAGTCTCTAGTAAAGTGCACCAGAGGTGCCCAGGGCCTGTAAATCAAATGCTACTAGTGGGCCTGCTGCACTGATTGTGCCACACATGAGAAGCCCCGCAAACATGCCTCACACCTGCCAGTGCAGTGTCTGTGTGTGCAGCGTTAAACTGACATTTCGACCTGGCAAGTGCACCCACTTGCCAGGCCCAAAATTTCCCTTTTTCTACACGTAAGTCACCCCTAAGGTAGGCCCAAGGTAGCCCCATGGACAGGGTGCAGAGTATTTGGAAGGTAGGACATGTACTGGTATCTTTTGTCCTGATAATGAAATACTGCTAATTTAGTTTTTCACTATGCAAGGACTATCTCTCCCATAGGGTAACATAGGGATTGCCTTGAAATATCTTTAAAGTGTAATTTCCCATTGGGAGCAAATAGGGATTTGGAGGTTGGGGTCTCTGAAGTCACAATTCAAAAATACATATTTTGGTGCAGTTGGTTTTTAAATTGCGTGTTTGAAAAATACCACTTTTAGAAAGTAGACATTTATTTGCTGAACCATTCTGTGACTCTGCCTGTCTGTAGAATACACGTCTGGGTTGGCTGACAGTTGGGCTCTTGTGCATGCACTCTAGACAGTCACACAAAGGGAGCTGAGGTGTGCCTTGCATATCCTGATGGCCCATCACCAGGCTGATGGGCCTTCCTGAGCCAGAGTGGTGGGACGAGCTGTCGCTGACACCTGAACAGGGATGTGCCTGTCCTCACACAAATCTGTCTCCACCCCCTGTAGTGTGTCTGGAGCCAGGTCAGGGAAAGACAGGGTCTTGTGCACCACAAAGACTTTCCATTGAAGTTTGCCTACTTCAAAGGTAGAAAGGGGTATAATTATTGGACCGCTGACACCCCAAAATCAGAACACTTCTTGACTGAGGACATTCTGCCAGGAAGAGCTGGATGCTGTAGGAGGGACTGCCACTCTGCCTGTTGCTTTGTTGTTCTGGCCTGCTTCTTGCTGTTTCTGTCCTGGGAGTGAGAGGACTTGACTTTGCTTTTTACATCCTGCTTCCAAGGTTCTCCAATGGCTTGTGCGTGCTTGCCTCCTCTTAAGAAGTCTCAGGGACATCAAAGTCTTCACCTACCAGTGCCTGGGCTCAACTGCTGAGACTCCTGTCTTGCCAAGTGGTGCCAATTCCAGTTCAGTTCCTGCTGCTCTTGGAAGTGAAACCTGGTGATCTTAAAGAGAAAATCGACGCAATGACTCGTAGCACCTGTTTTCTCGACGCATCACTGCAAAAGATAGACGCATTGCTGCAAAAGATAGATGCATCACTGCAAAAGATCGAAGCATCGCCGCTGCCTGCAACGAAGCGTGGTTCCCGCTTAAAGCTTCAACCACGACTTTCACCGCAGGCCCCAGCACGCTACTGCGAGTCAGAAGAATCGACCCAGCGTGAATCCTGAGCACCGTGTCACTGACGTCCGTGGAACCCACTCCGACTCAGCACCTGCTCGCAGCTGTAGAATCCAGACAGCGCCTGCCTCGTGGCTGTGAAATGAATGCAGCACCTGCATCGCCGCATCAAGGCAGCAAGTCTGAATTTTCGACACATTTTCTCTCGACGCCTACTCTTCGGCGACACCGCAGTAAGGAACTGAGGCCGAGTGTCCGGAAACCGACGCATCACCTCCCCTACCAGTAAGTAACCGCTGCATCACCGCCCCTACCCAGCAGTAAGGAATCCGACGCATCACCTTCCCTGCCAATAAGGAACCAACGCATCACCTCCCGTGTAGTAAGGAACCGACACATTGCTTTGCTTTTCTGGCGCCATACCTCCACTGCGCCATGCACTGTCTTCGATTTTTGACGCATCTAAGGTTCTTCATGCTAAAACAAATGCATCCATTGATTTCTATGGACTAAACTGGCTTAATCTTTTAAAAGTGATATTTTGACTTGTGTATGTTGGATTTTTGTTGTTTTCTCTTGTTTCATTCAGATAAATATTGGCTATTTTTCTAAACTGGTGTGGACTCCTTTTGTAGTGTTTTCACTGTGTTACTGTGTGTGAGTAACAAATGCTTTACACATTGCCTCTGAGATAAGCCTGACTGCTCATGCCAAGCTACCAAGAGGGTGAGCGGGATTATCTTAGCTGGGTGACTTCCTTACCCTTCCTAGAGTGAAGGTCCCTACTTGGACAGGGTGCGAACCACTGACAACTAGAGACCCCATTTCTAACAAATTGTCTCACTTTTTTAAGGATATTACATATTAAATAACTTTTTTTACTACCGTCACCATGGACAACTTAAAACCCATCATCAAACAACAGCTTGGATGCCGAGACATCCCCCACAGCTCATCCACACTTGGGTGTCACCACTCATTTTCACCTTCCCAACATGCCATATGCTTCCCAGACATCAAGTGAGTCATTCACCCTGTAGCCAATCACCTTCCCAAAAATGGTTCACATTCATTGATTTCAATGAGTTCATCTGCTACAAACAACTGTCTTCAATTTCCATGAAGACTAATTAGGATGAGACGCGTGTATAAGGGCATTGTGGGGTGCAGAAATGCCAACTGCCACTGCTTTGCCTTTTATGGAAGTCAAAGCATTTCTTGTGATTTCAATATTGTAAAGTGCCAGGAAACTTGGGGAAGAAGAGTTAATTTGAGAAACAATTTAGTTTGTAATTGGGTGTCTGACTTTTCCCCCATAGAAAAGCTTTTACAACCCTGCCAAATCCACAGGTCACACAAATGCATTTTAATGCCTAACCCAGCATCACTGGACTGAAATATGTCACACAACTTCAATCTAAAGGCACTTTAGCACGCAGTGCTATTTATTGTGGGTGAGAGCTGTCATTCCGAGTGCTGCTGAGTATCATGGAGAGGCCGGGTGGAGAAAAGGTGAGAGGCTGCCATAGATACCGGCACATGGCTGTTGTGATTACTGGATGCTTCTATCAGTGAAGGCCTGCACTTGCATTGTGGTGTATTATTATGCTGAGAGTTCGGAAATAAGGATTCCTTCATGTTTGTGCCCTGTGCAGCAAAAGCCAAGTCAATACTTAGCTTCTCCAGGCCTGTAAGTTAAATGTCACCAATGGGCTGCAGCACACATTGTGCCACTCACTGCAGTAGCCCAACAAACCCGACCTCAGTTTTTCCATTGTAGCCTAGCAGAGCAGTTTTTAAACTGCCAATTCGACCTGTCAAAATAAATCCTTTTGACAGGCCTAAACCCTCCTTGTAAATATCAATAAGCCACCCCAGGTACGCCTTAGTGCCCAAACAGGCATAGTGCTTCAAACTAGGACACATAAAAGTTTCACATGTCCTTACTGCGAAACAGCCTAAAAGCTATTTTCACTGTAGCAAGGCTGGCTGCTTCCATAGGAACATCATGGATTAAATTATTACACCGTATAATGCTAATTTTGGGTTGGTGATAGCTAGAGAAATATTTCAAGGACTCTTTTTTTTAACAGATGGACAATATCCAATTTAATGTTTAAGTCAGTCGAATTTTACATAACTATTAAGAAAAACTTTATTTTGGATAAATCAACTTTTCCCTGCCTAAAGCCTCTGAAGCCTTTCTGTAAGTATTCCAATTGACACCAAGAAGCTGATGTCTTCCCCCCGTAGTGAAGCGTGAATTTCTCCAAGAACAGGGACAAGGGGACTTGGGTGTGGAGAGGTGTTGTCCTTCCCTTGACAGGAAGGCCTTGGGGACAGTGCCAAGGCACTTGATCTAACTTTAAAGGAGGTCTACCCTGTCACAGGCTTATGTAGCTCACACCTGGACCTTCTTTCTCTATTGTTAGCCTAGTCAGGCTGGCACCAATCTCTGTAGGCGGTGGAGTTGCCCCAGAACTGGTTTAGAGTGACCACAGAAGAGGGCTTGCACATTTCCATAGCCACATCTCTGAGTGGGAACAGGGAGCTCTGACCAAGGGAAGAAAGATCTGACATGTTGGATTTAGGGAGAGAGGGGCACTGCGAGATAGCTTACAGCTTCGAAAGGTTTTTCCTGCTGACCAGTTTTAAATGGACCTGATTCCTTCTGCTGGCCTGTGTCCTAACTAACCCCCTCTCTAAGATCCTGGACCCTTGGCTGGTATCAGAGTGTACTCCTCCCTGCCTATCCCTAAAATCTGGAGAGTAGACACTTTTTACCAATCTTTTACCATGAGAGCTAATGATGGACTGAGACCAACCTGCCAAGTTGATCTGCTGAGCGTGCATCACTGCTAGGTTAGAGTTTGCCACAGCTCCCTCTATGTTCTTCTCCACAGCAGCAAACCCGTTTCAGCAGGATGACTTTCAACCAGCATTCAACGACCTTGAAAACTCAGCTGCTGCTGCCTTGCGCCACTGGGGAAATCTGACTTCCACAAAAGTTTTTCCAAGTCAAAACATAGAAGGCTACACTGTACTGAGCCACTGCCTGCATCAAATCGACGTTGAGGACTGTTTGAGTGTGAAACCTGAACTTTTCCAGTTCTGAGCTTTTCACACCTTGGACTGCTTCACCGAGACCTCGTCTTGTGTCTCCTCGTCTTCGATGAGCCCATCTTCAGCCACAGCCTAGGTCAGCTGAAGACTCTGCTACTCAAAAATTGCAACTGTAGCGTATTGTCTACGATTAACCCAGCCATAACTTTCACCTTAGCACCAACCGAGCACAACCAGATGACCGCAGTTGCTGCGTAACACTTTTTGGAACTATTTTTAATTCAAACTTTAAAAATTCATCTCTCAAGCTACCTATATTGAATTTTTGTCTTTTTTGTGTTAATTGATTTATTCTCTATATTCTCTTTATAAAGCTCAGGTAAATTTACCAGTGGCTTTTTAACCGATTTCATAGAACAAAAGTATGATTTGATGTGGTCTGCACCGATATTAAAATATGGGGAGAAAAAAATTAAAATGTTTAGCATTGCTCCATATATTTACTGCACACTTTTAAATAGCTTAGTTAAGTCTGGAAATAAAAAAAACTTGGGCATTCCTATAAAATATTTTCAGTAACCTTCTCAAACAATTTAGAGTCCCAAGCAGTAAATTGGGGCAGCATGGTAGATATCAGTATAGACATATCTAACCTAGCGAATTTATCAAATTAGGAAATTCCATATCATCGAATTTGAAAATACAAGACTATATTTATTTTAATATGCATTTTACCCCACAAGAGAATGTATTACGTCTGGGTATTGACCAAATGGCCGTTGTCCCTATTGCTTGATGCCCAGGACTGATATAATACATGTTTAAGGGCTGCTCTAATATGCAAACTTATTTCGTGAGAATTTTTTGTTTTCGAGTAGCTTAGTAAACAAGCATACAGAAGGTTCCCAGAAATTATGTTTGGGGTTGTGGGTGGGACTGATAACATAGGCAATTATACATCTGCAATTCACAACACGATTTTTTTAGCTATTGTAATTGTGCACATCTGTATAGCGTCATGCTGACATGGTATTGTTCCCCCTACAGTTTGCCCATTGATAACTCGCCATCTTGCTACCTTTTACACTGAACAAGCTTTATATATGTGCAAGTGAAAAGAGGGGTGCCAAGATATGGGGACCTCTATCTATATGAATTGAACGCACACCGTAGGGTATTGAACGATGAATTCAGCAACATTTGTATGTATGTATCTGTATTTTGTACTGCAATATGAATATATATGTTCGGAACTAATTTTTTGTATTCTATATGATCTTTGCTACTTCCTACCAAAATAAAACCCGAGTAGAAGTTATTTCTTGGAAAGCTCAAGCCGGTAGACTAGGTACAAATGCTATCTCGTTAAAATGTTTAATTTCTGCAGGTCGACAGGCCTGAAGACCGCGTTTTAGAAGCGGAAAAGCCCTTCAAAAATATGAGGCGTAGTCTCACCTGGATTTACCAGGGACAGCTGGCCACATTACCCCTGCACTTGGCTTAACACCCCGTTTAATCATATGCCAAGACTGCGTTGGTGGGAGGGGCACTTACCTAAAAAGGCGATACGACATTGAAAAATCTTACATTTGGAAAGCTCTCTTGCGGTCGATGAAACAGGCAAAGTTGCCCTCATTATTACAGATGAAATTGGAATGGGTACTTCAAACCTTCTTGAAATAAGTGGAAAAAACACCTGTCACGGCGGTGTGCCCAAGTGGCAGCGAGATCTACTTATTTCCCTATCTTCATTTACCACGTGCGTTTACATCAGGGCTTGTTTCTGGTCGAAAAACGTGGGCTGTACGTTAAAAGGATAACTACTAAGCAGCGTGCACTCGGGTCCTTAAAGTTGCAACTGCACTCAGGATTTGGAAACCTTAGAATTCGCGAACTTGTTAGGTTCTGTAATGCCTGCATTAACTAACGAGTGGGGAAATCAAAGAGCCAAAAGAGTGAGAGGAAGCAGAGAATAACACGCCCACCGGGAATTTCTCTCGGAGTTTTCCATTCAAAAACGGCAAAGAGCGTTTTCACAGTTTCCACACAAATATTAAGCAGTTACAAGCATAGTGAGGTGCGCTCACTCTTCCTCCAACAAAATCCTTTCGAACTTGAGGACTAACTACTGGTCATTACATAATCATATTTTCACAAAAATACAACCGCCCCTTATTCAGTATAAGTACCAAAATCAATTTCGCGCCAACTGGGCGTTGCGCGTGCTCCGCCTTTTTCTGCGTGCTGGCGTCACCTTCCTTTTGAAACCTCACCGCGGAATATCATTGGTCGAAAGCCAAGACCACGTGACGTGTAACGGTCGCGGGAAAAGGAAAAGACACCTATGCGTGGAGTGGATGGCGTGCGTGACGCAATAAACAAACAAACGGCCGAGCAGTCGTCTTGCGTTTCCAGCCCCTCCCACGGCGGTGATTACGTTATTTGGGTCTGTCTGCGGTGTTTGTTATTGTCGGTGATTGAGTTACCGCCCGTTGTCTGGTGCCGCGTCTCTGCTTACGGCTCACTGATAAAGCTGCCTGCCCCGGGACCGCCATCTTGATAGGGGGCGTGTTGAGGAGCTGGAGTTCTACTGAACGGGACATGGATTTTCGCCCCAAGAAAAGTCCAACCGAATAGAGCTTCTAGAGCGGCAGCTGAGGTGTTTCACCGTCTACCGAGCCTTCTTTCTGTTCACCGGACTGTGGTTGGCGAACTGACCGCCAATATGAGCCTGAGCTTCGGCAGGTGCCGGGCTTCCCCTAGGACTGCCGCGCCCTCCATCCGCCAAAAGCTGCACTTTTCCCCCAGCGATGACGAAGACGCCGGTGGCAGCAGTACCGGCGAGGACTCGGCCTTCCAGGAGTCGGACTCTCCGCTGTGTCGGGGGGCGCAGGAGCGGGCCCCAGAGGAGGAAGAGATTTGCGAGGCTGACTCCTGGGAGGAAGAGGGCTTTGGATCCTCGTCGCCCGTCAAATCCCCCCACGACTACTTCCTGACCGCCATCTCTTCGCCCGTCAAGTCTCCCGGCCGGTACTTCATGGACGGCTCCCCGATCTGCTTCATGAGCGGTTCATCTCCTTCCCCGCTGCGGGCTGGGGGGCCCGTCACCTCCCCGATCCGGTCTCCCCGGAACGGTTACCGACGGGAGCAGCGCGAGGGCTCCAGCTCCCCTATCCCCGACTGTCCAGGGACACCCCCGCACAAGACTTTCCGCAAGCTACGGCTCTTCGATACCCCGCACACGCCCAAGGTGAGTGCACCCCCAGTCCTGCAGGCCATGTGGGTGACCGACTGCAACCGTGTGGTTGGTGTTGGACACCAACGTCTCTGCTGTCATCAAAGTTGTAGTTTAATTTCTTTATGGGAACTTATGGATGGTTATTGGTTACATTTTCTTTAAAACGTGAGGGTTGGTAAAGTGTGGACCCCCGTCCTTGGTAACTGACGGGCCTCCTTGCCACGCCCACTTAAGACCAAGCGACCGCTTGCAGCATGGCATACCCCTGCGAAGAAGGCCTGACATATCTTATTAAATGGCTTGCCGTAGCCCCCTTATAGATTTGACCAGCCAGCAACTCGTCCCAAGCTGCCATAGGTGCAGCCCCCAAACACCTAAGCAGGCTTTCGGCAGCACCCCTTTACATGGGCCATGCTTAGTTGCTTGAGCCATCACCAGAACGCCGCAGGCCTTATAATCTGTAATGCACGTTTGGTTATGGGCCACATCCGTCCCTTTTCCATCACCGGACACGATTGGCACCCCAAATGACTCCCGAATTACTGTTCGCAGTTGCACATTAGACTTCATCCCATTACAAGTGATTGCTCACAACGGGGCACCGCAGAGTTGACATTCACTTCCGTGTTTATCGCAAGTGACATGCCCTCCACCGCAACGTTGTAGAAGTGACATTTAGCTCGCCATATATCACCAGGTACTTAACACTAACACTGCCCTCCGCAAACGTGACACCCAGTACATATTTCTGGTTCCTGCAGTAAACCCACCCTGTTCGAGCAAGTGCAGTTTTGGCACTTTATACATGTAAATCTCGAAGTATCCATTCAATCCAAATAGGACATGAGGTAAATTGCTCTGATTGCGCATCAGTGGTTCCTGACACTGCACATACCTCGCTGGTTATTGCTGTTTAGTTTCTGTTTGGGCGCTGGAGGGGTAAGGCTCCAGTTACATATTTCCCAGATACCGCTTGTGGCCCACTCACGTGGGATGCTACAGAAGTGACACTTCATTACACACGTATGCGCTTAACACTGCAGCACAGGTGAGATACCATTACACATCCAGCTGTCACTTGTGTCACCCCCATATGGGGTCCACATCCTAGTTATTACATAAGATGTTTCAAAGGCGACTCCTTTCCATTACATTCTTGCCCCGTGGGTCGCTGAGTCTTAGAGATGTGTTCAGACATCAGTCACCCACAGCTACTGACGCTCACCGCTCCTGTCCTCCATGGGAAGAGGCCCGTTTGCACACCAAGCTGTTACCTCCAGGTGTAACGCAACTTGAGTATTAAGTAAAATACAGCGGGCGTAATCAATTAAACTCTTATTGGTGGCCGTCGGAGTTCATGTGTTATACCAAGTCTTCTACCCAGACATGCAGAGGCATGTTCTTTAGCTCGGATCTTCTGGCACCTCTACAATTACTAACATGTTTATCCTTTTTAATAGGATGCTTTAAGTATATGCTCAGCATGATATGTCAGAAGTGGTACCAGGGAGTTAATATCTTAATAGAAGTTATTTCTCTTGGTCTCAATAGGGTTAGGGCTAGAAACATGGCAACCGTTTAAGAATCGGGTACATCAAACCCCCCCCTTTTTTTTTTTGTAAATTTTTTTTTACCATACCGACTAGAGGTCAGAATAACGTGGGAAAACCTACAAGCCAGGTATTTTTTAAACCTCACCCCAGCACAGCAAACACCCACCCCCTCCCCCCATGGTCTTGATATCTTTTCCTTTATCATTTCATAATCATTCAAGTGCTCCCACATAACCCGTTGGTTGCAACACGCCCTGATCCATAGCAGAACTGGATGGACCCGATGATGAAGGATGCCACCAAGCGGTAACCCTGGTGGGTGAGGGTTTTATAAGAGAACTTTTTCTCCTATGTAGTTAGTCTCCTCGGTATACCTTGGTTCTTATTTTTGGTTGTGAATCTTCTTAAAAGTTAAGAAATGTAACTACTAAATAAGAAATGGAATATGTGGGCAATACCTGATCACAGATGCAAAATTGCAGTGATGTGTGCGGTCATCATGCAGAGCGGACCTTTGGGTGTTTACAGCGATTAATCATACCTCAGCCCAAACCCCTGCACCAGAAGTTCGCAGCAGCACTCCTGCCTAAAATGGTTGCATTGACTGCAATCTGTAGATAGATTAGTGCATTTTTCTTAGAGATTTTACATCCTCCCCCAATTTAAAGAGTTGAAGCGTCAATGCTACAGGTTTCTATAAAATATTTTGTTTGATGTTCTAACCTAAGCAGGCAAACTTTTCTCATGGGTGGATAGGTTTACTGATAAATCCTAATGTGGCAAAATACTGAGCTGGCTTTCCCTAAATACTACTGTGTTGACATACTGATGCCCCGGTTGGCGTGTAGTCCCATAGCAATGTAATGATAAAACGTTTTCAACTTGTATCCTTTACATTATCTCTCGTCTAGCGCTATCCTTAACCTGAGGCAATGTAACTCTGCCCCGTGTGTCATTGGCGAGTGGGTGTTGCAGGTTACTAAAGGTAGGCTGTAGGGAAGTATGGGCGACTGTTGGTACCAAATTTTTCTCCCCTCCTTCCTCCGATCTGCCTGTTCTTAACCTACTAGTTCACTAACTATGAGCGTCCACGATTGAGGTACCCGACACACTTTGAAGTGTTATGAAATGGGAACGAGAATGTCATTGATAGCAAGTGAGTAGAGTCTTCAATCCTCCTTTTTTAGGTCTTAACCAAAACAGTGCATACGCTGTCACTTGCAAGAGCTTTCCTTCCCCCCCCCTCTCTTTTTCTTCCTTTTGATACACACGGCTTAGCTCCCGTCCTTCACTTACCATTGGATGGCTTCATTTTTGCTCTCATTTCCTTGATTCTTGTTGGTAAGCTGCTGTAGACTTCCTTCCATATATTGATTGTCCCTTGCATGTATCCTTCCACTTCTCGCTTTTTTTAGGTGCTACTTTTTTTTCTTTGCTTTGTTTCAGAATTCTACCACAGTGCGCCTTTTCCAGCTGGCTCCCTCGTGTTCTTCTCCCCGCTCTGTGTTCATCTGCTGTCCATGTTGGCTTTGCACAGCATGGCTAAATTAAAGTTGAGTGCCAGTATTTCGCATAGGTGAGACCTATTGGCTTTGCCCATGTTTGTGGTTTTTAGGTATGCATGATTTACTGTCACCAGTTCTTAAAACATAGTCCTGGATGGAGCCAAAGTCCCCTCTAATACTCTCGCATACTGCTATTGGTTATTTAGTGTATCTTCCCATTTTCGACGACATGCTTCCATTTAATGCATAAAGTACGATTTTACATTTGAAAAGTAGACTTGTTCATCGGTTTCACGCATTCTTTACCAAACCAATCCTTGTTGCTGTTTTTTCTGATCGTTGGCAAAGCCATGGGACAGGTAATCAACAACGTTTGTGAATGCCTGTGCTTACATGCATTGACCCCCTTCAGGCTTTTGCCAATGCTTGTTTGAATAACATTGGCACAGTTTGTGCTTTGGGTATATGATGCATTTGCACGGCCCTGACCTAGCCGAAAGGCAGCGGGCAATGTGAAACTTTAGTAGTCAAGTCATCTGAGAGGTAACTGCGTTCCGAAAGTGGAGGTGACTTTTACTTTGTCTATTAAGGGTGCTTTAAAGAGGCGTTTTTAGCTCCCTTGTACGTCATTGGTCGTTTTGTGCTTTGAACCTTCTTTTTGGCTCTAGAGATAAACCTGCAATGTTTGTTTTTGTTTGTTTGGTTTTTTACATTTTTCCATAGTTTCGATATTCAGACACTTTCGCCGAGTCATGATGGTGGCACATCAGTGGTTTTGGTTCACATGCCACCGTGCTGACTCATCTTCAGATTTGTACATAGCATGCATTTCACTTAATCAGTAATACTACTGCAGTTATACGAATTTATCCCCAGTAAAAACACGAGTTCATGAACTCTGCTTAGGATTCCGATGTGAGGTTATATGGGTTCGATTATATTGGCTAATAGTGTCCCATGCTAGAGAATAATACTGGGAAACACCAGAGGGCCATTATCGAGGAAATGCCCGGCCCGGGGGTGAATACTAAATCCGTATTATTGGGTGTGACAGGTGGATAGCTTTTGAAAGCATCCACCTTCCTTTTTGACCCATTTCCTTTCTCCTCCTTTCATTTCTGACATTGTAACAGAATTCATTTTACCATGCTTAAGTTCTTCTTGATGTAGTTACTAATATTCTTACAAGCTCCCCTGTAATCATGTCCCTTCGCAGAGGTATTTGCACCGCTTTACCTGAACCATCTTTTGCTACAGGGTAGCAACCGAGTCTCATTTTAAGACCGTGGCATGCACACCCTTTTACTGTTTGACAATTTCTTTTAAAAGAAATATTACAGGCGAGGTATTCTTTTCCATTTTCATAATTCGTTCATTCATTGCTAATTTATTACAACTGAATTGCAAGAAATCCGTCTGATACAGGGTGTAAGTTTACTAAAGTAGCGACATATGGACCTTCCTAACTGCAACTTGGGGCGAAGTGAAGAATATAGTGTTTTTACACGATCACCTTTTTGTTCCACCATATGGAGGTAATGGAGCATTAAAAGGGTGACATAATGTGCTGCTTTACTCCGCTCTGTTGTGCTGTCCATGGCAACATTGTTCTGGTCCCGTTGCTGCTTTTGAACAACTCAGCTGCAAGTTCCGCTTGCCAGTACCCAATCTGTAGTTTTCCCCACAGAAGCAAACCTGCATCCAGTGTGGTGCTGGCAGGGAATTCACCTTTGTGGAATTGTCCATGGATTGCCCTCCCCATCATGCATGTTAAGCTGAGTTTTCAGATTTTACCTTTGTGTGTTGACTTTGTACTATGCTGCCAACTGTGTGGCTTGAGTGTTGGCTAAATTCCCAAACTACTACTTTAGATAAATCTGTCTGTTCTTGCAATTTATTATATCATTATTTACTGTTAAAATCTTAATACAAGAGACTTAAACTTTTTGAACCTTTTCCATATTACTTTTCTGCAGAGTTTGCTTTCAAAAGCTCGTGGATTAGGTTCCAATTCTCTCAGAAGCAAAGGTGTGTCACTCTTCAGGAACGGGGAGAAATTGGAAAAGCAGGACTCGAGCACTAACAAGACGCCGCAGGTGAACATAAATCCGTTCACTCCAGACTCGGTTATACTTCAAGCCACAGCTGGACAGTGTCAACGGCGAAAAAGGACACACAGGAATGAGTAAGAATAATAATTCTGCCTTGTTCCTTGATTCATGCCTAAAGTTTATCAAATTAGACCAGTTGAGTAGTTTGTACTTTCTGCTTCTTGTTTCGTAACTTAAGTTGCAGGATTCTTTGATATCACAGCCTGAGTTGCCACCTCTGGTATGATAACAGCCAACACATTTAGTACATGTTACGCAGCGAATCCAGTGTACGGTGGATCTTTATTTGTTCAGTTTGTCAAATCCTGATATATATTTTTTAAATCTAATTTCCAGTTTCTTCAAATGTAATGGCGTGTTAACGTTGGAGCATATGTACTATTGCTAATGGAAATGCTTTGTTTTTAGCTCCTGTGAGGAGGACATGGAAGCAAGTGATGGAGAGCTTGAAGATGAGAATAGCAGACCTGCCAAGGTATAGGAAAAGCTTTCCTGTCTTGGGTTTAAAATTTCACTGTAAAAGTATGTTTTAAATTAATTTTTATTTTTTTTTGTCCCCCACCCAAGAGGATCACAATTACAGAAAGCAATATGAAATCGAGGTACACAACTGAATTTCACGAGTTGGAAAAGATTGGATCTGGGGAATTTGGATCAGTGTTCAAGTGTGTGAAAAGACTTGATGGATGCATCTATGCCATAAAGCGATCAAAAAAGCCCCTGGCTGGCTCAGTTGATGAGTAAGTTTTGGATAAAGGGAATGTTTTGTATTTGCAGGGATGTGGCAGGATTAGATTTTTGTTTATTTCGTACCCTAAACAAGCGGACAGCAGAGCAAATTCTTTATTAGCTTAATGCGAACGTCAGGTTTTTTTTTTCTCTTAACATTTTTATTGGCATTTGGGTTATCAATCGGGAGTAATAACTGTCAGTACACATCGTAATTTAAGAGCACAGCAGGTCAACAACACGCATATATATTTGCGTACTACTGTTCGTTTCTTAAACCCTCCCCAGTTCCGAATAAACAAACTGTCAGGATGCACCCAAGGACTTATGTATGTGGTGGGTCAAGTGAAGGTATGTCCCTCTCCTACCTTTCTCATTATATTTCTGAGGAGGAGTTGTCTATGGTCTGTATGTATCTATGAAAGGGAGGCCTTCAGGCGAGGTCTAGGGCATGTAGTTGTTCCATGGGCACCTGTATAAAAGTCTGGGGTATGCGGGATAGATGGCGGTGGGGGTTGGTAGGGACTCAGCTACTTCCCACGTGTCGTCGGGCCTCCACAGCACCTATTTTGTATGTTGGAAGCACTGGGGTTGGGGGGGGTGGCACTTCCTACTCATCTACTTGTTCCATTATACTTGTGCTGTAGTAAGAACACTTAAGAACCCTGTTTATTCATTTTAAAATCTTACTGTTTGTTTTAGGCAGAATGCTTTAAGGGAAGTGTATGCACATGCTGTACTTGGACAGCACCCGCATGTAGTCCGGTACTACTCTGCATGGGCTGAAGATGATCATATGTTAATACAGAACGAGTATTGTAATGGTACGTCTTGTTTTTTTTGTTTGTTTTTTTTTCCCTCTGTTCTGCTTTGCATGTCCATATATCTTTCCAGTTGGTTAAGAGTAGAATTTAAAAGTATTTACATGATGGAAAATCCGGCCTGTTTCAGTGATTATCAAATGCTTTGGACTATTTTTCAGAGCTTTCCTAAAAGTAATGGATTTTTTTCAATTTCACAGTTCTTTCCAAACAGGAGTACCAGAATATTTAATGCCATCAGACTTGTTTGTTTTGGATTGCATTGATACGAGCTCTCCAGTCTCTTTCATGAGTAAATAAACTATTGCTACTTCTGCCTGTACAATGCATCCAGTGTCTGAATATCGTGCTCTTATTTAGACTGTCCTTGAGGAATGAGTGTTTACAGTAGAGCTTTTCATTAATAATGAAATACTGATTAAAAATAAAGAAATGCTTGACACTAGAAGATAGTCGAGCTGTAGATCCTTTATTCCATATGCCTGTTGCTGCATTCCAATTGAGGACTATATATTCAAACCAAACAAGATCTTTAATGGTATTGGAGTGTAAACTGTACTTGTATCTAACATAGTTAAAAAATAATAAATGATTTTAATTGTCGTTCCGCAGAATGGAATTTCTTGAATCTTTGTGGTTTGTCAGCACAAAAGACCTTACAATCCAGGAAGTTATTGGAATTTGCGAGCAGTGTGCTTACAGTTGTTTATATGGGCCAGAGTTTGAGGCTATCGATTGATTTCATTTCCCTTTGACAGGTGGAAGTTTAGCCGATGCCATCAGTGAAAATTACCGAAATATGAAGTACTTTACAGAATCAGAACTTAAGGACCTGCTTCTGCAGGTGGCCAGTGGTCTTAAATATATTCATTCAATGTCACTGGTGCACATGGATATAAAACCTAGTAAGTGTCTGCTCATATCTTTCACAAAGTAATATGCTAAAGGGCAATTTTAAGTGGTTGGTGGTTTTTACTGCAGAGCTAAAAATCCAACAATAATTTTATATATATATATATATATATATATATATATATATATATATATATATTACACACATACTACGGATTCTTTCTAGTCCTTTTGTTGTATGTTTATGTAACAACTTTTAAAAAATGTTATTTATGTATTTGAACACTTATTTTTCGTTTGTGGCCAAGCATAGTCGTTGAAGACCAGTTTGCCACTAAACAATTATTTTCTAAAACTCACGTAAGTGGGATTTTAGGCTGTAACAATGTTTGCTATGGTGCCTGCTCGCTCTCTGCCTATCTTGAAACCTTATCATTAAACGTGTGATTTTTCAGTGAGTGGCACATGAAATGCTCACTCCTCTGTTTTGACCCTGGTGATTTTAATGTTAATTATAAGTTCCTTTGTGCTGTAACAGCAGTCTTTTGATTGGTGAGGCAGTTCTCAAAACAAAGGATAGCAGGGGGGCATAGAGGCATCTCCGAGTAATTTGTGAATTTTTAAGCTGCTGCTTAAAATTGCTGTTAGAAGGAATCCAGGGGCTTCGCTGCCCCAGAATACCCAACAGTGTCTGTTTCTTTTTCACCTGTTTAAAAAAGGATTCCTGTACACGGCTATGACGTCTTTTTTTATTTTAAGACCTGTTCGTCACTTTGAGGTGCCACTTCTGTCTAATTCTACAAACGTTGTTTCATCCTTAACCACCATCCGTAATTCAGCTCCTCCTTGGCTGGGGGATGTAGTCTTGTACAAACTCTGGTACCTTCAGTTCGGGAAACAGCCACTACAACGCGGCTGGTTCCACGCATTACCATAACCACGCATGCATTACAACGCATGCGTGGTTACCACGATATGCCTTTACCACGCATACCTTTACTACGAGATACGTAGTGGGCATGTGTGTTAAAGGAAAAATTAAAGGAGGGTGGGGGGGGGTTCCCCCCCCCCCCCCAAAAAAAGCGTGCAATTAAAAAAGGGGGATTGGGGGGGGGTCTCCCCCCCCTCAAAAAAACACACCTGTTTCAGTCGAGGTGTGGAGGTAATCGGCGTCTTTAGAGGAAACGGAAAGACACTTCCGCTTCCTCTTAACGACGTGCAACGTAGATCGGAACTTCGGAAGAGAGAGGAGAGGACGTGGAGAGGTAAGGGGGATTTTAGATTATGTAAATAATAATTTAAGGGATGGGGTCGCACAGGGGTACAGGGACGGGGAATTATGGTAATGGGGAAGGGATCGGAGATAACCTTTAAAAAAGAAAATGCCATTAACATGCATGATTTTAGAACGAAAAACGTTGTAAAGATATGCGTGTTAAAGGCATTTTCGTGGTAAAGGTTATTGAGTGGTAATAGCATTCGCGTTGTAACGCATGCGAGGTAAAGGCATGCGTTGCAACGGAATGCGTGGTAACGTCATACAACCCTTCAGTTCAGGAACATGCACAAGTCCTACCTCATGGTAGATTTCAAAGTAGCTGTAATAGTCTAGGCTGGCTTATGAGAGCCCCACTTCATGTACCTTGTACAGTAATGTTTGTGCTTACGAAAATGTTGGTTTGACAGTTTTTGTTATAGACCACAATTTAACATACCCTTTCTCTTTAGGTAACATTTTTATATCCAGGACAGCAATTCCAAACTCCACAATAGAAGAAGTTGATGATGATTACTGCTCATCTGGCAAAGTCATGTTTAAAATAGGTAAGTAAAATGGCCTCCACATAAATTTAGAGCAAGTACCTGTTTTGATAATCTGTCGTAGACTTTAGGAATAAGCTTCCCTCCTCCATAATTACATTTGAAGGTAACAATAATTGGCCTTCTTGGGTGTTTCAACTCGGCATGCTGAATCCTGTGCACAATTTACCACGGTGCCCTGTTGTTCCTGTATTATAGATTTGATTAGATAGTTTATTTTCTATGGGATTGTTTTCTTTTGAGTTTAAATCTTCCAATTAAGTATTTTCAGTTTACACGAATATAGAGTACAATGATCACACTTCTGTTTCTATTTATAGGGGATCTTGGTCATGTTACAAGAATATCCAGTCCACAAGTAGAGGAAGGGGACAGTCGATTCCTGGCAAATGAAGTGTTACAGGAGGTAATACATGGTTTTGAAGTATTGTAAATATTTTTTTCTCTACCTAGATAAAAGGCTGCTGAGCATTTCCCTTTGCTGCCTTTTCTTCTAGCGCTCACTGACTGCCCTACCTCTGACAAGATGTCTTGGAGAACGAGTATGCTATTTAGGAGCATTACATATGAAGAGGTGCCATGTTGAATGTCAAAGGCAGTCATCTACGAGTTGGGTCTCATTAGAAATGGGGACAAAATATATTTCAGGGTACCTTCCCAGCAAAAGGAGAATTGAAACCTCTGCTTTACTGCATTGCTGCCTTTACCATTCCCTTTCAATGTTTGCCTATGACGTAGAAACATCTCTACGTTTTGTTGAATTTCAGCATGTTTGTATTTCTATGAATCGCCCCCTAAATACAACCCAGATTTTATGGAAGCTTCACATTTACAGAAGGTATACAAGTGCCAAATAACATACCAGCCATCCATCATCAAACCAAGGAGTTTTCGGTCTTCAAGATCAGCAACGAGCAGGATCAATGGATGATTCTGCCTTTCGGGTTGAGACCAGCCTGCTCTTTTTCTCCAATTACACCTTGTATTGTTGTATTTGGAGAACTTTTAAGAGTGCTCGCCGGGCAGAAAGCCCTGAACGACTTGCATGACAGCTGATATTGTGAAAAAGCAAGGAATCCCCTCTAAAGAACAAATAAGGTCTGGGAGCAAGAGGGGGACTAAAAGACCAACGACAGCTGATATTGCCCACAGCCTGATTCTCTGGTTTAATGGGGGAATATAGTGAAATATGACATTCAAACAGCACAGAATAGCAAGTTCATTCCTGAACACAAAGGACACTGGAGAGGGAAAATGTAACAAAGAAAACGAGTAGCAGGTTCTTGTCTTGCCAGGGTGTACATTTTAGGTACAGTCGGAGCAATAGTGCTTGTTAAATGTGGGGGGAGAGAGCCTAGCTTTAGTAGAATATCAGCTGTCATGCCAATCATCCGGGCTTTCGGACCAGATGTGGCTTCTATCAGGCTTTCACGTACAAGCTATACAAGCATTTTCTGTCGACTTTAAAAAATGAACTGCTAAAGATGGTACTGTGTTTTCTGGGACAGCGGGGCCTCTGGTTACTTAAGGGAATAAGAGTCCTCATTCTCTTAACTTTTAGGGGCCTTCCAAATGTTTTTATATTATTTTTTTGCTCTAGGTAGAACATTTTCCATGAAATTGTATTCCGGGATCTTGCAAACGGATGTTGTCTGATCTTGATGTAGTAAAGCATATCTATGATGGTGAACTAGACTTAAATCGCATGTTCTACATTAAGGTTTTGTAATGGTTAATTTGTTTCATCCAACTTAGCCACTTTTTTAGGCTGGTAGGAGCTCTTATTCTAATGTATGTTCTCACCCCTCCCCCCCTTTTTTTTTTTTTTTTTCTTCTTGCGACTGCATTTCTTTTTAAAATAGTTATATACATACTGCATTCTTAACATAATTGCTTATCTTAATCTAGCAGATTGTTTTCCAAATAGCCTATAAAATCGTGTTTTTTTTTTTCTCTTCTCACTTGACGAAGTAATATATTCTGAAACACCCCGTTCCCTATATCCAACTTTTTTGTACAGCGCAAAAACTTTTATTCTTTCTTGAATGTATGAAGGGACAGTATTGTGCATGATCAAAGAAAATTACTGTGTCTGTGGTACTCTTGGCCTGAATAAATATGTATATTTTTTGTCTTTTTAGGACTATACTAATTTACCGAAAGCTGATATTTTTGCTCTGGCATTAACTGTGGTGTGTGCTTCCGGATCTGAACCACTTCCGACGAATGGTGATCAGTGGCATGAAATTCGACAGGGAAGACTACCGAAAATACCGCAAGTGTTGTCTCAAGATCTCTTAGATTTGCTAAAAGTAAGGCTTGCATCAAGTTACCTGGGTGGCAATTAGGGCTGTAGTGATTATCCATGCCATGGGTTTTAGGGCTTTTAGCAAACTCGTTTACTGTGCCCATTATATAAAATTTCTGTTTTGTTTTGCAGGTTATGATTCATCCAGACCCAGAAAGAAGACCTTCTGCCTTAGCCCTAATCAGGCACTCTGTTCTGCTCTCAGCTGCGAGGAAAAGTGCAGACCAGTTACGGATAGAGCTTAATGCAGAAAAGTTTAAAAATGCGCTCTTACAAAAGTAAGTGACAATTTTTAATGTACTTTTTAAATGTTTTTCACATCTACTTACCACACAGTCCCTGGCTTTGGCATTTTACACCATAATTGAGGCCAAGGTGAAATATGTGGGTGTGCGTGTTGTCGCCAGGAACATTGTCAGTTGCACAGCAAAAGTTATGAATAATGTCAGTGTTACTAGGTAGAATTTTGAATTGTACACCAAACGTGCTTTTCTCCATCATGCAACCGTTTATGGCAATTTGATACCATTTAATTCGAGGGTGGCAATTAGAAAACTTCCAAGGTTGTGCACATTTTACTTATTGAGCATGTTGATAATGTGCAGTGTAGGGGCCCCACCAATGCTCAAACGTAACTTTTGTCTCGTGTACTCCTATTCGGCAGATTTTCTACTAAAGGTCACAAACTATCACTCACCTGCCTATCAAACAATGCATGCACTTGGATTCATGAAGGGGTGCAAGATCCTTCCCTTTCTGACCACGTCCACCACCCCGACCGGGGGTTTCATTCGGAATAATGCCTTCAGAGGCTGTTCTAGTGGTCATACCATCCACTTGCCGAAAGCCAAGAAAACAAGCAATTGTCAAATGAGTCCCTAGACAAAAACTGTGTAATATAACACAGCTGAGAAAATGAAACCAGTTTTTTTAAACTGTTTTTTTTATTGGTTTCAAGCAAACAAACCATACACTGTGTCGACCGTCCCATACAGATTCACAAGTCAAATATGACGGGCAGCTACAATCAAATGATATAGAGTATCCGTGAATGGGATTATCCTATCAGATGATAATTTAAGCCATGCAGATATGAAACCAAGGCACAAGCTCATCATTGTACAAGGAAACACCATTACACACTTGGTCATCAGAAAATGTGCATTAGCTCTCTCTCAATCAATCCTCCGCCTCAGAGCCGCTCTCCGAGGATGTATCATTGTCCTCTTGAAACATACCCAGCACTTGGGCCCACAACATAATGACCTCTGCTGTCCCCTCATCTGTGCGTGACATTCTCATGTGTTGTTCCTCTGCTACCCCCAACAGGACTCGTAACCAATGTGTTAATAGTGGGAACCGCTAACCCATCCACCCAATGGCCACCTATCTCTTTACCAATACTAAGGACCATTTTAAGGGATCTTGCGTCGCATTGGGCGCACCACCACTCTCAATAGACAGGCGAGCGGCATCCATGGGATTTAAATCTCGGTGCCCAACTCTACACATGGCACCACTTGTCCCCAGTAATCCTGAACCTGTGCACAGTTCCACGCAGGCCGCCCTACCCATCGCTAAGAGGGGGAAGCCTATTCCAGAATTTAATATTTCTCCAAACCTGTCAGCACCCTATCCACATTCTGGCGTTTATGCTGAGCTTCTGTATGCATAACCCAAGTCCCCAGGTATCGAAATCCATCCGATTCCCACCATAGATCCACATCCGGCAGCTGGTCCTACAGTTTCCCAATCAAACCTCCCAAAGGGAACAATAGTGACTTAGACATTGATCCTTAGACCCTAGACCTTACCAAAAGCAACCAATAACTGCATCAGGATTGGAACAGACTCCCCGGGTGAGCACACACACCAGTGCATCATCCACATATAGAGCAAGACAATGTGGGTAGTGTCTCCCACATTGGTTCCCACTGGCCATGCTTCAAAAAGCCCCCCCCCCCCGATAAGTATGAAGGGTTCAGTGTACAGTATTTGTGTCCAAGCACAGAAGTTAGTTACAAACCCCATGCCCCGCAGTACTGCCATTAAAAAGGCCCACTCCACCATATCAAACGCTTTTTCTTCAAATCTAGGGAAGCCAAGCCTGCCTCCCCATCCAAAGTGTCATGTAGAACTGGGCCAACCTACGGAGGTTGTGGGCAGTGCTACGTGCAGGCTGAAGCCACATTGGTCCTTGGGGACCGGGTTTCGGACCACTCCACGCAGTCTTGTCGCCAATATTTTACACAATACCTTAAGATCGGTATTAAGCATTGTGAGGTGTCTGTATGTCTGTATGCGGAAGGGTCTGTGCAAAATATTCCGCCCCCCCCCCACCACCACCACCACCAGACACACTACCCAATCTCTCTGTCGGTGGTAGAAGACATTTCTCCTTCACCTCCTTCACCTCCAGGTAGACCTTCAATGGTTTTCCCTTGAGGACGGAAGAGTAGGCGCGATATAACTCCACTGGGAATCAATCACCACGTGACACCTTGGACTTAAGTGCCTTCATGGCGGCACCCACCTCCTCCAAGGAGAGATTCTCCTCCAATTCTTGTATGGCCTCCCTCTGCAGCTGAGGGAGTGCCACCCTAGCCAGAAACCTCTGTCCTCCCCTCAACATCCTGTGGGCCACCTCTATAGACCAGCTTAGAGTGGTCCAGCAGGGCAGACAGGACATCCCGTCGCCGGAATTGTAATTGACCCTGCGCATAATGAATGTTAAAGTTACCACAATTAATTTTAAATTTGTACATATTTCTTTTCAGAGAATTGAAGAAAGCGCAGATCGCGAAAGCAGCTGCAGAAGAAAGAGCACTGTTCACTGACAGAATGACGACAAGATCCACAGCACAAACTAGTCGAACATCTCGGCTCATTGGAAAGAAAATGAACCGTTCTGTTAGTCTTACGATTTACTGAAATATTCAGATGGCAAGACTTTGACATTGGAGCTTTGAATCGGAAAAGCAGACATTGAAATATAGCGACTTACTGCAGGACTAATTTCAGAAGTCTGAAGGATGCCGCTGATTGGACAGTTTATTTTACAATTTTCACATGGCTTGAGTCAACTGCTAAAACCTGAGTCTGTTGCTTTTAACGTGTGGACTACAGCGTGTATCTGTATCGAGCATAAAAACAGACTTAATTTGGTCTATTTAGAACCAAGAATGTTGACCTCTATTGGGGTAGAAAAGGCACGACAGAGTGAGAACTGTGGCACTATACCATAAAATTTGGTAGATTACCTGTGATTTAGTTGATTTGACGTGTAATTTCAAGTTGAAGACTGCTAAACACAGAAGTCCGGCGCCCTTGAAACTGGCCTTTTATGAAAGGCTGTTACATTGTGTCTGCAATTATTTTGTTAACGGTGGTGGAAAAATATTTTCTCTATTGCAAGTTTTGTAACGAACCACACCTATCGGCAAATTTGTGTTGGTTGTGTGCGCCCAATATATGGACCAGAACAGACCAAGCAGTAAAGAAGCATTACTTTTCCACATTAGTTAAATCATCCTAGTACTAACCACTATTGTGGTTTTGCTTCGGCATGTTAAAATAATATTTTACTACATTTGATTTCTTTCCCATCCTACCATTTTCACCCTGTGCAATGGTGAAAAAAGATGTCTGTATTCAGGAATTGGAAAAGAAAAGTGTTTCTAAAATAATGTTTAAAGAAACTGGGTGTCGGATTTGATCAATGCGTGACATTGGATTGTTTCTTGTGAATTTTACTTTTATACTAAACTGAGAGCACTTTGTTGGCATAGTGAAAGCCATTGGAGATTAACCAATGGTAATACTTGCCTTGTGATATTGCTGCTATTTTAGTTTGTTTTGCATTTGCTGTAAATTTGTAGCATTAAAACAATCATTGTGTTAAGGCCTTTTGTTTAAAAAAAATTATGTGAATAAAAAAAGGCTGCTTCTGCTTGAGGCAGCGTTTTCCTTCTGAAGCTAGTGCGTTGTACAATGCACCTGTGCTTGTTAGTATCACATGTCATTTGAACTGTAAAAGTGTAATTGCTGAACGGTCTTGACTGTTTTTATTTTGTTTTATATTTGTCAAATAAAGTTCTGTAAATGTTCCTTTTATCCCCTCAAAAGAATGTGAAGCGTTTTTTTGGGAAATGGCTGGGTCTCAATCAAGGTGATCAGATTGTGCATTATTTGTAACCTTACTTTTCACTGAACTCTGTAATCTATTGCCCTTTCCCAAGAGGAAACCTTTTTATCAACCAGTCTTTCATTGGGCTGAACTTTGAAAAATAAAGGACTTGGGCGTTGATAGTACATTTCATCACTACAAAATGTAAGGCAACCCCTTGCTGGTGTGTAGGGTTTCTTTTATTCTTAAGTGTGACTACGGCTCATATTTATTATTGCAAAGCAGACTCCAAAAGCACATGTTTTTGAAATTATGATTCGATTGTTGAAACATTTATCAGTTAATCTTTAGGAATTGGAGGAATGTTTGATTTTTACACTGTTTAACTGGTTTTATGATTCCAAATTAAAAATTCAACGTTTTACATCCTTTAGCAGTTTTGATTACAATAGGCAGTGGTCAAGTGTGGTGTGTCTGATGGAACCCTCTGTTTGTTCTAAAGTAAGCCGATTTTTTTTTTGGTTAACACATTTACTTATTTTGCCTTCTGCAAGAAACTAGTATTGGCATGGGTAATACATTTTTCTATGGGAGGCCTATTGCCATTGTCAATGTTTTTTTTTAAAGATATTGCACAGCAGCACGGGCTACTCTGCAACATGGCTCCAAGCAAACAAAACGTTATGCCGCAGCCAGCATTGGTCGCGTTGTAGCGCTTAGTTTTTATTTGCTGGGGAACAAAGGCGACGGGGTGAGTGGGTTAAAGAAAACTACAGTGTGGGGGTTCCTCAAAGTAAAAAAAAAAAATACCTGAAGAAGCCTGTAGCCAGGACACTGGCCACAGGGAGCAGTGCTTGGTCCATGAGACTAAGACGAAAGCCCAGAAGGAAGCCGGGGGTGAGGAGGATGTGCTGACCAATAGGAAACGAGTGACCTGGGAGCCAATCGGTAGTAAACAATGGGCGGGCTCCATTTAAATTATATTTTAAGAACATAGCTTTTGCTGACTGGGCATGAGTGCTGTAGGCGAAACCTAAAAAGGAGGCTTTTGTAATCCATGCAGTGATACTTGCCAGTTATTTTTTACTCTTGCTGTAAAACATTTCAGCAATTTGAGATGTCTTTACACCTTTTTCATGCTATACTAGTGTCTCGCATCGTGCATGGCTTGATTTACCTTGTACTAGTTCTTGCTATTTTGAATACTCTTACTAAACCTGCTTCAAAAGCCTGAGACAGACGAAGTTTTATTTGGCCTACTTTTCGCTTGCTTTTTCTTGAGTTTCAAGTTCGCCTGGCTTGTTTTACCTCGTGTCTACATTTTGGGTTCTTTTAAATACGTCACCTATGTCTACAGGAAAAAATACAGGACCAACTGCAAAATAGTTTGCTAATTGTTACTAGTTGATTGTTGGTAATTAGTGGCTTCTCCATCCATGACCCACTTATGATTGTTGACATGCAGTGTTTTGTGAGTGGCGCCGGGACCTTTCAGCTTTTGAGTTATTTTGGGCAAACCTTCCTAAATTGTAACTTTTTGAATACATATCCTCAAGTTTGGAGGAGGAAACTACCAGCATGGAAGCCAATTTTGCAAATTTATTTTCTGCTGCATGGAGTTCAGTGTGTTTTTGGAACTTTATCCATTGCTTTGCCGAAGAGGAATAACTCGTCAATGGCCTCCATTAACAGTATTTCTATATTTTATTAATCTGGATTATTATTGTTTATTAGGATAGCTGCCACTTAAAGACGAGATCTTGGCTGAAATTGTTTCAAAA
The DNA here is from genome assembly GCA_963921515.1 of Calotriton arnoldi. Lineage (NCBI taxonomy): Eukaryota > Metazoa > Chordata > Amphibia > Caudata > Salamandridae > Calotriton > Calotriton arnoldi. The sequence goes on from CAWUFW010003973.1 coordinate 1,663,843, forward strand.
AGATACAGAAGTGGGTTTAACCGGTCACTGCACACGCGGCCATGCCGTCGTCTCTTCTACTGACTTTGTTTTTCCAGCTTGTCAGCTAGAAACTCCCGTAAACTAAACGCTGCTTATTGGTTCACCGGTAAACACCCCCCCCCCCCCCCGGGCCGGTTTTTATTTATTTATTAAAAGGCTGTTTTCTACTTCGTTTATTCATTGTTTGCTATCTAGAGCAGCTTTTGCCCACAGCAATCGTTGCCTTCGTAAATCTCAATAACCTGTGGGGTGTTGGTGACTCCAAATAATTTGAAATGCTTGGACCTCAATCGCATTCTCTTGAACAACATTTATGCAACGATTAAACACTAAATCATAAGTAATCATTAGACATTGGAAAGGCGTGTCAATAGCTTTATTCTTAGAAGTATTTGCAGACTGCTTGTGATGTTAGTCAACCTGCGCTTCTCCCCTTATTGGCACGTAGACTTGGGACTTTTTAACGGCTTTGAAACCTACATGTGTTCAATAGCATTACTTCCCATTGGCTAAACGAATTATTTACTGAAGTTTTCTTACTTTAGTGATCGTGATAACACTGAATTAATGCTGTGAATATGCTCTGTGGCACAGGAAATGTATTTGTTTCTGCCATCAACAGGTCCTTGGCTGCAATGATGGACATGTGGCGCGAACTGACTCTGCTACCTGAGCGAGTAAGAACTACTTGACTGTAGTGCATGCTGGTATAAGAGAAACCGACAGAAGGTTTATCAGGGTCACTGGTCTCGTAAAGGTATTGGTTACCAAGTAGGCCATGACCCCTGGTCACTGCGCCGCTCTCTCCTCTGCCGGCTGCTCCACTCTGGGACTACGCTTGACAGCCTCCTATTCGAGCCTGCTGCTGCAGGTCTGCCTGCTCAGGGTGGGTTAAATTTATTCATAACGGTATTTGTAATTGGGGTATTTTGCTGTAGTTGGCTCTATTCAATTTGGTATAATTCAAATTTGTTTTAGTGACCTAGGCTTGCTGGCTTAATTACGAATCACTGATTCTTCCCGTTGCTGCAGTTTTCCTGCTCCCGCCTCCGTCAGCCACTCCCAGGACAACTTGTGGAGGCTGCTGGGGCGCCGAAGGCAATCCCATCTGCGACCGGACCACGCCAGACCCCTGGTCCTCCCATCATCTGCCTCTACACTGCCAAGGACCTCCTGGCCCTAGACCCTGGAGGACGCAACTGCTTCACGTCCTCCCTGCAATCAACCAAAGAACCCATCACCTGCCACCACTGCGGCTTCTCATGCTACACAGACCACCAGTCCACACTGGACCCCACGCTGCTTTCTCTCACAAGACCACCCGGAATTGCCCCAATGCATCCTGCTCAACCTTTGTTCCCTCTGCAAACATGCCCTGGAAATCTGGGACACCATCGCAAACTTCTCCCCTTATGTGGCTGTCATCACAGAAACCTGGCTCAACCTCACTGCGAACCCCAACACTGTCACACCTAACGGCTACATGATGATACACCAAGACCGCGCAAATAAACACAGCGGAGGCATTGCCATAATTTTCAAGAAAACCATCCGAAGCACCATCACCAATGACCCTACACCCCTCCTGGAACACCTCCGCTTCAGGCTACAAATTGATGCCAAGACCATAAGAGGCACCCTCGCTTACAGACCACTGGGACCCTGAGCAGCCTTCTGTGATGCCATCTCCAACCTCATTGTCTCCCTTGCCATCGACTCACACCACTACATTCTGCTCTGCGACTTCAGTATCCACATCAACAACACCAACACCGCCTCCCTCCTGGAGAACCTCAACATCGGGCTCACCCAACTGGTCACCGAACCCACGCAGAAAGCTGGACACACGCTCAACGTCATTTTCACCTCCAGCGACAGACTCCGATTCATAGAACTCACCTGTACAACCAACATTGTACATTTTACCATCCCTGGCAGAGCTCAGCACCACCCTCCGTAGGTGGGGCAAAGTTACCGAGACACAATGGACTCTGGCACCTCACAACCCAGAACTTCAGCAGACCTTGACCAGGCGTCCAGAACTTCACCGCCTGGATCAACGAATGTGCCGACAGTCGCCCTGCTGAAACCAACAAAGCCTCTAAACAGGTCAGCTGGTACACCCCAGAGCTCAGACCCACCAAACACAACTGTACCGACTCAAAGCGATGGTGCGTCTCCAAGGACCACTCTGACAGAGCTGCCCACAAAGCAGCCCTCTATCACCTGCACCTCAAGGAAGCCGAGAGAGCAGCCATCACCAACTGCAGCAAACCACACGAAAGAACTATTCAAAATCGTCAAGGAATTTGCCAAACTGTCAGCCACAGAACACCATCCACTCCTCCCAAGAACTCTGCGACTCCCTCTCAGACTGCTTCCACTGCAAGATAGCCACCATCTACAACCACTTTGCCCCCCCCCAACCCACCACCCCCTACCTCGACAATCTAAAGCAACCAGCAAACATCATCTGAACGATAACCACCTGGTCTCCACTCAGCGAGCAGACCACCTCAACCATCATGTGTCCATCCACTCGGGGGGGGGCAATCCAGCGACTCCCGGTCCCCAATGTATCTTCGACCTCCGAGCCAACCTAATCAACACGGAGCTCACCAGCATCCTCAGCACCTCCATCTCCACAGCAACCTTTCCAGAGGGATGGAAACAAGCGGAGGTCAGACCCCTCCAAATGATTCCATCGGCCAACACCCAGCAACCTCATCAAGCATTTGCAATGCAATAGGTCTCCCATTTACGCGAGTTTCAGCTATTGGCATTGTAAATGAAGATGCCTTTTATTTGTTTTAAAAACCAAAACATAAAAGGCATGGTCATTTACAATGCTAATAGCTGAAACTCCCGTAAATGCGAGACCTATTGCATTGTACAACAAGCATTTCTACTTACCCATAGAAGTGAAATCTGACTCTGAACGTGACTGCTTGCAGTTGCTGGTTGCCACAGAGATGCCTTCCGGTTCAGACGGCTATTGGGGGTAATGGGGGTGTCTGTTGAAAAAAGGCATGGGGCTGCCATTGGCTGCTTCTCCTGGGGAAAATAAGGTGCGCGGCCTCTATAATAAAAGGATGCCGTGCTTGCAAAATAAATAAGTAAATATTACATAAAAAAAGGGGCAAGTTCAGAAGAAAATAAAGGCACTTGAAAGCGGACTGCGCCGTAAATTAAATAAGTACGTCTGCTATAGTTGAAGCAGACCGCGCTGTAAAGTAAATAAATACTTTAATAATATAAAAGCGGGTGGATGCTGCGATGTCAGGGTGGGGGGAATACGGGAAGAGCATTAAAGAAGGAAGAGCATTAAAGAAAATAGTGCTCACCAACTTATAAAGCAGACTAACACCACCAGTAAAAGGTACAATCGTTATAGGAGGTAACAAATGCAGACAAGGTGGTACCAATGAGGGACTAAAAAGCCTATTTACGAATCAGAAGCCAGCATTTACGAAGGACAATGACACAAGCCAACCACAAATATGGGCGGAGCTTCCAGTGCATACTCTAATAGAGCATGCCGCGCAGAGCGGCCAGCGCATGCGTACTGCCGCTAGGCTCGACCTAAAAATGACTGACCGATCTCCCTGCTTCCCTACCAGCCCAAAGTACTCA